>WBNO01011344.1:345339-360636 GCA_013400575.1 Peucedramus taeniatus
GAAGCAGGTAGGGGCTGCGGGCGGGGCGCGGCTCCCTCGGGCCCTGCGCGCTGACGGGCTCCCACCGCAGGCGCTGGTGGACGACACTGAGGATGTGTCCCTGGATTTCGGGAGCGAGGAGGAGCTGGCGCTGCGGAAAGCGCGGATCAGGTAACGGCGCGGAGGCCGCAGCATCGCGGCGCCCGGGCCCGGGCGGCCCTGGCTGTTCCGGTGTACAGAAAACTCCATTTAAACACTTCATTCCCATTTTTTACAGGAGGGTGGTCAAGCGCTGGAACAGGCTGCCCTGGGAGGCTGGGAGATGCCCGGGCTGGAGGAGGCGAGGCCGGGCCCCTCTGCTCGGCATCACCCGGTCTCTGGAAATGAAAACCTGACACACCCAACATGCCAAACCCCAAGCAAACAGTGCTTTAGTTAGAGCCGGAGCACTGGAGAGAACTTCCAGCTCCAGCAAAGCCCGCTGTACAGCAGTGCTCAGACACTGCACTGCACACCTGGCTGAACAGCCAGATAGCTGCAATAAAACTGTCACGATTTCCTTCCACGGGATGTGATGCTGTGTGGAATATAAAATATCTTATGCTTGTAGACATTACCTGAGAAAACCCAGCCCGTTAACCCATTTCATGTGTCAGGCTAAGCTTGGGTTCCTCACCAGAGGTGTCACTGCAGCTCTGGCCACACAGAGTTCCCAGGTGATAGAGCTGTTCAATCAGTGGCTTTTGAGGAATCTCCAATCAAAGCTTGTCAAAGGAAGAGTTTTATGTCAAAAGGAATTAGGCATGCACTGATAAATAATGTATATAATCAGCTTTGATTTAGATTGCTTTCTCTGCCTTGCCCCAGTGTGGTCTGGTCCGTTACAATGATATTTCTTGTAGGTGTAAACAAAGAAATATAATAGATGTTAAACACAACATTATCTGAGATAAAAAGCAATCACGTAGCTTTACAATATAATTACTATTTTACAAGTGTCTGGTGAAGCATTGCTTTGGACTTTGTCACTATTTGAGTCAGCCCTGACATAAGATTAACCTTCCCAGAATTGCCTTGGTTTTACACCTTAGCAACAGCACACATTTTAAATGAAGGTTTATATTTTGGTGCAGTCTTGGAGAATGTAGCCTAAAGGATTTAACTAAGCTGGGAAATACAGCTTAGAAGTACCTTGATCACATGAGCCACAGATTCTGAGGGTCCAGACTACATGTAGCATGAAGTGAAACCACCCTGGAATGTTTGCAGGAGGTCACAGCATGCAGCACTTTACTCTGGAGATCTTAGAGATTCCTCCTGATTCATACTACTCAGTAATACAGCACAGGTGAAGTATCAGCAAACACTACTATTCTGTGATCCACTTTGTGTAGACAGTGGCTTCATTAGTGATAGCTCTTCTTTCTGGCCCTCAAGACAATATCAAAAGATGATGTAGTATTGAAAATTTGCCTGCTGTAGAATGCAGAAATGAAACTGCTTACACTGCTGACACGTTTGTTTTTATATTTCTGAAGAATCTTGTGCAAATGAGCCTGGAAGTCACTTAGGTGCTGCAAAATTTTATCTTACTAGAGGGCATAACAAGGTGTTCCAGTCATTTTTCTTTAACTTTATTCCAATTTCATATATCTTGAACTTGGTTAGAATTTGCTTAGACTATGACAGATTGTGCTTTTGTGATTCTCTGAGGTATGTGCAAAGGGGCTCCTTAAAAGCAAAAGGTTAGTGGCTACTTTCCTAAGAAATTGGAAAAAGATAACTTGTGGAAATTGGAAATGTTTCCTCTTTCCTAAGAAATTGGAAAAAAATTGCAGTACCAGAACTTTGGATCTGGAAGTCAGGAGCATATGATTGCTTCTTTTACAAATCAGCCAGGAAACACGATGATCAATGAGAAAAGAGAGCTCATTATTCAAAATTTGCCTCAGTGCATTTTGAAATATCAGACAGAAAAATAAAAAACAAAAGGGCAGCATGTAGAGTGCTGCTGTGGCACTTCTGAGCAGGTACCTGGAATGATTCTCCTGTAGTTCACTGGCATAGCTTAGGCCTGACCCAAAATTGACTCTTTAACATGGGATGCAACTACATTGATTACAGCTCATTCCTGTGGACAGGCATCATGCTCACAAACTGAACAGAGGTTATTGTAACAAGGTAAATGGCAATCACTGAGCCTTGAGGCTCCAGTTCTACATCACATGGATGTTTGGATGCAACAGGAAAACTAGAAGGCCAAGCAAGTGGGTTGCTGTCCTTTCAGGAGCAAATTTATGCCAAGTTGAGCCGTTGTAGAGTTGCAGTTTCCTTTATCCTTATTAAATGCTCAGCACTGTAATAAATGACAGTTTATTGCTCATGTGTTTTGTTTGTTTTTTTTTAGTAAATACCCTTCAATGTTTGACATTGGAACAAATTCAGCATCCAAACAGTAATCCTGCTGTAATCCAGTAATACTGCTGAATCTGCCTTCCAAAATGAAGCATGAATCCTCCAAAGTTACTGCCACATTTGAAGCACTGATCCATTAGAAAAGCTCAGGCAACCCTGGTGTGCTTTGGGGTTGTGATCTATGAAAGCTGCTCTGGACACAAGGGCACCACTTCCATAATTGACTCTTACATCTTCTTGACCAAGATCAGGCTGGAAGCAGCAAGGCTCTGTCTGTTTAGTTCACAATATCCACTCCGCCCACCTGGCTGCTTATGGCAGAAAAAGCCCCTTTGCTTAAAATGTCACATGTTCAGTTCTAAGTCAGAAGAAGTTTTTGGAAAGTTTGAAGTTCACATGGGCATGACCAGGAGTAAATATAAACTACACCTGTGCATCATTCTTCCCTCTCCAGTCATATGTGTAGTACTACAAACACAGTATTACCACTGGAAAAAGATAAACACCAGAACAGTTAAACAGCTATAGAGTAATAATATAACAACAAGGATACTGTAGTTATAAAAGTTATATTTATATAGCTATAATTTAAGTTTATCGTAAGTAATTGTGTATGTATTATATGTCTCATTTTATTAAACACAGTAACAGAATAACATTTAATAGTTAAATAGTTGATTACACCCTAGGCCATACTTTTGTTAATTGGCTGTACTACTGTTAATTGGTCACAGAGGCATAGGAGCTTAAGGAGACAATTGTTGATTTAAATATCTTATTCAGATATTTTATTCTCTAAGCTTCAAGGAGGAAGTTGCTTAACTGCAAGAGCCTGCAGTTAATTCTCCCTTTCAACTAATTAACACAAACAATTGCACAGAGTAAGATTTTTACTTGGTATATTACCCTGAAAAATGTACCGTGCACATTACAGCATTCTCCAGCCCCCCCACCCTACTGTGCAGGCCAGTATTCCATGTCACATAGTTACTTTTTTCACTGAAATCTCTTTGTTTTGTTACAGACAAAAATTTGTTCAATGAGCAAAGCGTAAATCCTAGTGAAATTAATAAGCAGTAATTCAGAAGAACTGTTAGATTCCCAAATCATTCTGCTTGTCTAAAAGGAAGTGTTTGGGTTTTGCCATTAAATATGAAAGTTCATTTTGTCTTATAGTAAACAGATACAGGGTTTTTTAGAGTTCATATTTTGTTTTCAAAGCTGTTCTGAAAGGCATAAGAGCTGTCTCAATTCTTTTGTGCTTTGCAATGTCGATTCATTTCCTGAAACAACAAGGATTTTATGGTATTGTGTTGCACACAACCACTAAATTCCTTCACACAGGACCAAAGAATCTGGTGAAAGGCTCCATATTTTGCTCTGTCTTTGACAAAGTTTTGACAGGAACACCACATTTGTCTTTCGCTTTAGACTGAAGCTTGGCTATTGAAAATACCACTGTTTGATAATGAAGTTATACACCAACACTGAAATAATAGCAGCTGCAAACCAAAATACCATTATAAACTTGCAATAGCTGCAGTGTGCTGCACTGTCAGCAAGCACTGTAACATTCCCTCCTGTCCCATAACCTCATATATGCTGTGTGTTTTTTTCTAGGCACCCATTGGCCACCTTTTTTCACCTGTTTTTCCGAGTGAGTGCTATTGTTGCCTACTTGTTCTGTGACTGGTTCAGCAACAGCTTTGTTGCCTGTTTTGTCACTATTCTCCTCCTTCTATCCTTTGACTTTTGGTCTGTCAAGGTAAGATGACCCTGAATAGTAATTACCTTAAGAAGTACTTTGTTTGTCATTAATTAAAACAAAAATAATTGAAATATATATATATAATGACAGAAGTGAAAAAAATATTGCAATCTGTTGATATATTAAATGTCTATCCTATTTTAATGAAGATGTTCACATATGTTAGTTACTTAGCACCATGTTTTCTATGGCTGACTACTAAGGTCTACTAATATGGTGAGAAAATTGCTTTGCCGTAGGTAGATTTATTTGTTTAAGGCTTTCCCCCTTAAAAAAAAAAAAAATAAAGTAATACTAGCTTTGAGCAATGGATGCCCAAGGATGTCAAGATCTGCAGCCCTGTGCCCAGACCCCACAGCAGGGGCTGCAGAAGACTCCTGAAAGCCCAGCTATAGCTCTGGTGCCCTAATCCCATGCACGCAGGTGGGTCAGGCCAGCCCAGGATCCAGGGGTTCCACATGTTGAACAAGGCTTTTGTTTTGTACAAGTGAAGCATTGATGCACCTCCAGTATTCTGAAAGCTTCTGGTGTTCATCCAGGTGCAGAAATATTCTCTTGGTTTGTTTCCCTGATCCTACACAGCTTACTTGCTTGTCAATAATATCCCATTTTTTAGTGTGTTTCTGTTCTCAGTGTTCCTCTTTCACTGAGGAAATTTGCTGATTGGGTGCTTGTCCAACTAACTCACTTGAAAAAGATACAGCCTATAATTTCTTGTCTAAGTAAGTGCTATTGTGCTTATTATCATATTGAAAGAGAAGAGGCCTCTAAATTTGTAACTTCACCCATTGTTAATGGCCATTGTACTGAAGCTGGAACAGCTTTTAGAAGTAATTTTTGTATTAGATAAAAAAAGATGATTTTTGAACATGCTTGTCTTTTAAATTTTTTCTATTTTAAACTGTTATACTGACAAGTGACTTGTGCTACTGATTAATGCAAATAATGGTTTCATCACTAGAATGTGACAGGAAGACTCTTGGTTGGTTTGCGTTGGTGGAACCAGATTGATGAAGATGGGAAAAGTCACTGGGTGTTTGAAGCAAAAAGGGTAAATATATTAATAGAAGCAGGCACAAGGCAAACAGAATCCATAGGAAATTTATAAAGCTTATACCAAGTCAAACAAAGTAACAAATAGAGCACCTTTGTAACAGTTACTTTTTATCCATTGTTTTCCATAGAAAACAATGTCAGTATTCAGGTGCAAGCACTGGTTTGTCACATCCTGGAATCATTCAGGGCAAAACAGGTCTCACAACATTGTCAGCATATGGATCAGCAGAATAAATATTCATAGCATGGTGCTATAGGTATGAAATGTTTCTGGTAGTTCCATTTTATTTTCTAGTGAGAATATCTTGTAATAAACACATCTTTCTGTAGATAATCCCAACGCAGAATCCTCTTCAGGAAAGATTTATGTGGAAAGCAATGCTGAATAGTTCAGATTTAGTATTTTGAAGTTAAGATTTTATTCACCTTCAGGAATATGGTGGGAAAGAGAACCTGGATCACTGGCATTCTGATACTGCCAGTGCCCCCCAAACACACCAAGGGAGGGAAAAAAAAAGCACAGTAGAACAGCATTTGACATCACTGCCAGAGTCAAGACTCAGGGTTTTGCTTTCACTTGCTGACATTCTCTCTGCAGCCCCACTGAGCCTGGCAGAGCAGCACCCAGGTGCTGCTCACAGGGACATTCTCTGGAGCCCTCCAGCCGTGTCCTCAGCCGGGCCGGCTGTCCCGCTGCTGTCCCGGTGTGCGGGACCGCAGTGCCTCTACAGTGCCCTCTGCAGCCTCGGCTGCGACTCCGGGGTGCCCCGAGCACGGAACATAAATTAATGTGCTTCCTGTGAGGCTAACGGAGGCCTGAAGACAGAGGAAAACCTGCAGGAAAGAATACATGGAAAATTTAATATACTGAAAATTAGCTAAAAAGTTTTTCTTTTCAGAGAGGAAGAGTCCAGAGGGTTTTCTTTTCCAATTGTGATGCTTCTGTTTCAGAAGTTGGCACTAGTGGTCATCATTTGGTCTGAGGGTTGGAGTGAGATTTTGTATTTTGGAAAGATCAGAGCCTTCTGAAAAATGCTCTTACTTTAGGGTTTGTTTGTTTTTTTTTTTTTGTTCTTTCTTAAGTGTGATGAGTGATGAGCCCTGCAGTGTTGATAGAGACATACGAGTTTTGCTGACCTGAAGAAATCTGTAAGCAAGGCTTTGCAGCCTGCTCTGAAGTTTCTGTTCTCCCTGAAGAACAGACAGAGCACAGGGCATAAGGCTGCCCCTTGCAGTGTGCCCAACTCCAGCATGACACAAGAGGCATTTTCAAAGCTATGGTTCTTAATTCATGGAATGTCAGCAGAGTTCAGAAGCAAAAGCCAAGTATTTATATAATAGGAATACATAATAGTTTATATAATAAGAAAATAGGCTTCATGCAAGATATAAATTAAGCTAAGATACAGCGTCTTTTTATGAAAATGTATAGAAATGTGCACTTTTATAAGAATTCCAGTCTGAACTAGAACCAACTGATAAATCCTATGGATGAAAATGCTGTTGTGTACAGTAGGGCATCAGGAAGGACACTGGGCATGAGCTACTTCTCTTCTTAGCTGATCTTCTGTGCATATTAGTGAAATCTTCCTCCTCTGTTAATTTGTCGTTTGTTGTGGATTTTGACTTTGTGACTAATAGTCTCAGTTTTTTCTTCCAGGTGCCTACAATAGCTGCCTCAACTGAAGCTGAAGCCCGAATCTTCTGGCTTGGTCTCATCATCTGCCCAGTGATTTGGACAATGTTTTTCTTTAGCACCTTGTTCTCCTTGAGGCTGAAATGGCTGGTGAGTCAGGGGGTACTGAAAACAATCTTGGTAGAGGGAACACTCAGATCTGTTAGTTTTGAACCAAATCTTTCAACAGTAGAAAAATGTCAACAGCAGTTCAAAGAATCTCGAGGAGTTTTCTGCAGTCAAGGCTTGCACTCTGGAATGGATTGGTAATTTTTAGGTGCACTTCTACTGGGTTATCAGATGTCAACTCCTTCCTCTGGAGAACCTCAAGTGGTGGGCAAAATTATGAGCTTCTGTTTAACTGTAGCAACTTACTCTGCCCCAACTTATTTCAGTCAAATAAAACTTAACAGGAGAGGACAAAAAATGAACCAGGGATGTTGGTTTTCAGGTTTTTAGGTCTCCTGGGAACTTAAATGTACTTTTAAAAGTAAGGAATTTAGATCTCTGGTACCATTCCCTCTTGAAAGAACCAGCATCATTAGCTCATAAAACCTTGATAAATTGAGCTATAAGTAAGTATTTTGTAATTGCTCTACTTATAACTCATCTATTTAAAAACCCCAACACTTTTTTTTTCTAAATACAAGAGGAAATTTACCCCATATATTGCATTACATTAAGATATTTTTGTCTATGAAATCTTCACATTTTCCCCTGTAAACATTAAGTGCTTGGCTAATTGCCATGCTATTCATTCTGCCAAGTTCCCAGCCATGCTCAGTACCATTTCTTAATTCAGTTTGAAAACATAAAAAGCACCTCCAACATGTGTAACTATATAACCAGTAACAGCCAAGACTGCATATTATTATTCATTTAAACAAGAAATTCGGCTGTGGGCATAAATCAATTGCAAATCATTAACTGCTTTCTGGTGCCCCTAAATAAGCAATAGTTAAAATTAAACCAGCACTCTTTGTTCATGGCTCCACCTTTATTTTTGAAAAGCAGAGATTGTTTGCTAAGCCAAGAGCTGCTTGGAGACAGAACTGTAACTGGCACAGGAGGCAGGTTGCCCAGGTGCTTGCAAAAATGAAATTACAAAACAAAAATAAAATCACTTCTGGGAAACTGGCTCTGAAGGATAAGAGAAACATTTTTATAAGTTACTGTATTAGTCAGATTGGTTCCACCTGCTAAACCTAAAGTACCACAAAAGGAGCAGATTATTTTCACTGCCTGTCAATGCTAGATAGATTCCCTGTCTATGGATGCTCTTGCTAAATCTGTAAATCTGTTACTTGCTTATAAGAAGTTGTCAGCTGAACAGGCCTGTAGATGTGCCATGTATCTGGATGTAAAACTTTTAGATAGAAGTGGTGCTTAAGAAAAGTGAAAGGTTTCTGGAATTTGTTGAGTAGGTCCTTTTTTGAGTAAGTGCTTTTAGGAAAGTAATGAAGTCTTTCAAGATACAGAATGACAAAACTGGTATTGGTGTTTTGCTAAAAAGTATTTTGTAGAAAGGAACTATTGTGTTTGACATGATTGGATGTCTTTGAAGGCCATTTATGATTGGGAGGAATGTCCCCCTCTTACAGCACGTTTATCTGGATAGTGTGAACACACACGTATGTGTATATCCTACAGAGTCAATGCAGAGTCATGGATTTGTCCCTGCTGAACTCTTGTCTGTCCACAGGCTCTCGTCATTGCTGGGATATCCCTCCAGACTGCTAATTTATATGGCTACATCCACTGCAAGTTAGGGGGACAAAAAACCATCAGCAGAGTAACCTCAAGGTTGTTTGGCACCACAGATGTTCCCAAGAGTGAGTAATGAGCTTCAGCCCAAGGGGTAACACAGCCAGCCTACCTCTCAGGGCTAGTGCTGGCTCTTCCCAGGTCTCAGTTCCTGCAGTGAGTCCAGGGTACTCCTGGTTCTCCTCTCTGGCAGTGTCATATGGAAGAGCCATAACTCCAGGTCACTTTGCTCCATGTTTGGAAGCCTGCTGAGCTCCACAACTGAGCTGCTTCCAAGCTCAAGAAGAATGTCCTTAAGTTAAATCCATGGAGTTACTATAATTCTAATACACCTGCTTAAGCAGAGCTAGAAGAGCCATCTTCAACCTTCAGGCTTCCAGCTGGCAGCTCCCTGCTTTTGTAAGGGATCGCTGTGTCCCAGGTTATGCTTACAGCCATGTGTGCTCTGTTCCCTCCACAGGACAGAGCAGGAGAATTTCAGAAGATGGCACTGAAGAACATGGGAAGACAGGCACTAGGTAACCAAACAAGGAAGAGCTAAAGGATGAGCAGTAAAAAAAGTAATTCATGAAAGTTGTTCTTCATGGGAAGATACTTAGATAAAGCTCTTCTAGAATTATGCCTGCATGAAATAAAGTCATTTGTGTTTGAGTCTTTAGATCCTGGAAGGTTTAAAGCATTTGTTACTTAAAGCTTCACCAAAAATTTGTTTGTGTGAGCACAGACAGTGCTGCTTATGGTTTACAAGGAGCATGCTGCTTTCAGTAAAATTGTCAACTAACCTCAAACTGTTGGATTATCTTAACCAGAAATGACATGTAATGAAAATACAATGCTAATTTGTTTAACTTTGGAACTATAATAAACAAAATCAAACTTCCTTTCTCTCTTGTACACAATACTGCTTTTTCAGAGCTTTCAAACTACAATCCCTAAGGGCCACTTCATTATTAAAAATACTGAATGTTTATTTTTTAATGTTCAGGCTTAGGGCCAAATAGAAGGAAACAGAAGTAATGAACCATGTTCACCCACTACTTGTGTAAAGCTGGCAGTTATGTATAGTTAAAAAATTAATCTTATTTTGATACCTGTAAAAAAATAAATAAAGCAGTGCACTTGTGCTGTAATACTATCCCAGCTTTCACTTTAGACACAGATCTTTTCCACTGAAAGGAGACACTTAAATGATGTTATTCAGAGAGAGGAAAGGGGCATTACAGCTCACCCTTGTGCAGCAGGCAGAACAAAGGCTGCTGCACATGCCCCAGTGTCAACCCAGCATATTTTATATTCAACCTCCTAAGTAAAATGTGTGTTGTATTCTCACCTCTTCAACTGCTACCTTCACAGTCAGGTTATTGGTACCATGACACTGGAGGCAGAATGCACTTGATCATACAGGTGCAGACTCACTTTCACAGCTTTCTAGTGAGGGAAGAACTACAAGAATCTTGAACTTTTTGAAAAAACACAGGCAAGACCCTTTATATTAAAGAATTTATTTGCAATATACAAAAAGAATACATTCCTTTAATAAATCAAGGCATAAGTTACTTTTCTATAATTAAACATGAGCTACATTTTTGTTCCACTTACAGATTACATTATCTTTTCTTCTGGCAAATGGTGTTGTTCACAGTATTCCTGAATTCCTGCAAAGATGGAGAAAAAGTAATACAAGTACTATTTCAGTTGTACATCAGGAGTTTGTTGTTGCTGCATCTACCCCCTGTGGGTACAAGTATCTGAAGATGGGCCTTCCTTACACTGAAAGTGGCTTTAGGATTATTTTTAAACAGCACAGCACCAGCTGTTTAGGGAGTTTTTGCAAGGGGTTTTTGTGTAATTACATTTAGAAGTGGAGGCATTGGTCAGTCAGCTGCCTCCCTCTGTGCTGAGCACCCTTTCACACACCTGCTCGAGAGCCTCAGAAGGCTCTTCTCTGAGCACAAGGACACTCCATCTCTGAAAATGAAAGTCTGACTTCTCTGAAGCCAAATGTTGAAACCAGTTATCAAATACAATTTTGTTATTGCTTTAGCAGCCACTCAGAAGTGATGCCCACAAGCAAACTGTCTTTGCACCTGCTACTTTCAGAATTCCTGTGCCCCTCTCCTGATTTTATTATCTGTGGCACAGTAACACAAGCCTGTTTAACACCTTTGTATACTGCAGCAGTGCTCGGAACCGAGTGGATTCATTTGCACAATGATTCTCAGACTCACTTTGAATGATATTCCTGTAAGATAATGTAGCTGGAGACTCGGGTGCTTCAGCCAAGAAAGACTGGCCTCTGTCACAACTTTTTCCTTGAAGGACACAGAAAAAACACAGAAACAAAGCAACAGGAAAAGATGAGCTTTTCTTTTTTTTAGCCTTTATCCTGTTGAAGTTACAACTTTTCAAACAGCCACCTGTCTCTATTCCTTTTAGGAATCCCTGAAGTCAGTGACAGGACTAGAAATACAGTGTACAGTTTGACAAAGCACTAGCAGAAATCTTCAGTTGGGAATACCGAGCTGTTCCTTGATGTCATTAATTCAGGTATTAATTGGTAACAGTGGGCAAAGAACCGCACCTCCTGATGACCCACAAGAGAATTTGAGCAGTGCCAGTAACAGTGAGATTAAAGCACTGGTTTTAATGCTTAACATCTACAAAATATTCTTCTTTGAAGTCGTTATGATTTCATTCAGTCTGCATTTCCAGGTGACTACACCAAAGAGAAAGACATGTATTTCAAATATGATTACAGAGCTGAAAAGACGCAGCATGTAATATTAATTGATTAAGGAAAAGTTAAGGAAATTAACACTGCACTTCTCTCATTCCACACCAAGCTATAGTCATACTTCCAGTGACTTTTGATTAAAAAAAACATTCTATCTAAAAGTGCTAAGAGACGTCAGTGCCTGTATAAGGGTTTTCTGGCAGTAACATCAGTATAGGAGGAACAACTTGCTTTAAGTGCAGTGCAGTAAGTGACTTTACCTATCTGTGGATCCAGAGGCACTTTACCCAGGAGAGAAACATTCAAGTTCTGGCACATCTTCTCCGCACCACCAGTAGTTGGGGGAAAGATCTGAGATTCATTCTGGGACAACATGAAAACCAGAGTTAAATACTGCAATTCTGAGAAAAAGCAATGTTTGCTATCCAAGCAATGCCAAGGAAAGAACACTGTAAGACACAGCCAGCCTTACCTTACACTTGGGACACACAAACCCGCTCATGTTCTCCACAACACCTATGATGGGCAGCTTCACTTTGCGGCAGAAGTTGATTTCCTTCCGAACATCCTGAAGTGACACTTCCTACAAATATTAGCAAACACTTGTATTTCAACTGTTTCATGCTGAATCTATTCAGTTACCTCCTTAGAGCTACTTTATAATGAATTATTACTGCTGTCTTAATATTTTTAGGAACACAAACCTGTGCTACGAGCTCTATGAACAGAGAAGGTACAAAACTTCAAGCCTACTGGATGTGGTTCTGTTTTGAAATCTGACTCTATTCAAGATTCACTCGTATTCATGTTTTTTATCTCCTATGTTCATCTCATATCTTTACTTTAAATGCAACTTTTTCACATTTTCATCTTACAGAAGGACCCTTGGTATTCTCCACAGTGAGGACAAGAACCACCAGACTTACACTAGTTACCTTTTTTCAAATTAAATTTAAAATATCTTATCCTCTCCTTAGAGTTTTCATGTGTATGACTCACCTCATTCATTCTCCTGTTCCCTTCCTCCTTCACCACCTCTCTGGTACTGTCCTCAACACTTTGCTTCCTTTATGTGTTATCCTTTCTGCTGTTGTAGAAATACTTCATGTCACATGCTAGTTTGATTTCCTGTTCTGTTCCAAACCAGACATGAAAACCTCTGTTTGAACTGGGTGTATTTTTAATTTCAGCTTTCCAAGGGCTGATTTCTCTTTTAAAAATGCACATGACAAAGCTGCCTGCATTGGTGGGTCACCTGGAGGTGATAGGCTACTTCACAGGTGTCAAAGGGTGCACAGCTTATCAGTTAAAAATGAAGCTTACGAACATTCTTCTGAACATTAAGCCACTGGTGAGTAAATTACAGATCCACAATGATGTAAAGTTTGATTCTGAAGGAGGAAGTGAAACACTGCATTTCCTTTCACCACACCGGTCACAACAGCTTTTGATTGTGAACTGCTGTGGTTTAGTGACCCATGTAGATCCCCATCCAGCTCCACTGAGACACCCATCTAACCCAGACCAGCCAGCTGCACGGGCAACACAACAAAGTAATTTCCCTGAGATTCTGTACCCCTAGATTTCTGTGAAATCAACAGCTTGGAACCCAAGGGCTGCCTTTAACTGCCATGCTGCTTCACTGGTGGAGTTCTGGCTCATACCTGGGGGGTGGTGACAATGACAGCACCGTCGATGTGGGTGGCACTGAGGTACTGCACGATGGACAGGTGCTCATCTGATGTTCCTGGGGGCGTGTCCACGATCAGGTAATCCACTTCACCCCAGTCCACATCACGCAGAAACTGCTTGATCAGCCCTAGAGGAAAGGATAAGAATGTGGAAGAGAAAAAGGTATCTTCCCATATTTCAAATTTCTGTGTCTTAGCTAACTACCCTATCTACATTACTAAACAAGTTCATGCTATTTCCACACTTGAAACCTTTCAAGAATGTAAATTACTGTTGGAAACACTCAATACATACCATTCTTTTTTGGTCCTCTCCAGATGACAGCATCATCAGGACTACTAAGCAAGAACCCCACTGACATGACACCTAAATTTTCTTCAACATACTGAAAGAGAAGTAGAGAAATGTAACAGTGAAGAAAGAGTAGAGAAAACAAGACTGAACCCCTAGTTTACAGAAAAAGCAGATGAGGGGGAAGATAATAATGAAATAAAGGCAGAGAACTTTTATCACAGAGCATTAAAAACTCCATCTTGTGCAACACTCACCAATTACACTAAGACTGAAAAAATGAAATTGTTACAGCAGTTTATGGAATGGCTGGAGACAATGGAAGGATAAAAGCAGCTTTCCCTCTCAGCTCCAGCTGCCTTTCTAACAGCATGCACATGACAGGGGATCTTTAGACAGCTAACACTACTGCAAAACCTTCTTTGCATATTCTAAAGATTAGTAAGGTTTGTCTTGGGTGCAAGATATTTCTTGGCTGTCGCAGAAAAGATGACACACTACAGCTCCATGATACCCCAAATTAACAAACCTGAGTTTACTGCCCACATTGCAAAGTCAGTAAACACAAGATAATAAAACAATTCTAGAAACACAGCATTACTAGTATTAAGAAATTTAACACTGATCTACATAGTCTATATCCTGATTCTATACGATATGAATCTCAATTTTAAAGATCTATTCTATGTTCTTTAAAATCTGGATCTATATCCTAGAGCGTTCTCTAGATATTTTATAGAATGTGGATATGGATTATACAGATCTATAGGATCTGGACATATAGACTATATAGATTATACACCCTGTATCTGTAGATGCTATAGAATCTGGATATTTAAGTCATAAGAAGAAGAATTAACAAGAGTACTCCTTGCTCCTCCCTCATGCACTTTTCACTGTAGAAAATGGTGCCCAACCCAAACACACTCAATAAACTTTCTGAAACAGCTGCAGCAACTCACCACTGGAGACCATCCAGATCCACTCTGATGAACCTGGAAATTGAAGTGATAGAGGAAAGTTGAAATAGCAATAAATACAGACATTACACAAAACATGAACATAAGTCAAATCTGGGCAAACAGCTCCCCTGCCTGCAGGAACAATCCTGCTTTTGTGGGGCAGCTGAGGTAAAAACACAGGAGCACCAGAGCTCCATTAATAAGTGAACAACTGCTCAACCCTTATGCAAGTTTACTCATTACTTTTTGCATTTGTAAGAAATATTCAAGGGCTGATAAAGCTAATACATGCTAATACTACTCAAGTTTCAAGTAGTCAGCATTATGTGGCTGATATGCAATGAAAGTTGGTTTGCAGAACTGCTCATCCTGAAAGAAGATGACTCTTTTGCAAAATATATTACGCTGAACTTCTCCATCTCACCTTATTTCCCTACCACTGCCCCACATTTCCCATTATGCACTCCTTTTAGAAGCTCTACATCCAAAAAGCCTGAATACGCTAATGAAAAACTGAGAAAAAAAATCCCTTGAACGAGATGTTTGAGCATTCACCCACCTGTTCTCCTTCTAGACCCATAATTTTAGGAATCGATGGCCCACAGATATCTATGTCCAGCAGAGCAACCTGGAAAACAAACCAGCCAACCTGCCCCACTGGAAATAAGGTACCACAGGGCTGTCTCTAAACGTGATTTCATGCAACGAAATCACTCCAGCAGGGCTCATGCAGGGAAGTCAAACTTTAGCGAGCAGGGGCACACGATCGGTACCTGCCCGCAGGTGCTCGGTCCTGCCCCCCCGCCGCCCGCCCTGTCCGCGCCCTCCGCCCACCTGCTTGGTCTCGTCCGCCGCCAGCCCGTGCGCCAGAACGGCGCTGAGGGTGCTCTTGCCCACGCCGCCCTTGCCGGACAGCACCAGCACCGTGTGCCGCACCGCCCGCAGCCGCGCCCGCAGCTCC
>WBNO01011344.1:361045-417871 GCA_013400575.1 Peucedramus taeniatus
GGTGCGCCGGGCGCCTCCGCCATAGCGCTGCGTCACTTCCGCCACCGCCGTCGGGGCGAGGCCTCTCGTCCGCGGTGCCCACCCGCTGCCGCCGGGGGGCGCTGCCGCTGAGGGCTCGGGTGACCCGGGGCACTCGTGAGGGAGCCGGTGACAGCCCCGGGGCCTCGGTGACACCAATGAGGGAGCCGGTGACTCCACGAGAGCCCTGATGACACCACGAGAGCCCTGATGACACTCCCGGAGCCCCGGTGACACCACGAGCGCCCCCGTGCTCCCCTCCGGAGCTCTGTCGCGGCGGGCTCCGCTGGTCCCTGGCGGGCTGTGCCCCGGGCTCAGCCGGCGCTGCGGAGAGCCCGCGCACTTGAGCTGCCTTGGGCAGCAGCGATGGACAGGAACGGCGCGGAACCAGGGCGGTACCGCGGGCGGTTCCCGGGCCCCGTACCCCGCTCGGCCGCTGGAAGGAGACGCGCTCCAGCGCTGAGCCGGCTCCGGGCACGGCGCTGGCCCGCTGCCGAGGAAAGCATTGCACAGTAACTCATTCACTGTTGTGCTTCACAGGTTTCGTACACAGATTATGTATCATTCCGGTAAAACCGCGCTGTTGCGGTATCTCGTGGCAATTCTGAGTATATTAATTCTGTATCTTGCTGATAGAAAATTTCCATTAATTTAATTTCCCTTAATTTAATGGGTACATTTATTTGGAAGATTACATTGCCTTAACTTGGCCAATCAACTTATGAGCAATTAAGATAGTTGCTGTGCTTGGTACGTGAAAAATAATAAAATAATTTTCCAAACCAAGGAAGTGAGCACCAACTGGTGATGAGATCTGGACCCTATTCCTGGCCACCTTATCCCAGTCACTGCTCCCTCCCTCTCTCCCATAGCTGCCTGAGCACAGCCTTGTCCTCTCTTCTGCTCCTAACATCTCAGCCTAGGTGCTGTAAAAAGGGTATTTTCCTGATCCGAGCACCGTTGGAAGTCTCCCATTTCAGACCAATTAGTCCCCAAATTGTTTGTTTTAACATACAGGTGTGTAAGTTATTATATGAGGTGGTGTCACCTTGGAAATAGAAAAGAGTATCTGGTAATATTTGGAAAGGTACCATCACATCTTGGTGTTAAATCTGTCTTTCTGAGAGAATTATACTGCAAAGTTATCTTTTTTGGGGACACAGCACTTCAACAACTGCAAGCTTTTTAGAATGAACACTCTAGGAATTAAATAAAAAACCAAGCCAAACACAAAACCAGTAGCTGTCCACCTACCAAAAAAACCCAAAACAAAACCCTAAAACAAAGCAAAACAAAAACCTAGAGAAAAATCTGAAAATACATTTAGTTAAGGTTTTTGAAGAGCTTTCAAGCATGTTTACCTCAGGTAAAAGCTCAAGATCTGGATATTTGTAGAGCTCCTGCACTTAATGCTCTGTAATTACCTTCCATGGGAAACTAATGAACAAAATGCTGTTTGGAAGTGGAGTCAAATGTTTAAGCAAATTCAGATGCCTGTGGTAGGAGGAACTGGCCAGTAAGACATATCTGAGAACTTTATGCTGTACCTTGCCCTTGAAAAAGCTGGCTTGGTGTAAGACCACAGCCCAGTACAGCACTTTAGGTCTGTGCTTCCTCTCCAACATATGGATTAGATTCACTGATGTCAGCAAGACTTTCCACATTTTAAACTGAGGTCTGTGTCCAAATATTTTTCTTTTAGGTCCAACAGATCATTCCCCGTTCCCCAGCTTATACAGAACATTCCCCACAAAAAGCACCAAGAAGGAAAAATTAATTCCTTCCTCAGCACCCCTCTTTCTCTGAGCCAGCGAGGGCTCCTCGTGCAGGGCTCTGGGTGAACAACAGGCTTTAGACTGTTTAGGGTGGCATTTCTGGTCACCTTTGATCTCCACATCAGGCAGACTGATAGTAATACCAGTTGACAAGTCCATATGGCAGTATTTACCAAAAATATCAATAAGTCTGATGTCTTCCTGATGCTTTGGAAAGCAAGACTTTGTCTTTCTTTATCCTTATTACTCTGATTCTAGCCCAAGGCCTGCCCGGTCTTTCTTGCTTTTGGAAGAGCCAAAGTAGATGAAATTACACCAAAAATTCTTTGAGAGAAAGAAAGCAGAGATGGAGCAACATATTTCCCTCTTTGTGATTAAGGTGAACAGAAATGCATAAACATATTTTCCAGTGATGTACAATTTGAACTATGCCAAGTGAATCTGTCCCCCAAAACAGGAGAGATGGGAAACCACAACTCTGGTCTGCTCTTTCTCACAGCAGTGGTGGCATGAAGGTCCCCCTGAACAGCTCCTCCTTTTTGCATTGAAGTTTTCCCTCATGCCACACAACTACCAGGTGTTTTTCACCCTTATGGTCGTCTGTCATTAAAATGACAAATATTATTTAAAGCTGTGTGTTAAATACTTTTTTTCAGTGAACTCGCACTAGAGGCCAGTGGAGACAGATGGTAGAGCAGCTCCCTCTAGCCAAAATGACAGCACTGAGCATTCTCAAGTCACTGTAAATGCCAGCAAACTCTAACATGAAGCATTATAGGAAGCTAATGAAAACAATTCGTTATTTAACACAACAGCATTAAATGTGGTTTAGATTAAGGTCTTTCCCCTTCTCAGCATCAAAAGAGATGCACACATGACCTAGAGCAGGATCCCTCTGACAAAACTCAGGTCCATTTTATTAATGATAAGTGCTTTTACCTGAGTAACACATTGGACAGCATCAACTTTTACCCAGGAGTGGAAAAAGCAGCTGAGACTGAGTATGAATGGATGTGTAGCCTTCCCTTTGCGTCCTCCCTGCTGTAGTAGGAACCTCGTTGAGCACAGGCCATCCCCTTACATCTGAGAATGAAGAAGTAGGAAGAAGTGGCTGCTCTGTCCCAGGGCCCTGCTTTGCCTCGGTGTGAGAGCCTCCCTGATCAGTTATTCCCTGTCTGCTCCCAGTGGCCGCTGGGGGAGGGCAGCAGTGGCACCTGAGCAGGGCTGTGCCCTGAGCTGGTTTCCCAGAGACAGCTGTGCTGTGCTGGCTCCTCACCCCACAGCTCCACTGGAGTATCCTCTCTGGTTTTGATTTACACTGCTCTGTGCCTTTTGGGTTACAAACCCATATCAAATCAAATCCAAATAGAGCTGAGGTGCAGGTAAGGGCAATGCAAACAGCACACCAGTGTCTGCCACAGACTTCCTATACTGTCTACACAGAGCTTGGGTTGTTGGGATCTTAGCGCGTTTGGCACAGCCTTAATGTTACAGACTGACAGAAAATTACTGAACTAAAATGCCCCATTTGTATGTGGTTTAAAACCTGTTGATTAGCATTAATCTCGTCAATGCAAGAGCAGTAGCAGCAGCAGAGCAGTTTGCAATAGAGGGCAGTGTCTCTGTGCTAATGCCTTGTCAGTTCCCTTGTCACTAGCACAGCAGGACTCCAATGGTGAATGAACTTCACAATCTCAAATGATAACGACTCTGTCTTGTTGGAGGGAGGAAAAATAATCGGTATTATTTGTTTACTTATGTTCTTTTTTTCATTAAAAGATCACCTCATTCACTACTGAAAGGAGGGCATATCCAAAGGAAACTTGGCAAGCATTCTGCTGACTCTAGTACCGCTACCTACTTTTAGGATTAGCCATGAATAAAATTATTCTTGTCAGCTCTAGTAAAAAGCAGATTCATGTGAATAAGTTTTGCAGACCTTTTCCTTTCTCACCATCTATTATCCAAAAAAACCGACATTTTTCATTAAAGTTTTCCTGAAACCATTTGCAGTCTGAGACATACCTGCAGCACTCAGGAACACAGCAAGTGCTTTCTGCTTCAACAGACCCAGATGGATAAATTACAGTCTGAAAAAGCAATGTTAAAGAACAGATTAAGTACTAAGTATTTCAGATAGTCAAGATGGAAACCTATTTAGAAATTTAATTTTCTGATGAGAAAATAAATATAATCCATCATATCATAGAGAAGGGGAAAGAAACCCAACCCCAAATATCCTGCAGAAAATAGACTGACATTGTCTGGCTCGGTAGCTGTGAGCAGTGCCAGCTCAGATTCAGTACACTGATTTATACACTTTACTAATGTATCAGGCTGCTTACCTGAAGCTTTTCAGGGCAGCTGCCTAAATAAGTGTGCAGCACTAAGGAATTCCAAATCACTTAGGAAGGTGAGTACTTCAGTTTGGAGACAGGAATACCCTACAAATAACTGAAAAAAGGCTGTTGAGAAAACACACTGTCAAAACCAAAATTAACCTTTTCTTTTTGCATCCTTTAATACTTACTCTCAGAGTTCAATTAAAATCTAGAGTAAATATGAAAGTCAAAAAATAGTGACTTATCCCTGCAAAGTTTAATGTCCAGACCTAATTCTTAGCATGAAGTTTTGTGTGGAGAAAGAAGACTAAATGCAGACAGGTATTTGTCTCAGCCTTTCAATTTGGTGAGTAAAATACATGTACTTTCCGTAGAATATATTAAACACTTGGGTGAAGAGAGGGGTGATCTAGCAGGCAAAGCAGGGCATTAAAGAAATGGTAAATTTAGGTCTAAAGACAGTAGCTTACACCACACCAGCAGTTTTGAAGCCAGGGGCTCAGGCTGGAAGTCATTTGAAATCCCTGATGAGTGCTTCAGCTCCTGCATCATGGGCTAAATTCAGTGGAGACAATATCAGGTGCTCCCAACATGCAGGGGCCAACTCTGTCACACTCTGAAAGGATGCAGACTTGGACTGGAGTGCACAGCTGAGGAGAGGTGGAATCATTTAATCTGTATTAACCTGAGCTTTAATAATCGTGTTGCTGAAGTAGCAGATGCAAAGAACAAACTCCAAAGACAACTGAGGTAAGATTCACTAAAAGTTGGCCACTGCATATTATAATAGCCAAAAGGCATGAGAATGTTCTGTAGCACTTACATACTTCCTGAAAAAGCACTGCCTCACAAATACACCTGTATTCCCTTCCCTGGAACTGCCTGTGGCTCACAGCCAGCCTGAGAGGAGCTTGCTCACAGACAGATGTCAGGGTTTTACAAGGAACCTCGCAGCATCTGCCCAGAATCACACACTGATTATGTTCATTTGCAACTTGCATGTTTACAGTGGAGAAAGATATCTTAGAAGGTACTATTTTTCTATTTTACATTAATTGATAATACTGCCTGGCCATTTCCTGATGTAGAAATTGTACATTATTTTTTTTTTCTCTTAAACAGTGAACAAACTTTGGAAAGTGTGCAAATAAAGAGACCCACAAACAGCACATTTATCTGTTTTAGAGGAAGAAGATAACTAAACTTTTGCACTTTTATTTTGCAGCAGCCAGGGAAGAGCCCTATCAATTAAAATTTAGAAGTATTTAAATACAGAATGTCATTAATCTATGACTAACACCTAAGTTCCAAGTTTTCCTGCCTTTTGATAAATACATTTCCATATCTTTAGTCTGAATGCTGGTCTGGTTCTGGTCAGAAACAGTCTGATATTTCAAAGTGGGTCACAGTGAACTTTTCAAACATTTGTTCTGCACTTGTCTTCCTATTATACAAAGCAGAAATGGCACAGAAGAAGTCAGAACTGTATTAATCTCTGTCTGTATTGCCTCTGCAGTAAGTTTTCTCTAAAATAAGTCATGTGTTGGAAGTATATTAATTGAACTTTGAAACATATATTCTGAAATTAACCTGAAGTTAACCTTTGTACCGACAGATAAAATTTTGTTAAGCAGGAAGACTCATCTGCTACTTTCATACAGCTCCATTCAGAGTTCTATAAGTTTTTCCATTAAGAATTTTTTCTCTTACAGAGCAGCCTCACATTCACTCATTTTTTAATGCACATTTGGAAACAATAGGGTTTTCCTGCAATTCTATTTGTCATAAGTAGTTTAAAATGTTTTCAGTTTATTTTTAGGGACTCTTAAGAAAGTTCAAACTAACCAGCTAAATATGTGTAAGCTCACAGCACATAAATACATTTTCTTTCCCTCCCCTGTCTACAAAGCACAAAAGATGTAGGCTGGTTTTTTTTTTTTTTTTTTTTTTTTTTTTTTTTTTTTTTTTTTTTTTTTTTTTTTTTTTTTTTTTTTGTACTTTAGCTTGTATATGGTCTGGCTAGCTATAGCACTTTATGCCTGAATTAGCTATCCATCTAAATTTCTCATAGATTTAAATATATGAACATTTGCATCACATTTTCCACTGGTGTTTTCTATTGTTTCTAAGTGCCCCTTTATAAAACAATTTCTGGCAGGAGGGAGCACAAGTGCATTGTGAGATATTGACACACAAGCAGGAATTTTGTCATGGAGTCCAGCTGACACTATGATATAACTGCTGACAACTGGGATATAATGGAAAAACCAGTAGCTATATCCCTATACTGTTATATCATTAAATAGCAATAATAAACTACCTGGAGAAACTTGAGTATTTGTATTTGTGTAAAGAATAATTTGTTTGTATAGTATATGTGCATCAAAAACATCAGAGAAGAATGAAGTCTATTGATGCTGTTTCTGCTGAGTTACTGGTTAGCACAAACATAGCAGAGATACTTTACTCATCACAAGCTTCACAGTAATGGAGTTACATCAGAATTACAAAATGCTAGAGTGGAAGCAAACAGCTTATCTTGGTGAGGAGGAATTCAGGCTGGTCAGCATTGTCAAAATAAAAGGAAAATGCAATAGGTCCACTGAGCAAAAACAGTGCTGGTTAAGCTCTGGGTGCAGTTACATGGTAGAAGTCCTGGTAATTCTCTTGCTCCTGACTATACATCAGAAGAACAAGAGGAAGCAGAAGGCAAGTGAGGGCAGAAGTGAATCTGGATGAGTGCCCATTTAACAGGTATCCATCAGCAAGCATGCTGGAGCACCCTTTCTTCTTTCTCCAGTCCTTAATAAATGGAGAAAAAAGCATTGCTAGGATTGCTTCAACAGGACATCATTGGCTTAGTTCTTAAATTCTACCACAGCTCTGTTCTTCCACTGGGAAGTGATTATAGTCAAGGCAGCTACTACAGGAAGGGCAGTTCCTGTTCCCTTCTCCTTCAATAGCAATTAGACAAAGAGTGCTACAAGTTCTGATTTTGTATTTAAAAAATATCAATCTTTCAAAGGCTGTTCATGCATTGACTTCTCAAGCAATGAATGCCACTTACAGAGACATCCTTCTTTCTGACAAATTAGTTTCCTAGCTAAGCAGGCTAGCTCCATAAAATGAGAGGAAAATCAACATAGTAATGATTTGCTATCTTGGAAGCAAAAAAGCCTGCTATTTTAATGAGGTCTGGAGTCCATTTTGGAATGAAAAATATTTTTCTGATTTGTGAAATGGCAAAATCTTTTCCAGATCAAAAAAATCCAACCAAAACCCAACCCCAAAACAACATACTGGAACACTCCTGCAACCATTTGTTTCTAAAATCGGTACCCTGAAAAAGGAAAGAATCAAAAACTACATAAAAGAGTAAATAGTGTGAATATGGTGCTGATCTAAAAATGATCCCGTGTTGAAATGGCACATTTTCTTCCGTTTCTATCCCTTGCACATAAAAGTCTGTGATTAATTTGTCTTACTTGATTCTGTGCTTAATCTTGGTCATAACAATGTGAGGTCCATGCAGATTTTGGCTAGCGGAACCCTGGAAATTGAGGTGCTGGAGGCAGAATCCTGGAGGCCCTAGTGAGGTATTTGGCAAGGGTTAGGTCACAAACCCAAGAAGGCATTACAGCTCTTCTGCATTTCATCATCACTGGGCTCAGATCATGTGCTCATTTGGGGATGCAAACATTCTGAGGAGTTCAAGCACAGCCTGGGACTCTGCTCAGACTCAGAGCTGCTCTCGGAGCACATCCTCAGACTGAACAGGTGAACAGAAAACAGTGTTTGCACAAGTCACTGTAGAAGAGGGTGGTGGTACATTGCCATCAACATGCCCCAAGAAACACTCAATTTATGCCAAAAGATGTTGTGGTAAATGTATTTTAGATTTGGTGTAAAAGTACACAAATCTTTAGGAAAGGAAGGAAAACCTTTAATCATGGTGCCACCCTCATTGATATGTTTGCATCTGCTTTCCACAAAGTTAACATTAGCATAAATAGTTACCTTGGCTTCAGTCTCCTGGAAGTACCAATAGGCCAGGATGTTTATGGACATGAGCTCTGGGAATCAGTCAGAGCAGGCAGCAGTGCCATGTTTACCTAGTCCAGTATTGGTACCATGTCTAAACAGAGGATTAGCCCTTCCAGCTCCAACACCTGTCCTGTGCTCAGGGCTGTTCCCATGCCCAGCACCACCCTTCCTGCAGGCCTTGCTGTTCCAAGGCTGGGAGCACAGGGATCAGAGAGATGCTAGAAAAAAGATGTACATATTAAATAAAATCATGAAAAAATAACCACCCACTCCAATAAACAAGTCATCAGGATTCTGAGTATTTCCCCTCAGCTCACTGAGAATGCTTTTAGAAACAGCTTCATTGTGTTGGGGATTTTTTTATCCCTGGGGTGTGAAAAGGCAATTTATTATATCAATATGGAGGGAATTTGACTCTCACTTTCTTTTTTGCCTGTATTTTTACTTTCTACCAGAAGAGGCAATACTATTTTGTTTTAGTAGCTTACTCCTCAGAATGTGTCTGTGACGTGACAGTGAAACCAGTCAGGTTAAAATTAATTTCAAATTCCAGATCTGGATTATGCTTGCAGTCTAAATATTTCAAGTTATCATAGTACTTTGAAATAATGTGGCATATATTCTAAAATTAATTGTGAAATCAGTCATGAGTACACCATCTATTCAGTCAAGTATATCAGCAAATGTTAAATTTTACAAAATAATTTAGGCAAAATATGGAAACATGGGTGGAAAATATTTAGCAAAACTGACTGAGAAGCAAGATATTAAGGGAATTAAAAAATGAGAAGGCACAAGTATTCTCCTCCCACCACATTACCTGGCTGCTGCTTTTGGTATTCAGATAATAAACAGTGAGCTGACCTTAGAACCAACAAAGAAACAAAGCCAGGCTGCAGCATTTTAGAAGTGCTTATGTTGTATGTAAGCCTACCCTGAGTACATGATGGAACTTGAGTGACTGCTTTCAGTCTAACTGTATCCAGCCATCAAAAATCACAGCCTGGTGGAAGAGCAGCAGGAGCAGTTTTCTCCATGCTCCCAAGAAGGCTGCAGCACAGAACTCTCCTCGTGTCCTGGAAGGAAAGTTTCTGGCGGGGCAGCTGCTGGGCCAGTGCCTCCCCATGCTCTCGTAGGAACATGCTGCTCAGCAGTTGTGTTTGCTTCCTGCCTTTGGAGGCCATCCAGAAATGACGTGGGCTGGTGCAGTGCTGTCTGGTGATCCTCACCACCAATCCGTTCCTGCACAGCAGATTATCTAAACCACTCCAGCCAATGTGTGGTCAGAATGAGTAATAGAAAACTGTTTGAACAAAGCTTCTGTGATGCATTGGAGGTGGTTCCCCTGAGGCCATTTTTCTTTGTCTGTCTTAAATGTCAGTGCTTTTAAAAAAAAATAAAGTAAAAATTCAAGAACACACAATGAACCTAACCCACGTCCACTTACACGCAGCCAAGCAAGGCTTAAAGATGGCTGCATCTTTACATTTTTAAATTTTGAGTTCACATCCAGGCTTAAAGAATATTTTTTAAGTGAATGAATGAATCAATGAATGAGGAGTTTGCTCTTAGTGCTAACCAGTTTCCTTGGTTGTGTATAATGTACTTGCAGATGTTTTCTTGCAGAAAACATTAATTTCATCCCCTTCTCTAACTTCATTAGAAATAATTCAGTGTAAGAGAGCCTGTAACCTATCCCTATTCACCAAATCAATGAAATTCATAGACCCATGATCACAGGCCAGGCAGTATCAGCATGGTGACTGCATTACATTCTTACCATAACACAAGCACGTGTGTGACCTGCGGCATCGCTCTGAGAGTTGGTTTCAGTGTCCTGGTTCATTGCTAACCACATGCTCTGGACTGTTTTAATTGCACTGTTTCATTGTTAGATTTGCTTCATGAAGATGAATAACCATTTCCTGCTGTTGCCCAAGAGAGAAAGTGTGACTGGAAATACAGACCAAAGGCTGAACCACAAAGGTCCTACCCAGAACCTGAACCACGAGAAGTCTTCTGTTCCTCTAGAAGTAGAAAACAGATAACCCATTCAATACTTTCTGAAACTGAGACATAACTGCCCAGTTCTTACTTGGCTGAGAAACGTGCTGCTTTGTTTCATTGTTTTTACTTTGAATTGTACTTTTTAATTGAAAATAAAGTCATGTGTTTACAATGTGCTCCCAGTTTTAAGTAGCATTAATGTAAGAGGCAAACATCCTCTCGAGTCCCCACAACAGATCCACACCAGAGCAGGCTTTGGCTCCTTTGCAGGCATCAAGGCGTAGCATGGGAAACAGGGCTGTGCTGGCAGGGGGTGTAACATAAACACAGGAAAGGAGGACCCTGCTGAGCAGCAGGTGGCCTCTGAAAGCACTGGGGATTCTCTGCCTCACAGCCCTGGTACATCCCTGCAGGCTGCTGGCTTTGGTTAGCAATGCAGGGGGACAGTGGGAGCAGTGGGTTGGACTGACAGGCTTGTAAACCTCTCCCTAACACACATCTGCTCACCAGTGCTGTCTGAGCTGGACCTCACCTTTGCAATGGACAGGTGAACACACAGTATAAAATAATCAAGTCCTGACAACTGCACAGGTTATTTAAACTCTGCTTCTGAGCAGCAAAAGACCCAAATCCTTGGTGTTCTCAGGGAAAAGGAAGGATGTGGGCTTGGTATATAATCAATATTTAATATCATTAAGTCTCTTCCTGTAACCAGTAAAATTGTAGACAAGAGATAAAACAATGTTTCCAACAATGCTCTTTTATCATAAGCAATTCCTCTGCAAAGCAAGTAGCTACCAAACTGCACTAAATTACCAACATAAATATTTCCTCTAAATCACAGCTAGCTTACAGTGATTATCTGATTAAGAAGGAACCATTGCAGAATTAAATTATAAGGAGAAATTTACTGCCATTATCTTCACTTTCTTCCATTCTGTGTTCTCTCCATACCAAACCAAATTTCTTTCCCTGCAGTCTATAATCAGTAAAGGCTTCTTTTTGGGTGAAGGCTCTCTCAAGCACATCTGTGAGAACATACCCTGGACACAAAGGGCTCAGTACAATGTGAAAATGTGGCTTCAGATGTTCAGTCATGTTCACAGACTGCCACTCCAGGGCCCAAGGTGATTCATCTACTGCAAAACTGCTTTGCTGTAAGGGCTGAGTGGGTTTGGACAGTGCTAGCCAGGAGATCTTTCCCACTGCTCCTCTATACAGTGTCAACAAGCCCGTAAGGATTTGGACAGGCATGCAGGCTCCTGGCATTCTTAACTCTTTGGGTTTTGTCTATAAATAATCTTTCAGCAGCAGGAACTAATTCAATTTTCAAACCACACACATCATTAGCAAATCTGGTACAACTTAGTGTGTAGACAAGATCTAAATAGCAGCATAATTTAAATCACATTATGCCATTTTTAGTGGTTGTTGAAATTCGAGTTGCATTGACTTTAGTAGACTGGCTGGGAAACTACATTAGTTCCATTTGACCTCTTCCACTCTAAAGCTACCTGCAGGAAAAGCTTGAATGGGTTCACCACACTGGCTGTAATGCATCCTGGTGAGTGAGAGTAACATAATAACCAGTAGGCTAGGAAATATAAACATTTTTCACCTTTTTCTGGAGCATTCACTTAGCAACTACATTTACTGTGGGAGTAGATAATTTGTCACTTCTGGTACCACCACACAATCAATTAGGTAGGCAAGTTAGCCAGTATAATAATTTTATTAAAAAAATTCCAACAAATGGAACAAAAGAAGATGGCCTTAAATATTAGTACACACCTCCAGCTTTATACTCACTCTGAGTTTTGTTTTCCATGTACTCCCTGAAGATCTCTTCCACAAAATGTCAGCAGCATTAGGATCAATATGAGTCTGGTCATCAGGATTTCATATATCCAAAGTACCAAACAGGTTTTAATTGGGATCAAAAATGCAGAGTGTTAGTTATCCCTTCTTCTTCCCACAATTGCCACTCATGTTGTTGATGTTCTAAAGGGTCCTGTCTATAAAAAAAAAAGGAAACTTCATTTGAAGTCACTGGAACATTAGAATGTCTCTGAATTTTTCTTCAGGTGGAGTGAAAGGACATTAATATGACATAGTACCCAGAAGTACCTGGGGGTTCTGAGTCAGTCTAACTCCTGTGAGCTCCTAGGTTATGTAAGGGCTTCAGAAAATGTCCCCCAGATAGTCAGAAGATTTTAGGCTTAATATATATGCAAGTTTTCTGTCAGATTAATACAATTTCTAACATTTTAACCCAAATGTTTATTTAAGTACAGTGTTTACTAGAAGTAGTTATATTGACAGATAATTAGCATATCCTGTCCTTCCTGAAATGCATATGAATTTTAGTGTACTACAGCTCCCTAATCCAGACCAGGTTCTGTTGGATGTTTTTGCTGATCCAAATCCTTGAATGCTATGTTCATCAGATCTCCAAGTAGAAATTGTAATCCTGACAGGCTATTTGAAATTTGGACACTTTTATCCTATGAGAAATTTTGGTTGAGCTCACAGCTTAAAATGTATTTTCTTAGAGATAAAATTCTGAGAAAGTAAAACCATTTGCTACTTCACTTTCTAGGGATCTTTTTCTTTTGAATAATTTATTTCTCTCATCGTTTAAAGGAAGAAGAATTCAGCCATTAGCTCAGCTGCAATAGAGAAAGAAAATATCAAATGAACCACTTCTATGTAACACGTAAATGTTATCTGAGTTGCTGTTTATTTTAAAGGAAGTGCTGATGTTGGCACTTGTCCCCTGTGTGTGCTGCCAGCTTTATAGTTGAAGGGATTAGACAGAAAACAAATTAATAAAGTCTAGTTTTTCTGTAGTTAAACAACGTTGACTGTCCTGAAATCAGTTAAAAGTGGTTTCTGGAGAAAATCAATCTTTCTTACAGTCTACAGTGCACAGAGAAATTAACAGAAGCACAGTTCTGTCAGTATGAAGAGTTTACCAGCTCAGAGACTGAGCTGCAGGATTTGCCACATCTCCACTGATAAACTGCTGCAAGCACTGTGGCCAAGATCTGCTCTTGATTTCAGAGCTCCATAGTCAGGGGGTTTTCTGACAAGTGATTCTGGTTACCATGTTTCTGTGCCAAATCTAGACACTTCAGCACATCCTGCCCCACAAGTTTAAGCTATCATGATTAAGCAAGTTGAAGCTATCAGTACCAACACTGACTGTTACCATCCATACCAAATCTATTCTACAGCATTCAAACCAGCCATGATGCTCCTACAGATGCTGCACAAGTGAGAGGCTGCAAGTGAAGACAGCAAGGAGATCTGTCAAAGCAGGCTTAATCCACTCTTGAAGTCAGCACTGAGACCTCAGAGCTTAATCCACTCTTGAAGTCAGAAGTGAGAAATCCTCACTTCTCACAGGTGCTCTGAAAGTCTGGCAGAGGTTTCATGCTGATGCAGTCCAAACCAGCTGTACAAACCCTGCCTGAAAGTGTGACCTGTCTGTTTTAAAAACAGAAATGTGGTGAGGGTCTGCTGGAGTTATGTGAGCAACCTTTTCTCTGGCCACTGAAGCTGACACTATAATTAACATCATATAGGCTTTAAAGAGATGTTTGCAAGAAGCATCTGATACTCTGCAGCTGCTGATCCTCCCCAAATCAGTGCTGGAAGATGATTCCTGGGAAGGCAAACTCCCTCCTCATGGACAAGAAGTGTCAATGTGTGCAAAGTCTTCCCCAGCACCCCATGGCTCACCAGCTACACTTGAAAGTTACTTGAAGTAACTTTGATACCTCAGTGCATGCTATAAAATTGAAAAAGTTGCAAATATTTCCTGATGAAGATAATGAATTAATCTGTTTTCTTAAATAATGAAGTTCTATAAACTACTGAAAATTAACATCAAGCTTCTTTCCTTTAAATAACCTCATATTCTCAGCTGTAGATGCTACTAATTAAAAAATAATTCATAGAATTATTAGAATTATAGAATTAGTAGACTTAGTAGAAATATAGAATTAGGAGAATTAGTAGAATTATTTAAAGTAGAATTATTTAAATTATTTATATTTTGTCATGGTCTTATTCTTTTAGAATAAGACCATGACAAAATACAGGAACAGATGTTCTTAAAGTGCCCTGAAATTGTCCTTCAGTCAGTCAGTCAGTCAAGGCTGCTCAGCTTTCTCGTTTTCAGTGGAGCTCTACCTTGTGGGGGGGACAGGAGGAGGATGGAATGGGCTTTGAGATGTGACTTTTCTGGATGGCAACTGAAACACATTCACAGTGCAGTGATCATAGAAAAGGATTAGAAGGACAGCTAGTTGGTAAAGCATCCTGGCTGTTTTGGACAAAATGGAATAATAAAGTTTTGCTATTATTTGTATTTCTTCCTGGATTTACTCACTCATTTACAGAATAAGTGGCATACTACAGTTCTAGTAATTGAACAGTTTCCAACTACCTCAGGGTCCACTCTACATGGCAGTTGTAGGAACACACAAAATGCATTTTGCACTGGACAGAAGCCAAATCCAAAACAATGACAGATTTGAAAGTATCCTGAATAAACTGGCTCTGTTCCTTATCTTTTGTTTTGTGTGGGTGGTGGCTTAATCAGGCTACCAGCACAAGTGCCCTTGCAGGGGCAGCTGGGGTGCATGGTGTGACATGTCCCTGTGGCCAGCCCGGCTTGTCACAGCGTGGCTGACACGCAGATTCTCCCTCCAGCTAAAAAAGCAGTTTCTCCTGGCTATTGGGTCAAACCATTCACACATCAACAATGTTTCTAAAGATTTTAAATAACAGGAAACCATTTTGGAACACAAAATTGGAGAGTGACATTCAGGCTTCCTTCTGATACTTATTAATCCATCTCTCACAGACCATGCTGCACCTTGATTTTTCCCAGGATGATGCCACAGTCAGGTTGCAGGTGGCTATGGAGAGGGCAGGCTGCTCCATCCAGCAATGCTAAGTGTGGCTTTCTGGGATGAAGTTTTCTGAATGTAGGGAAAGTTCCAAAAGTAACTGAGTTACTGAGTAACTGAGTTTTGTATTGCAGTATTTGACTGCAGAGCGATTCAAGGGGTCCTGGTGATGTGTTGCTGGATACAGCAGGAGCTCTGCTCCTGCAGACTGCACAGTGATCTGGTTTGAATCACCAGTCCTACCTTGCTGTTTCTAGCTCAGAAACACTTCACAACAAACTTCTATCACAGAACCCCCTTGGGAAGTGACTTTAGGGAGGAGTGAGGAATCTCACTGTTTTGTTTCCCAGCAGGGAAGATTGTTTCCACTGGTAACATTTTTCTCCCTCTCTATGCCTTTGTATGGAGGTGAGGGAGATTTTATCACTTGCTTCTGTTACTACCAAACTGTGGAATAAAGTACTTTATTTGCATTTCATATACTATTTTTACAGTGTATGAAGAATAATATTTGTGTTGAGCTGTTAAATATTGACAATAGTCCCACCCTATTTATCAAATACTGACAGCTGACCAAGCAAAGGAGTAAAAAATTATTTGGAAATTTGGATCTTCTTGAAGCCTTTTAATATATTTCTGGAACTTGGAGGCTTTCCCAGTTCACACAGCTACTCTAATAGCTAGACATATTTTCTCCCTTCCTTATGCCAAGAACTCAATTAAGAAATGTATAGCAAAAGGGAGGCACTTCTAAGGGACCTCTTTTTTTTTTTTTTCCTTTTCTTTTTCTCACTCTTAACAGAAGAAAAAGAAGGAAAAAAGTATCTTTGTCTGAAAACAATCAACATAAGTGAAGAGCCAGCCTGAATTTGAAAATCTGGGGACTTTGGGATGGAGATTGTAGGGCTGAACAATAATTCTGAACATTACAAATTCCAGCTCCTTCCTGACTGCGCCTTTGTTCAGCAATGTTCTCTCCAAGATTTTTACTCTGTTTTTGGGTGGAGACCTCACTTGGTACATTGTCAGTGCAAACAACACTGAAGTTTTTGCTCATGGTGTGAATTCCTACCCGGAGTGGCTGCCTAAACCCAGGGAGCCAGGACAGCTTGTGCTGTTCTTGGAGAGCATCACTTGGAGTACAGGAATTCTCTGAGATTCACCTACCAGCAGCAAGAACAAATCTTCACTGAGCACTGCAAAAAAAAACACTCGACAAAAATCATCTTCTTCCCCTAATATAACTGAGCAGAAGATATAAAGTGTATTATCCTAGTGAGAACAAACCTGCAGAGAAAAAGTGCTCTTATTGTTTTCAAGTTGTATCCACATATGCAGCACATTTTACTTCGTTGATAGTACACAACTGCATTTAAAAAGTAAATGGTTTTCTTTAGGCTATCAAAAAGGAGGAGACTTTCATGGACTTTGGCTATAAAGCTATATAAATCCCAAAAGACTACAAATAATTCACTATTTGCTCCTTAGAAGCCAGGATATATAAATAATGCAGAATAATCTTGTTCTGCCACTAATTTACTGAGTAAACAAATTTACACTCAGCCTCCAGAATGCAGTTAATCCCAGCTGTGGTGGGAATATGTCAAAGGAAACACATTTCTAGCAATCATAAACATACTCATGCAGATAAACCTGAGAATCTCTTATAAAATCCCCCAAGAGAATATAACATTTTTTTTCCATAGATATCTCTCCTTGTGAACTAGATCATTAATTATTGTACTCATATGGAGCCACAGACATCAAGAAGCCAGATCTACTGCACTTCCATGTATAAACCCAGAACTTTAATGTGCAATTCCATAATACTTGAAAGATAGGATCTGTTTATAGCAAAGAAAGTAATGTAGAAAAGACCAAAACCTGTCCCTGCCTGTTTGATACAATGAGATAATTTTAGTTCCAGACAAGCCATTTCCTAACATTATCTAAACTCTAGCTCATAAAAGTTTATGGACTCAAATTCCAAATAGAGTAAGAAAACAATGGCTCTCAGTATCTTCACTAATGATATCAGCACTTGGGTACAATACCATTACTGATTGCAGTGAAGGCAGTTTATTTTACCCAACTCTGCTAGTAGCAATTTTTTTTTAAATTTAAAATAACAGCAAAGCAGCAGAATTTGTACAGGTGGTGTGCCCAGCCAATCAATATATGTGAGGGTGCTTGTATGGCAGGACTTTTCAAAGACCTTCCTCCTCCCATGTGTCAGATTGGAAGTTTTTAACCAGAAGATATTCTCATTCCCTAGTATAAAAACCTAAGTGTTAGCTACTTTGCAAAATAATAATCTCTCAGAAGACCCATTTCTGATACCATATTGAGTCCAACCTTTTCAAACCCATGTCCTTGGGCTTTTTAAATTTGAATTTGAATCTAGAGATAATCTGAACTCTTACACATCCACAATCCATGACACTATCTTTGTCTCAGTATATGAGCAAAAGCTTATTTTTGTGCAGCAGAAACACACAAAAAGCCCAATGAGATCTACACTCTACATGGACACAATGTCACTGTCATTAACCAGAACATGGTCTAATTATACTCTCACTCTTAAAAATGGACACTCTCAGCAAGCCCCCGGAGCAGTTAATGACTGCAGACAGGGTGAGCCCAGGGGTAGGATGGTTAATACAACACAGCCACTGACCAAAAGGATTTTCTGGGATTTCCCTCCCATCTATAACACCACAGGCATGAATTTAAAGCGTCATGATCATGCATTTCCCAATACAACAAAACTGGCAGCTGTTGGAATCAATGGCAAAGTGCATCTAAACTACACTGAGCAGAGATGAGATTTCAAATCCCTGTACCCTTGAATAGGAGACCTGTGTGTCTGATGGTTGAGTTTTTAACCACAAGCAGCTCTGATAACTGCTCGTCACTGCACACAAGGGTTTTGGCATATTTTTGTAAGGGAAAGTGTACAAACCACCCATTCTGCAGAGGAGGCTCAGGAGAATTGCCTCACAGTAAAGGCAGATGCACCAAACACAAGCAAATCAGATGACCCTGGACCCGGATTCTGACACCAAAGTAGTTTACAAAGTACTATGACTATTTTACAAAGTACTAGTACTATTTTCAGCTTAGTTCTGCAGCCCCAAATTTTTTTAAGAAGGAGACCCATCCCAAGTGGGTCACAGGCTTCTTTTTCAAATGAAGGGATTGAAGTAAAGGCACAACCAATTCCAACAATGAAAAAAAAAACCCCAATAACAAATAACCAATGTTTTACTGTGCAATAAAGAATTTGAATTTATAGAGGGTATAAAACAGAAAATCTTTTTTCCAATGCAAATTGCTTTGAAGTATTAAAGAATGGGAGAAATTTCAGTATCACTGCATTATGATTCCACATCATGTAAGAGCATGCCTGCTCAAGTCATAAAATAACTGCTGGCACTACCAGTTTAGATCTCTTCCCTGGCCTCAGGGCTGCTGAAAACCATGCTGTAAACCAAACCTTCTATTAAAACTTAGTCAGGAGAATAAGATACAGGTCAGACTGGTCCAAGTATTATTTGATGAAGGAAAGACCCTCCTAAGTATTTAGACTTTATAGCTCTATTTTTTTTTCATCTGGAATCCATAAATGTTTATCCAGTCTTCCTATGATGTCCTTTGATCTCTTAGGGGTTTTTATTTTTAAAAACACAGATAACATTTCTGTAGCCATATTGGACAAATAAGTAAAGGAGATGACACAGTCATCTGAACCTTTGTTTGGATTTTCTTTCAGTATTTATAAACACCAAGGCAATCCATCATTGGCTGCCAATGCAAAGAAATTCAAGCTTACACAAAATACCCATGCTAATGTGGTGTATTTAACATAAGGCAGACCTATGGTGTACAAGAGAGACTTCCCATCAGTTGTTTGTAGGGTTTTTGTTGTGTGGTGCTTTTTATTTTTTTAAAAGACATTTGCTACTGTAGGACTACCACCAAACCCTCCAATATCAAATGTAATTTTTAAAGTGGAAAAGATTGAAGGGATATATGTCTAAATAAACAATTCAGAGGCTGTCTTCTTGTGAGAAATTTCTTAATGTTGTGAAACAAATTTTCGTAAGAGAACTCAGCTCGAGAAAACCAGGCTGTACACTAACAAAAGATAGTGGTGAAAATCTCCACGGAGAGCAACAGGCAAAGTGTGGTCAGGAAGGTGGTGAGACCATGAGTGTCAGTGGTTCCTACCCTGCAGGATCTAAAAGACCATCACAGTTTTCCCAACCAGAGGAGCTGGTCCAGCAGGAGCAGGGAGCTGCAGTGCTGCTGGGGGGTCCTGAGCAGCACAGACCGACACAAGGACCACACTGATGGTCAGGAGAGCACAGGCACCCTGCAATCACCCCTGCACAGTGCTCCTCGTGGCCTGTGCATCCTGCCTTGGACCCTTGCTTTAGCAGGCAAGAAGGAAAAGATTGATTAACAGGCAGCTGATGTGGCAAGGCTCAGGCTCAGTACAGGCACTGGTGTTCTGTGGTGTAGTTAAAGCACTGTAGGAGGAAGAGTGACATTGTTTTAAAGGCTCAGCTTCAAAAACAAACATGCAACAAAGACAGGAGTGTATTCATCCCCTCCTATCACATCTGTGCCCTGCAGGCAATGTTCTGAGAGGAGTCTGTGAAACTTGTACTAGCAGCTATCTCAGACAGCTCCACCTATAACTGTCTCAGCGCTGGCTCTGCCGGAGCCTGACTCGCTGCCAGGGCTGTGTACGTGATCCCCTCGCGTTCCTACGCAGTCTTAGCCGTGTTTAACTCGCAAGCATTTGCAAACACGCCATGCAGGAAAACAAGGTAAACATGAAAACGGGCTCGGGAGGACGATTTGCATCCACTGTGCTCGTCTGCGTGCACTGCAGAGGTGCAGGAATCCAAACGCTGTCCCGAGGCTCTTGGGGAAGGACCGCGCTGCTCTCATCCCTCTGGCCAGGCTCTTGGAGATGCTCCTGCACTGCAGATGCTGCGACTCCAGCCCGTGGACTGAGCCGCTTTAGTGTTAGCCAAGTATTTTGTACGCGTTTTACAGCCAGAGCTGATCTCCATGCTGCTGTGGTTGCTGCATCATCTCCACCAGTTGCTGAACCGGCTGTTGAGATGGCAATTGCTTGTTCTAACACGCCTCTGGCAAGCTCTGCTCCGTGCCACTCTCCATGCACCCTGCCCTGCCCCCTCTCCTGGGGAGCGCTTCTCACCCCGCAGCTCCTCCTTTCTGCTCGCCCCGGCTGTGTCCCCGCTTCACCTTTCTCAGTTAAGGCTCAGCACAACCCTTGCTAGGCTCCTCCTTCCTGACATCCCAGACACAAAAGAAAGGGCAGCCCCATGTCTCTGTATCAGGAAAAGACACAAAACAGACCTGGGGACAAAGCTGTCCCATGCCAGTGTCACAGTCTGCACAACACAGTCTCCCATGGCTTGCACAGACCTACTCTGTGAAGAGAGAAGTCCCAAGGAGTGTTTGCCTTTCCAGATGAAATTTGTAAGTAGAAGGTGTCACCCCAAGCAACGTGGGCTCAGGGATGCTACAGAAATTCATTGACACAAACCTCACATTTAAAACAAGGGAGCTTTTGACTAACTACTAATGGGTGCCCTGTACCAAAATTACCAAATTACCTCTTCCAGATCCTTAAAGCTGAGCTTATTCCTTGAATCTATTGAAAAATAAAGAAGAGTTCACCTGTACAAGTACTTACTGCAGAATTAGTTTTGTGCCTTGGGACTGAGCACGGATGAATTGATTTGCCTAATAAAATTATCAGTATATATTTGTCCTTGTGGCTGTTAGTCTGAGCAGAGAGACAACAGTTTTACAGCTACATAGGGGAATGCCTTTTTAAATGTACTCTGAATACTTCATTATAGATTTTTGGCATAGCTGAGGTTTCCTGTGTTCTGAACCCTGCACAGACAAGAAGTGCCTAAGCAAACAATGGCACTTTATTAAAGGCACAACTCTATACAAAGGAAAAACTTGGGAATAACATGGCCTAGCAGAGAAGTTGTGTCAGGGGGAGACTGCTGAGTGGGTTTGGCTTGTTTGCTCATGTGCAAGTGAGGTACAAAACTTTGCTGCTAAACAGGTCATCCAGAGATGGGTGGGAAAATAATAGTTTTTTCCTCATCTGCATTTTGTACAGGAAAGTTGGTCTTGCTAAGCAGACAGCCCTAAATGATACATTTTTTTTGTACCCCAACTGGAAGCACTCACACAAAAGAGCTGCTACCTGGTTCTCCCCAGGGAGAGATAAGTCAGAGCTGTGCATTGGTGAGCACAATTTCCATACATAAACATTTAGGCACTGCAATTTATTACTTGTAGATAGCTCCAGCATCTTAATGTTCATTTATCTTCCATATTTCAAGAGCAGCAGAAGAACTATTCTCAATATGACAACATTTACAAGAGAGTTTATGCAGCCAGACTTGCTTACTTAAGGCCCTCACTGTATTTAGAGCTGTTGCAGCCATGCAGAGTCTGACAGGAGGCACTGAGCCTGCTGTCAAGGATGTTTGATATCTTGAGCAAAGCAGAGGCAGGACTCTCTCACTGGGGAACATTCAAGGTGCAGTGAAGGGAAGGGAGAACAACTGATGAGATGTTGACAGACTTGTTTTTCTGAGCTGTGCAATATACAGGGCTTTAGAGGAAACTTCCCCTCTTTTATCCTCTTCCCCACAGTACCAGCACCCACCCCAGTACATGCTGGCACTTTTCTAAAACCGCTCTGCAAATTATCCTTAAGCTTTGCTTTTTCTGGGACAGATTCTTTGATTTAGAAGAACAGGATCTGGAAGTTTTCCATTAAGGAGCATGGAATCTGGAGTAGCCTGAGAGAGGGCCAAGTATCTGCCTCCCATGGTTTCAGTAGCTGCAATTTTCTTACTGATATTAAAGTGGAGTCAAACTCTGAACTGTCCATCCACAGCTTTCCACAGCATCTTCCTGCAAACTCCCTTTATCTTTGGTGCTGACAGACTTCTGAGACCTACTAATTTAACAGGGATAATATATTTGGAGTCATGGATCAAATGGTTTCACCACCCAATGAAAACACACTTTTTCTCCATCACTGACTTGCAGCCATGCATTGCCTTTGCTGTACTCTGGCATATGGACCTGCCAAAGCTGGCAGTGACTCCCAGCCTGAGCATAGGAAGTGTTGAGAAGAATTTCAGGAGAGAAGGAAATGGGTGCACTGCTACCTTTGAAGGACAAGTGGTGGGAAAGAAACGGATCCTTACCAAGTGGGAAGAGTAATTTGGAACAAGTTGCACAGGATGGGGGAAGAAGCACAGTGGCAATGCAGGGACAGGGAAAGATGCTCAGAGGAGATACAGGAATCAGCATCATTTCATCATATACACGAGAGAAGTAGAGAATCATAGAATACCAGGTTGGAAGGGAACCTCAAGGATCATCTGTTCCAACCTTGTCATGCAATAGTTACCATCCAAATACTTTCTTTCAGAAGGCATTTCCTTCCTGCCTGATGAACTCAGCAATGTCAGCTGAAGCAAACTGTGACCTTTGCTTTTCAACTTGTCTCAGTAATGAAGTGAAAGAATGACAGTGAACAGCATTAGTTACAGCATAAATACACTGATTTTTCAGTCTTAGGCACTGACAATGAAATATTCCAGACCTGCAGTTCACTCTGCAGTATAGAGATATGCTAAGCAAGCTCACTGCAAACCCATAGGTGCTTTATGATGTCCACCCTGAGACCTCACTTGCCTGCTTCTGTACAGCAAACAGCAGACCATGGCCTTAGCCAATGATTGAGGTGCTTTACAGTTTTTTCCCAGGCCACTACAAAAGAATTAATCTGTCCTTTGGAAAGATTTATTAAAAATATATTGAGGGGGGAATCAACATTTGATTTGGTTTTGCAGACTTGTTCACAGCAAAGCAATCAGGCTGTACCAAACCTCTGTGTTCAGTCTGTCTGAATTTAAAGCACTTCCAAGGCATGCTGAAGCTGAAGATCTGGATAATATACTGGGTGAATCATACAAAGTACAAATTTTAAAAAGGAACATGAATCCTTCCCTTGTGGGCAGAAGGAGGTGACACTGATGGCTCACTCACACACAAGCTTATTGAAGCCTCTCTTCCTGGCTGCTGAATATTCATTCTGGAGCACTATGATGGGGACACATTTTTGTGATGGAAACTCCTGTTCTAGCCTTGTTAAAGACCTTCAGCACCAAACCTGTGAACAAGCCTGCACAGGAATGAAGTGGGTTTTTTGCTTGGTTGGTTTGTTTAATTGTCCTCCACTTTCACTAATGACAGTGATGATCAGTCGATTGCTTCTTTAATTGTTCCTCTTCTCACTGGAGCCTTCAATCTTTGTGATTTATGTCTGTAGTTATCAGCAGTCCAAATGCTGAAGTAGTTTGTCACAGGCAGAAAATGTGACAATTCTTTCTCCAGAAAGAAGCACAGTCTGGCATTTATACCAGGTAGGGAGGTTTAAAATGCCTGACTCTCTTGGCATTTCTAATTGCTCTGCATATTTCTCATGTAACACATCATTACCAAGTCAAAATCATGAAACCTCTATTTGTTATTTCCTGCAATATTAGAAGAAAATAATCTCTTCTACAAGTGTTCTGCATTCTTCTCTTGTGTAGAAATGTCAGGGTGTAAACAGAAAACAAAGTAGTAGCTTGTTTCCATTTTTGCTTCCCAGAGTGCGCTGAACAAGTGCCCTCTTACATACTGGGGACAGGAGAAAAAAGTGATACAAGTGATAAAAATTACAATTCTGTTATTTTCATACTTCTCACATACAGAACATTCTGCAACATTAGCAAAGCTATAACCCATGTATTGAAAAAATAAAATCCTTCAGAGAGTCTGAAAAAGCCTTGAGCAATTTCCTCCATCTTTCTAGAACTAAAGATGGCCAATCTTTCAATACAATACTACACAAACTAATCTTCCCTCTAAAATGCCTTGTACTTGCCAAGATTTTTTTTCCTGTTTCTTAAAAAACAAACAAAAGCTTGTTTTGAAAGAAATATGAAAGGAACCAAAGGAATTGTGTTGAGCCAAAAGTCCTGCTTTCTCCACCCTCACTGTACTCATCTGGAGAGCATCTGGCAAACAAATCCATTGATAGTTTAGAAAAGTCTTTTATCTGTCCTCACAGACTTAAAAGGAAAGTGGAGAGCATACACATTCTGAACTAATTGCACATCCTCTTTGTACTATTGCCATTTTGAAAAGATGAGAGTACAGCACACAATACACTTTAAAAGAAAAAGCCTTCTCTGGTAAGGCTGCACGAAACCCAGGTTAGTAAAACTTGCAGGAGAGAGGGCCAGCTACATTAACAATGAGTTGTCCAAATAAACACAGATGAAGGGCAGCACATAAATCCTGCCTCCATACTGTGAGTGATGCCAGAGCAGGCAACACACCCTCCTTAAGCAGAACTGCACAGTGTACCTCTCTCCCCTGGTACATAAATCTAAAGCATGTGAGACACAGGGGAGGAAATGATGGTGCCTTTCATGCATATTTATGTAAATGCTATGATTACACTAAGTAATCAAACCAGCAGCATGCAAATTTGAACATGCATCATTGAAGAAATGCAAATGTTTATATAACAGTTTAAGCGAGAAACATTTAGGGCAGTCCTTTGCTAGGAAAAGATTAATTTTCAAACAGCTGACCATTGCAAAGTTGGAAGCTGGCTGTTTATTAGAATTTGAACATTCAGCAAACTTCTGAGGACCTAATTCCCTTCTGTGCTTACAGGTATCCTCAGGAATCAAATTCCCCTCAGAATGAAAACCAGTATAAATTGGCTAATTACTATTGTGCATATATCAAAATCCCAATTTTCTGTTTTTAGTCTTTTTAGTATTTGGCTTCCTGCAGCTTCCTGCAATGAAAAATACAAGGGCTCCAATGCCATTTCCTCCACAGTGACCACAGTATTGCTTTCTCACTCCTTCCTCAAACGTGTACATGCATGATAAAAAAAAACTAAAATCAACCTTTCTTAAAAAAAATACACTATATGAACCATTCCACTATATTCTTTGGCAGATGCATAGTCTCAAACATTATTTTAAATCTGCTAAAGAAGTTGAAACAGATTTGCAAATGACTCTGAGCAGAGCTCTTGGGAATGCTTTCTTGGCTGTCTGGCATCCAGAACTAAGAAGAAATGGGGGAGGAATCATTAAGGGGCTTTTTTGCAGGTAGCTTCATGTTTTTGGCACTATCAAACTGGATTTCTCAGGCTGTCATGCTGTCTCCTCGTGTCTTGGAGACTTGGGTGGCTCAGCTCTGCAGCAAGCAGCTTACTCACTGAGAGGAAAGGTCACACTGCTGGAGAAAACAAAGCAGTCCTTGAAACACTGTGAACCACAGAACGCCTGGGGTGGTTCGTCCACATTTTTATTTCTGATCTATAGTCAGGGCTAAAGTTTGTTTTGAAGGCTCTGTTTCGGAATGCAGTGCAGATCTGTGGAGGCTGCTGTGCTGATGACATTACAGGTCGCCTGGCAGTCCTCACTGCCTTGCCACATGCTCCTCCCAGCTGCAATTCCATTTTAGCCATTCCTCAGAGCTCTCTAATGAACTATCAGAGCCTGGGGATACAGATGTTAACAGCTCCCATCAGTTATAAACAAAAGCAATTACAAATCAGTTTTCCTCTTCCTGAATGGCTGACTACTCACCTCTCCTAGCGATAGTAATTGGGTGAGACTGAGTTACCATTGTAATGCCAGGCTGTTGCTTCTGAATTTCTAAGTGACTCTCACACAGCAGAAGTGTCTCACTGCCCCTCCAACAACCACGGTTTGACACAGAAGGGTGCTATGCTCTTTCACTTTCTTTGATTTCCTTCTACTCACTACCTATTTTATCTCCCCTTCTTTGCACTCTATTCTGATTAGAGTTTAGCTTCAAATGGAAGCTACCAGATTACTTTTGCATGGTGAGATTTGGGTCCTTTTTCAGGTTAAGTAAACTAGACAAAAACTTAAATGACAGAAAGATATCTAACATTGCACAGAGAAATTCCAAGAGCTGTTTGTCATCTGTTGGCTAGGGGAACAGACAACCCCCAGACACATTAAAAAAAATCTCTTTCAGTAGAAGAAAAACAGGATTTATAGGACTTAGACTGAGCTACCATACAGTGCAGTATTATGCCTGTCAATCCTCACTCATTCTTTATTACCTTTATCCACCTTTTAGTAATTACGATAGGTTCCTCTTTTCTCATGGAATATTGTATAAAGTGTATTTCATTGACGATTTTAAAGGTTTTATTATTTCTGCCACTTAATTCTCTCTAATACTAGGAGGACAGAAGTCATCCCACTACATATACACCAGTAAAATCACATTATCCCAATGCATTTCTATAGGAGTCTTCCAGAATTTTAAGCCGAAGAAAAGGTGATCTGACTATGCTATAATTATCATTCAAAACATACTGCTCAAAAGAATCACTGGCCAAGGTTAATCTATAAAGTGTATGGGAATCTTCTAAACAAAAGGTATTTCATGTGGTTAGTTCAGAAAACAACAAGCAAGCTCTAGTACTATTAGTCCAGAGTCTGGATCAATTTTGCCTCTTGAGACAAAACCCTTCCAGTCTTCTATTAGAGCCTTTCAACAAAAGTAAAAATTAAACCTAGATTTTGCTATTTAACACATTTTATTGTTCTTTGTAAGTTTGCATTCCTCTGACAAAATACAAGCCAAATCATCCACTTCACATCTAACTGATTACTACTTGTGCAGTTCTATTAGAGACCGTGGAGCCTTGTACCTTGTGGCAGTTCATACACTCAGCATTTCATACAGAGCTGAAGCCTGTCCTTCCCCCTCCTGGTTCACACTGTCTAAATTTGTTTTATTTCAGAATATTTTTGTAGGTCCTAAGCCCGATTGGGCTCTGTTGATATTAACCCACAAAGCTGAAAGTATTAATGGCAAAGGTTACAAGAAGAATATCTCATAATTCTTACTCAGACAGGATGTTGAGGTTAGACTCAAGTTCATGACTATTACACCATGTATACCATTACCTTTTTGTCCTTTATTACAACTGGTTATTTTTAGGAAAGACTCATATAGATTAGTTAACCAAAATGTTATATATTTCACACCTTCCACTAACTAGGATCTTGTTCTACACCTAAAAAAACCCCAAACCCTCCTGAAGTTTTACTCATTTCTGAAAGGTCCCTTCCAACCTTGATGATTGTATGATTGTATGATTCTAAGAGAGCTCTTCCTGTTGACAGTTACCCAAGTATCATCTTAAATTAAAGTAGATATTAATTTTGTTAAATTAATATCTAGTTTAATATGCTTAACTCATGCAAAAAAGCAGAAAGGACAACTATTTGACTTACACCACGGAAACTAGAACTGAAAATAAAAAGGAAATACACAGGGCATTAAAAGCTTACAAAAAAGGAAAAGAAAAGAAAATAAGTACTCTTAAAGTGATTCTCTGCTTGGGGCTGCCCTCAGAGCCAGGCAGATCTGGCAGCCTGGCCAGCTCGAGGTCAGTGCCCAGCTGTGACTCAGGGCTGAGTGAGCAGCAGTGAGAACCTGGCACTGTTCCACAGCTCCCCAGGCTGGGGCTGCCCTGCCCTGTGCCTGCCCTGCAGCCCTGCCCACGGCCCTGGGAACAGGAGCCTGCCCAGGAGCCAGGCAGCTCTGTGCTCCCACAGCTGACACAGCTGTCACTTGCTGACACAGCACTGTCTCACTTGCTGGAGGCATTGCCACCTCTCCCAGATGGCAGGACTGGCTGTCTGCAAAGGGGCAGAGGGTATCTGTGCCTCTGGGACAGCATCACCCTGGAGAACAGCAGTGAGGCTGAGTCTGGAAATGCTTTAACTTAAATTGCTTTTTGCTTTTGCTAACAATAAAATGAGGCATCCAGTTTTTCAAAGCATTACTATAGATAGTCCTTAGATTGGGCCTGAAATCTGATTTTTGCACACAAACCACACCATGAATCCAACCCCTTGTACTATTTGGGGTCTACTTGTATCTTCCAGATCTGACTCCTTACAGATCTCAACATACCTGGTTCTCCTCAGGAAGGGGAGGGTTTTCTCCTTCCTGTCAACCTGTTAAGTAGAAACTTACTCCTGTCTATATTCCCTTTGATAAAACTGCTTACAAGCTCAGCCTTGCTAGATAAGCAATAATGAGGTGAGAAACATGGCATATCCCTACAATTCGTGCACACTTGCTAACAGCATGGTGACACAGTGAGTCAGTACATACCACTGGATGGTTTCAGGCACAGCAACCTCCATTGGCATATTACCTATATATTCCTATGCAAATCCTAATAGCACATCACTTAACCACAATCTGTCAAGCAAAACAACCTCTTAGATCTTTTATTTTTTCACTGGAAGAACCTTACATCAAAATTAGCACTGTCAGTGGTACAATTATGCATACACACATTAGACAATCAAATAAAACCCCTTGGGTAGTCTGTACTGACAGGCTGTGATGACTGGCCTACTTCTTAGATTGACATATCCTATAACCTAATGCTTCTACAATCTTAACTTCTCCCTCTGGGTCCACTAAATTACTGACTGCTGCTCCCTGTATGGCAGGATTTGATAAAGTGCAGGGACAACTGGTTTTAATAGAAAAGAGCAAACACATAAACACTGAGCCAGGACCTCCAAAGACATCTAAAGAGGCACCCAGAGAATCAGGGCCTGACTCTGGCTGCCCACTACATCCTGTATCTTTCTGATTGTAAAGAGGCTCTACCCACCCAAAACAAAACCACTTAACAAATCACAAATGCAGTACTTGAGAAAAAGCTATGAAATGACACACACACCTCACTCAGTGATCTAGTGAAGAGCAAATTTAAAATACATTTGTTTTTCTTCCCAGAGCGACACTACTGTCTTTGTAAACTCAAAGGAGAATCACAGACTAAGACAATATTCAAACCAGAGACTAAGATCACCTTTCAGCTGCCTTTTTAGTACATGCTAGATATCCATTGTTCCTTGACTTTGGAAAAAGTTAAATAACTAAACGAAGCAGCACCACCAGCATTCCTAACAGTCTGAAAACCTCATGCTTCAAACAACAGAAGTATTGTTACTGATTGCCATGATGTTATAGTTGCATGACTTGGCAGGAAATACATGCAGTTTCCAGGACACAAACTGAAGTGCTGTGAGAGAAATATTATATATTGAATTCTTTCTCCTCAGCTGAAAAGAGAAAAAATAGTCAAAATATATACAGACCTGTGACATACAGCAGGTCACTTGCAAGTCAAGAAATTACCTGTGTAATAATTAAAAGAAAAGCCACAGAAGTTACAAGAAAATCCTGAAGCTGCTCCATAGTTACAAATCTGGAAGTTAAGGATGAGATTTGAGACAGACATACAGATGTCTTTTCTAGCAGAGGAAATTGGGAAGATTCCAAATTTTTATTTAGCAAATTTCACAATTATAGCAATGGTCCAAGAACTTGTGGGAAACGTCATCCTCTTGTGCTGTCTGTAGTTTTGCCATTTTCTTTATTGATATAGACTTTGTTTTATGGTTTTGAAAAGCAGTTTTGCAGTCTAGGGGCCTATATTGTTAACTCCTTTATACCCTCTGACCTGACTACTTCTGCACTGCAAGGCTGACCTGATCCAGGGGTTCTCTTTCAATCCAATGGGTTAAATTTCTTCTTAAAACAAAAGAGCAGGAACCTTAATTTGCATTAGCAGCACTAATGCAGACAAGATGTTACAATGAACAATATTACAATATACTTAGTGATATTGCAGGATACCAAAGTATGAGTTCTTTTCCAATTGTAAATATCCCTACAGAAGTGCAACACAGAAAAAAAAATTACTGTCTTTTTTTCACATAACCTTTTTGACAGGTTGTCTTTCAGGATTTCAATCTGTAGCCCATTGGCTTTTCTTTGATACCAAGAAATTTGTCACCTTTAACATCAAGTTAAAGGAACAACAGAAAGTAACAACAGACAGTCTTATCAGAAAGATAGGAACAGATTCCTGTATCTGTTGGTGCATTTTACTCAGTCCTCTATTACAGAAGGGTTAGGTTTCAGAAAAAGAAAAAATAAAAGTCATTGCATCTAAACACAGCTCAGACTCTTATGTGCTTCCTCTATTCTTTCAAATTCAATGCAGTCTTATCTAGCTGGTTCCCTCCACAGGGATATCCCTCCCTCAGCTCCCATCCATAGCAGAAATTTGCATTCCTGCTCAATGCCTATGTTTATTTTTGGACATATGCAATCATTCTAATGAGTGATAAAACCCCTGGGTGCCTAGACTGATCTGATAAGCACCACTGAATGCACAACTGCAGGCAAACTCTAAGCATGTTTGCTTATTTCCCACAACAGGTTCTGTCCACTGAAACATGGCTTGAAATTAAAGGGTAAGCAAAATACTTAATAAGGGGGAAGGAGAGGAAGGGAGATGAAAATAAATTTCTTTAACCACCCTCTCTGTCACTCTCCAGACTGCTCCTGTTTAATCTTGTCTTATGGTATTCCTCGTAGATGTTACATGTAAGAACATCATACAAGGGTATAAACTCTTCTTCACACACATCCAGTTCTTATGGAAGAGCAGAATTAATTTCTGGGCTGTTTCACTCAGTGATAGGATCATTCAGTACCTCTTGCTCTTCTAGACCTCCCAACAAAGCTTTAGCTGAGTATTCTGCTTAATTTAGTCTCAAATGTGTGAAATTCACCTGTCTACATTGTTGTAAAAGATCAGGCAAAGGTATTGGAAAGCCTTTGGAAACAAGAAATAGAAACAACCACTCCCCTTCTGCACATCCTTGCCTGGGGATACAGTGTGGGATAAATTGGGTTGTGTAAGATCCATGATGTGGCAGTCAGAGGAATTGTATTCTGCCTGGTCCTCATCAGAGAATGATTACTGGTTGATATTTCTCCCTCAGATTCAAACCTGGGTTTTATTAGCTACCAAATCAACCTCTGCAGCTTGGTGGGAAAGTCACCCTGAATTACCTTCCTGAGCATTTTCTGGATTTCAAATTCTCCACAACATGATAACAAATAGAGCTATTTTGGGAAAAAGACAAGATGCTTTATACTTGGCACTAAAGCATGAGGCTATCATTAATGCTAGACAAATCCAAAAAGGCAATTGAGTTTAGTCTAGCAAGGCAGAGGGTTACATTCTTGATTACAAAGTAGGAAATTAAAAGTTATCAAAACCAAAACAAGAAGACACAGAACATACTTGAAACAGTTCAATTCTCCCAGCTGTCTCAAGACTTCTCTGAGTAATGTCCCTGGAGAAGATATGGGAGAAGATGGGAATTTCTTCAACTACATTACAAATTTTGACTTTTAGAAATAAGTTGTCATTATTATGAAAACAGGAACTCAAGTTTGAGGTGACTGAGGTGGCTCAGAGATGAAGATACCACTTTCTTCACTTAAAATAACATCCATTTCCTCCCCTCATTTTTGGTCCCATCTTGAATGACAGTAGCATTTTCTCTGCCTGGGTGACAGGCACTGACTGAATTGTGTGTTTTTGAACATTCTTTTAGCTTGAGCAATCTTCAAGAGGGATAATATTCTTCCCTGCACTTCCAGGCACACAGCGCTTGAAGTCACATCTCTGTACCTGCGCTTTCAGCTGAACACACTTTAATATATCATTTTATCTTCAGAGGGTCACTATACAACGTTAATCACACAAATTATATACTTGGTGTGAATGTGTGTTCCCTCCCTACCATTTAAGGGAAGGAGCCTTCAAATAAGGTGTGTCTCACTTTTCCCTAACACAGAATGGCTGAGGCTGGCAGGGAGATCTGGTTTATCTGGTCCAAACCCCCTGCTCCAGTGGGGCCATCTCTTCTCTGAAGGGAAAGGAGCAACATCTCCATCTTTGGAATTTTCAGGACCCTGCTGTGGCTGATCTGATCTAAAGACAGCAATAGTCCTACTTCACATTAGAGGCTGGGACAGAAGTACTTTCCATCCATATCTCTAATCCCATAAATATGAGTGTGTTTCATTCAGTGAAAGGTTTTTATTTTTCTCTTGATCAAAAAGTCTCCCCATCCAGCAAGTCAAAGCTCACTGCTGTCAAGTGCCTTATGCCATTGGTTTCACTCCCACTTTGCAGTTTCACATCTGCTACTGGCACTGCCACAAGCTGAGTGTTTTGGGTGCTGTCACACTGGAGCATTCACAGCTCTGTATTTTTAATGCTATCATGGCTTGGTTCATTAACTACTCCACTTGAACCTTGTCTTCCTTTCATGAAATATTTACAGCTCTTTGGTAATATTTTGTACATCTGTTTTTTCCCCCCATTCATCCAAAAGCCATTACTAATGTTTTCATAACAAGGGACTGTTTTACTGAACAAAGATAACAGTAGCTAAGTCAAGAACAACATGAACAAATTAAAATTAAAAAAGGAAGTAAAGCCATTTAGAATTCAACAATACACGGCCATAATATTTATTATTCCCTGCTAACACTAAATAATATTGACATGTATTATTCTATTCTATTCTTCAAGGTCCATCTCATATAAAATGAACTGAAGTTAACACAGCATGTTCCAGTCACCTAAAGCAGCACTATAAGCTTTTATTAGAATATGGAGATAGGTCTGCTTTTTTAAATTAGCATCTACAATAAAGCTGCTATTCGAAAGTGATGGAAATAAATTTTGATTTGTCACTGAAAGCTACACAACCAGTTGCTCTTTTTCTTTATTCACAGGTTAAGTCTGTACCTGGAAAAATCACTTCCCTCCTTGTGTTAGCATTCCCCACGATGGCTGTCAGTTCCCTAATTCCTGCAGAATGCAGCCACCACTGGAGCTTTGAACACTGAAGCACTTAGACCAACCCAGTGGCAGATTGTCAGATTATGCAGGCCTTTGGCCTGGGATGGATTTGTATTCAAGGGGAGCCAACAGAAAGAATACTAACCAGAATTCAAGTGTTCCTTGGAATCATGAGTTCATGGAAGACAAACTTTACCTAAGTTTTCATAGTGCTTCCATTTGATGATGAAAACTTGGTTTTGTATCCATACAGATGTGAAGTGCAGAAAAACCATAAATCTTTGGTATGAGTCATATCACTCGGCAGAAGAGTAAATCTAAAGCTATTTATTAGTTAATTAATGAAGGAGAACATAAATCTGAAGTTTTAAAGTATATATCTTTTCTATCTTCTTACCTAAGTATCTGCATGAACAGGTTCAATACAGCAGTTTTATACTGAATTAACCTGTCAAGAGACAGAAAGACTAATTAATAATTTGATCTACTGATCTTCCAGCCATTTAAAAAAATCTTTAGTTGTATACTAAAAATCTAACCAGATTCTTGTGGATACATAGCAGTTTCCACCTTGGGTAGCCCAAATGCACTGATGCACACTAGTGGGTGGATTTCAAAGTTATATTTGAGAAGCTGTTTAGCTACTGGCTGTAATATGAGAACTATCTGCTCCAACTCTGTGCTAGGAGACAGACAGCAGCAAGACTCATCATTTCCTCAGCAGAGGTGGAACAGGACTGATGGAAGAAACAGCTGCAGAGTCCATGGGGGGAGAGTGTGTAAAGAAAGGGTGGATCACTGTTCTGATAAGGAAAAGAACATTCTTGCTTGCTCAATGAAAATGATTACACTTAATGTATGCCACTAATCCTCCCACATGCCCTGGAGACCTAAGTGAGCCCATGCACATTGTTCTCTGATGTTTTTGATGGCAACTAATTAATCTTCATGAGAGGGAGTGCTGACTTTAGGGGTTTTATCTCACGGCACTGCAATTTATTTTCTTTGGCAACTGGTTGACTTTTCCTTTACAACATGCAACTTATGAATGTCTCAGTTATTTTGTCAATGCAATCACAAAGATTGATACATCTATGTCTAAAGCAGTATGTTTTTTAAAATGACAGTTCAGAGTCCATTTAAGTACCAAGGCCACAGTGATTTATTTAAGGGTTTATTATGTTCTCAATTACAAGTTCAGTTGCTTTTGGAGCTTTTTCTCTGGCCTCCACTCTCAGTTCCTACTTGGATACCCTTGCACATCCTCCACTCACTATTCCCTGAAGGCTTTGGTATCCAAACCACTGCTGCCTTCTTTTTCTTGCTCAACAACAGCAACAGTCAGTGGCAAAGGAATATGGCAGAGAAATGAGTCACCACTAAGTAGTTCATTAAACCACGCATCATATGGAAGAAGTTACTGTATACTAAATATGTTGATTTGATTCCACTAATCAAATAATAAACTTCTACTTGAACAATAAAATTTGCAAGATAAGTAAAGAAATACAGAAATGGAAAAGTAATTTACTACATTTATGAAAGCAAACCCACACGTTCCTTTCTTAGCTCCTAGATTTAAGTGTTGTGTTAAAACCAAATTTTTAATTTGAGTGTTTAAAAGTAAAAATAACATATGGAAGCAGTTTGGGAAATTTAAAAATCTTTTTTTTATAGGAGAAAAAAGCATGGTGAGTGTGACAGAAGTAATATATTCTAAGATGCTGGACTGTGCATTTGCATAGACAATACAATATCTGGGTAATTTTTGGGAGCAACTGCATTTATTTTAAACCACATTTAGTTCCATCACAGCCTCTTTCTACTGAAGAATATAATATTATTTATATTTAAATTTCCTGTTTAAGTCAGATAAAAAAAATCAAATGTTTTGGTAGCTACTGTGTCACTTCTGGAGACATTTCCCATGGGGAATATTATAAGCTTCCATATTTCTGCTTGTGCAGGAAAGTGGGGGCTGTCCAAAAAGGAGATAATGCTAAAAAGACAAACTTCTTTCACCAGGCTGGAAAGCAGGAAAGACTTGTCTGAAACCTCTGTAGTGGGGATGCCTGGTTAGACGACTGCTGGGTCAGAGCACATCCACTGTGTTTCCATGTTTCCATGAAATCATCCCCCCCTCCCAAAAAACCATCAAAACCCAACAAACAGCCAAACAGCAATTAAAAAACCAGTCCCATCAGCCAAATTCTAGTTTGATTTTCGAGGCTGCTCTGCAATGGAGACTAGTTACTGCTAATTTATCTTTTATTTCCCTCCATTTCTTAGACCATACTGAACACTGATCACTGGTTTCATGTTAACTTACTGAAATCTGTTAATGATCTCAACTGGCCCAGTCTGAGCACTCTGAATAACCAGCCCAGGTTACAGCATTGCCATAAAACAGAAATATGGATTGAGATCCAGCATTAGCATTGCTGTTGGAACCAGAATGCATTCAGGTTCTACAACAGGCTACCAATAATTTTTGTATAGCTCTTTGGCACTGATCTCCTCTTGAAAAATGATGATGAAATTCTAGAATTACTCAGGCCCTGGTTTGAAACACAACATCAAGAGCTTCTCAACACATCCCATACATCAGCATAATGAACTTAAACTATTCACTGGCTGGCCAACTTACAACAATAAACAGAAACAGGAATCCAAGTTCAAAACCTCAGCTACTTTGCTCTTATTTCCTTAAGTACACATGAAGACAGACAGATTTTATTACAGCATTTCACATGTGTTCTTAAAAGTAAGAGCTACTTATATTTTCAACCGCAGAGCTTGGAGAAGCTCATGTTATAGGAACTTTACTAACTAAAAAATTCAAAACAAAAGAATTGTGAAAATTCCCAAACTTACCTATGCACATTGTCCAGATGTATTGCAAGGTAAAAGAATTGAAAACCCCTTGAGTTACTTTTCTGCTCTAGTCCATTCTATATTTACCTAACATTCAGATGATCTTCCTGCTGCTCTCCATGAGACACTCAAAAAGGCAAATGAGAGCATTCAGTACCTTGGGAAAGCATGCTGCTCGATTAGTCACCTTTACTTGATTAATTTTCATCGCTAACAAGCATACATGTCTGATTTGTGATTTATGGAAATCTCATTTATAACACACATTTCTACACAGGCTTGCCTGCTTTTGCAAACTTAGAGACCTATTGTGTGATTTCTGACACATTATAAAGAGAACTTCCCTACCCAACACATATTGCCAGTCTTTTTAACAATACAAGATAAAAACCCAAAAGATACAAAAATCGCTGACTTCATCAATGCTCAAGTTTACTTCTATCCCTGTACTTGCTCATGTTTCCTGTAAATGCTAATGACATTGATTTCATGATTCACTGGCACTGTGGCAGAAAGTTATCAAAGTTAAAATTAACTTCCCAGATAGAAATACTCTCTATCTGTAAGAGGAGAGGCAAGCAAGCAACTGGGTTAAAACCTGAGAACTGCCACAGCTTTCCACCAACCATGGAAGGTCTCATAAGATTCAGCTACATTTACCCATCTCTAGTAGCATAAATACACTGTCAAGGCATGTGAAACAGACCAAACTCTTGTGTGGGCTTATGTGATTATGTGACTTCTCTCATTATTTGCCATTTTTCTCCTTTTACTCTATTTACGATTGTTTGGACAAAGTTGCACTTTTTCAGAAAAACTTCAACTGACAAAAGGCTGCACTTATGGCTAAAATATCGGAATAAACAGTGGAAGTTACCCCCACCCAGCTGTACTATTCAGTGCCTGAACTCTGTGTACCTGACACACTGGAAAATAACCTCCTTTGCAGAGGGATTGATTTCTAATCATTAAGACTCTCTGTTGAACTCTGCTTTATTCACAGATGTTTCTCAGTGGTATCATGTGACAGTCATGGAGATGCATTTCTGTTATTTAGATTTCTCCCCCTCTTTTTTTCCCTCTCAGCAATACTGGCTTGGCTTCCTCTGCTCTGGAGTGCTGGCTGCAGAGGGAACTGGGATAGGCTGTTTTTAACAAGCAGCACATTCTGTTTTAAACCCTTTTGCACGGAATATGAATCCTTGAATGTTTTCCAGAAATGTGAAGTGTGTTGACTTCTATACTCAGAATAATAAACACAACTGTGCTTGTCTAACTAAAAAGAAGTGGAAGTGCAGTTCTGTGACCCATTCAGGACAGAGCAGTGAAAATACATCCACCCTGCCCACACTCTCAGTGTCACAACTGGGTTTCTCTGGGTGGGAGTGGTGGGGGTTTGATCGGGGTGTTGTTGTTTGATTCATACTTATTTTTATTAAGTAGTTCCTTGGAGTAGCAGCCAAGATTTCAAATAGTTCCCATAACATAGCTGATTAATAATCAAGGTGCTCCTCAGTTTCTGCCATTGAATTGGGCAATTCCTTGAGCAGGGCATTACCCTATGCTATCAACAAACTGAGTATTCCACTTTGCATCAGAAGCAGACAGCCTGGGAAAATATTGCTTGACTGGCATTGCAATTCTTTAACTACAAAAAAAAACAAAAAAAAAAAAAAAAAAAAAAAAAAAAAAAAAAAAAAAAAAACCAAAAAAAAAAAAAAAAAAAAAAAGCCTTCAAACTCTAAGGCCTCTAGGGATGTTAAGTTTAGCTAAAAATCTCAATGTTAAAATTCCATGCAACTGGAATGCATAGCAGCATTTCAAATTAAGATGCTGTGACTAAGGATATGGTAATGCCATAAGGAAAAAAAGCCTAAAGAAAAAAAAAATCAAAGCACAGCTGTGCCCAAGTTAGGCAGTGTAAAGTCAGCTGTGATATCATAGAAAGCAAGTAATGCCAATGCATAGGGAGGAATTTCCCACTGCACCTTATTCTGCTTTTGATGTTGATGTTGAGGCAATAGTGATGCTTGAGTCAACACATAAAGCTAATAAATTTAAGTTCTAACATCAATGCCATAGCTGGGCTCATTTGAAAAAATTAAACTGTCAAATTGTCCAGGTCACAGCCCAGCTGAGGCAACAGGAGATCAGCCAAGGACATGGTTTGTGGCAGCTCCCTCTGAAGTCAGCATGAGGTCTTATTATAACCATTTTTATAAAAGCATCAGTCAGAGGGAAAAAACCAAATGTGGTCAGAGGAAAGAGGTGCATTCTAGGTACTGGCACTAGCTCCTTCTGTTTATGCCCAATTCTGCTGTGATAGGCAAGGAAGATTTGTCTTTTGTTGAACATGTTAGTCTAGCTTTTCAGTTGTATTTCTGCTGTTCAAAAGTGAGAGAGCAAAAATCTGGTTTTCAGCTTAAAATATTTTCCAGCCTTATTTGATATGAAACCCTAAGTTTTTTATAAGATACAAGGGGGTTTGTGTCTATACTAATTTATTACCAACTAGAAAAGCTTTGGGTTTTTATACTACAACAGAACATGATACGGCAGGGACTGAACAACAATGACCTCCTCTATCATCAACAAAATGCTGTAGAGCTTTCAGATAAAGAAAACTGCTGTTTGCAGAATGAATTTTTAAGTAGCAAGCAATTTTCTTTCAGAAAATCCCCCTTCCCAGTTTCATACAGGAAACCACAAGGACTTTAAGCAGGGCGTTAGAATCTGAGACTATGCATTGCAGTTGCTGTCCTGCTCAGTGTGATCTACTGGCTTTCTCACTGCTTCCCTTAATATTTGAACTGGAACAAAGAGAAATCTGTCAAAACTTTTAATTCCTTAATTGGCATATCTGTGTTTATGAATGAGATTTTCAAAAGGCAAACAAATGGTTCAGACAAGAGCAGAATAGAGTTATTTATATACTTTTGGGAAAGGAAAACATGTATAACATTTATGCATAGCTGTAAGTTCATAAAATTACAAAATCAATACATGAGTGTAGCCTCATAGGACCATTCACTTCAATTTCCAAGCATTAACAACTCTGCTAAGTGTTGATTTTCAGAGGACCATGAGGGGAAGTTTCTTACAAATGACAACTCAGATTCTGATCTGCTTGTGAAATATTCAAGTACAGTTTTTAACAGATATAGGCAATTAATTTTCCTGCAGCTTTACTTCATTTGTAGTCAGAATTAAACTGTTCCCTTCCTTGGGAAGGATGACCTCCCTTTTCAGACACTGCTACTCAAACTGCTCGTGGCAAAGTTCCAGCTCCTCACAGGTTCCCTGTTTAATGCCTGTCACTGCCTCAAAGGTTCAGCTCCACTCCAATTTAGCTCTACTACCTTCATGTCTATATATTATCTGAACTTCCCTTTAAAATACTTAAAAATAGTCAAGCCCTACAACTGCTGCTAAGATTACATCAGGATTTTGCTTTCACTTAAAAAAGTTTATCTTTGTGGGAAAAGGTCACAAAGCCCAACACACCATCAGGAATTAAATGGACATCTGCAAGGAAGAAAACAAAAATCCTCTTTTCCAGCTTTCAAGTATGCCTGACAACATGGTAGCTTTTCAAATTATAAGGTTCCTGCTAGGTTCCCATGAAGGCTTTTTAATATTGCAAAATAATAAAACAAACATGGTGGTTATACCCTACCAGGTGAAATCCTTGCTGCAGCCCTTAGCACAATGCCACCTCAGAGTAGTTTGTATGTTCTGTTGCTGGTGATGCAAGGCCAGTGGGATACAGGACACACCAGTCATTATCCTGGACTCCCTTGGAAGGCTGCCTAACTTGCCCTTGCAGTTTAGTTTTGTTTCGATTCTCCCTGGGCCAAAACACATAGCTCTGATTGTGTTTGTGAGTGTGGCATCCACAGATCTGCCCTGGATCTAAACCAACCATGTGAGTACGTTTGCCATTTGATGTGGTTGAGAATTAAAGCAAAGCTCTGAGATGGGGTTTCAAGCAATCCCCTTCCAAAGCCTGCTGGCTTTGCTGACTGTGGCAGAAGACTGCCCTGGAGGGGTCTGCAGAAGGACCTAATGCAGACTGCAGCACCAAAACAAACCAGGTTGGCTAATACAGAGTTGGGAAGACATTGCCATTAATATCTCCACCTCTGATGCACTTTCAAAACTTTTTATTGCATAACCCAGGGGAGAAAAACAGAAAAGGTGCCTGTGATGCAATCTAACATTTTAACAAGGAGTCCCCTAAAATGTTCCTCTACCACTTGGTGATAGAAACCACAGATCACAGAAGCATTTCAACAGAGAAGAATGGGAGGAACTAGATCAGATCACCGGCTTTTCTGTACAAGCCATGACTCCCCACTAGATCAGTAAGTAAAATCAGAGTAAGATAACTCACAATTATTAGCAGCAAAGGTGCTGCTTCTTCCAAAATGTTTCAGCTATCACTCAACAATCTTGGTCTTCAAAGCCATCAGTTGTTGATCAGTTCCAGGAAGCACTCTGAAATATTCCTGGCACTGCTCAGAATCACCAGTTACAGGGCCATGGATGCCTTAATCTGGGTTATGTACTTTAAAAAATAACTTAGGCTACCATAAACTTAGAGCTACCTGAAGCCCTTCCACTCCAGGGCTTCCAAAATTATATAGTAAGAGATTGAATTATAGCTAATAATATTAACCCCTTACAATGATGTGAGTGAAATACCAAGCTCATCTCAGTCAGAAACACTGTCCATGCCCTTCACTGGTAACAGCCAAAACATTAATCCCTTTTGAGAGTTATGCAGCTCAAAGTTCTAGAGACAGAATGTTCTTGATATAATTTGGAGCTTTGTTTCTACAGCACTTTGATCCAACTAACAAAAATAATAGAAAACCTTTGTGAGTAGAGAAGTACTGTGGACATTTGTGAACATGAGATTTGCCTCATAACCACTAGGAATAAAAAACATTCTAGTGGGTGCCCAAATTTTCAGGTCATGATCCGATTTTCTTGAGAAACACGAGATATGCCCATGCACAAGACAGTGTTGGTTAAAGCTGCTCAGTAAATTTTCACCACGCCCTGTGTCAGTGATATCAGACCTTGGCACTGGAGTAGTCACAGTCTAATTTTTCCCTCAAAGAAAGGACTCCAAGGCAGCATTATCTGAAGAGATCTTTGAGTGGTGTGCTGTTGGTACAGCATAACATCCCCAGACACTGAGTATCAATACATTATAAATTATCCTCTCAGTTACAGCCTTTCATATAAATTGTTCCTTCAAGGATCCTGCTGGTCTTCTCCCCTTCCCATGTCTGGAATCAGCAGTCAAAGAGGGCATGTGCACACCTGAACTCAGGACAGGGCTTCTAACATTTCCTGGGTGGCCTCAGAAGTGTCTCTGTGTATTAAGCTAGACAGTTCTAGATAAACAATTCTTAACTGGAAAAGAGCTTCAGCAGCTGATTTGGAAGGCAAAGGAGAATAAATACTACGTCAGTATAAATCCAGCCGTTGTGCCTTTTGCTTTCTGTCCTCCTGCCATTTCTAATTTTGGCTGACAGTGCTTCCTTTGGGAATCTAGAAAAAACATGCAATTCCCAGCAGCTCCATCTGCAGTGAACTTCCTCTAGGTTAGAGGTGCACAGAGCTAAATGTCTGTTTTCCTAAACCCAGTGAAAATCCAGAAAAATGTCTTTAGAATTCATCAGTCTATATTTAGAGGGAATATAGTGAAAATAAAAATCCATTCCATGGCTTTGTTTATTTGTCATAACAAAGGTTCAGACTTGTGAGGACTATTCTTTGCCAGTCAGGATCCAAAACTCAACAGCAAGAACAGCCATTAGGCTGAGAGTTAAAAATTACAACAATTTGCTGAGACCTATAACAAGTTTAAGCCCATTTCTTTTCAGAATTCTCACACAGGATAAACCATTTACTGCTTGAATCTGAATCTGTAATCTAATCCTCATTTCAACTCCTCTGTTTCCCAGATCAAGTCTGTCATGTAGATTGACAGACATATTCTACCAGTTTTTGTCATAATAAGTGCTACTTTATTCCATGAATAATTTTGCAGTATTATTGATTCTCAATGAAAATCCACAATGTCAAGCTGATATTTCCTGAGCAAGAGTAGCATCCAGCTGCTGCTCCTTCCTCCCTGTCCATCTCATTCTAACAGCTAAACATGACATAAATAAAATTACTTGTTGTGCTTGGATAACTTCAAACTACTCTGTCATTAACTCAGCAAAGAGGAACAGCCATCAGGTAAGAGCTGTTTTATGTGAGAAGATATTCTGGCCCAGATCTCAAGAGAATCACCTTTAAAGCACTTTCTACAATGCAGAAGTAATGTTTATTTTCTGAACCATTACAGACCCAAGATACAAGAAGAGTAAAACTGTGGAAAACCAAGGAGTAGCAGTCTACACTAGGTGGCACTGCTACACACGGCTTAAGTTTCTTTGCTGTGGGTTCAAATTTTTTGAACAAATATCTGTATTAAGTTTGAGGGAGGTATATTAGAGGAGCTTTGGCAAAAGCAAGGAAGCATTCTTTGTTCTTCTGCAATCACAGACAACTTTCTCTATGTAATTATTACCTAGAAACCAATCAGTAGGAGTCTGAATGCTAATGCTGCTCCTGCCTGCAGGAATTCCACACCTGCTATCCAAGCGAGTCCTTCAACAATCACACAACCAAAGCCACACTTTGCCTTTGCAACACAAACAGGAGCCCAGTCCTGTTCTCTTCCACTTAAAAACCCCCAACCAACAACAACAACAACAACAAACTAGTGTTTCACTACATGCATAAAGCTTGATAAAGAGTTGTTGGTGGTGATCACTATAAAATGTTTGATTTGCAGCCAGTAGGCATTAAAATGCAACTGTTCAAGATTGTGAACTAAACTTCTCCTAATCCTAAGTGATTAGAGATGGGCACAGCTGTGAGGATTATTCCCAAAGCAAGCAAGGCCAACTGAATTTTAGACAGAAGTGTGAACATACCCTGCAGAAATTCAAAGTTTCAAAGAAAGCAGAATCTGTTATGGCCAAACTCATCTTTCATTCTAAGTTTCAGAATTTTAAAATCTACTGTCAAAGAAAGTACTAAGACAGAAGAATTATTGATCCCTATTGACTCATAGACCTAGAGATTAGTAAATGTTAGTTTAATCCTATTCACATGCCTTTAGGGGGTTATATTCCTGTTTTTCTGAGCATCACAAAATACAAATACATTTTTTTAAAAAAAAAAATATTCTACAAGAAAGATTCCTATGACTTGTGGGGAAAAAAAACCAACCCAAACCAACCATTTTGTAGAATTCTCACTCTTCTGAGACAAATATTAGCATTTCTTTAAAGTCTCCTCAGAAGGCTTCTCTGATTACAAAGCTGTGCAATAGGGGAATCTTACTAAACAAATCAATGGAGTTTTAAATTTCAAATAATAATAAAATAGGTGTTTTTACTCAAAGCTATTTTTTCAGTATAATCAGACTCAGTACAGCAGAACAAATTTTTTTCTTTCAAACTAATACCTTCACCATCTTTTCCCAGAAAAAACCAAACCCTTAGCCTGTGAATTTTAGTGAGAACTACATGATACAGACTCATTCTTTGCTTGATCCAAAACAGGAAAAGAGAAAAAGTAGAACGAGAACTATGATCTTGGCAACTAAAATGTCTCCTCTGTACTAAAAAAACCTAAAAGACAGAGTTTATAATCATCCCTTCTTCAAAACGAGTGTTAGCAGACATTACTACACCATACTTTGATTTGTGGGGTTGCTGTTATCTTTAAACCAAGTTTTAATCAAATTTCATGATCAGAACAGGAAGCAACAAACTGAAAGCAAACATTCTTGCTCCAGTCAGCTTTTAAAATTCCTTTGCTTTGGTTTCATTTCAAGTGTCTGACTTCTATTTATCTAAGAAAGGGGGGAAAATCAGCATCTTCTGGAAAAACTACAAAATGGAAATGTTGAAATGTATAAACCAGCTTACTGGCAAGGTCGTCCTGACAGCAAGACAAATGGCTCCAAGAGATTGAATCCTGAAAGGCCAGAAAGTATCAGGCAGTCCCAAATTATTGAACATATTCTACCCTGTGACTTCAATTAAAACAGTACTAGCTGCTACCTTTGTGAACTTGAAAACTAGCACTGTATGAAAAAGTTTGAATATTCAAACCTCTGATGCTGGGATGGAGTCCAAAAGGATAGAACTAAACTGACAGCATCCTGAAAGCATCCTTCTACATCATCTTACTAAACTGCCTAAGACTGGAGGGGCAGGGGTATCATGCTCCTTGCAGAGAGGACAACAGTCTCACACCACATGATTTGAGTGCCCTTCTCTCCATGCAGATGAAACAGGTGCCACTGAGCTTTTTTTTTTTTTATTTTTTTTATTATTTTTTTTTTATTTAATGGAAGACAGGAAAGAAAACAAAATATGTTTATGCTGATCCACTGATCCAGCCTGGAGGAAAAACATCCTCAGAGACAGGCTGCTCAGAGGAAGGATGCAATGAGAATTGGGTGGATCAGTTCAGAACAGGAGCCTGATCCCCAGCCTGTCTCTATCCAACTCCCAGGTGATTGGCAAACACTTCCCAGGGCAGGTACCTGGCATAGGCTGGGAACAGCAGGGCAGGAATCTGAACCAGTGGAGTTGCTTAAGCAGATTACAAACAGTCTCAGTTCTGTCCTGAAGCATTTCTAGCACAGATAAGAAATGAAACAACCTCAGTAGGTGAGAATAAAAATCTGACATTAGTTACCAAGGCTGCCAGCAGAACTGCAAGCAGAGACTTAAAGGCAGCCAAATTCAGTGGACAGGGATACATGCAGTGGATTTCTCACTCAACTGAGAAGCTGCTTACCTGTCAAAAACCTCAAGAAAATTATTTGTTCCCACAAAATGATTTGAATTTTGACAAGTCAGTATTTTCCCTTATGTATTCTATGTAAAGCAGTCATTTTAGGTAAAGCCATTATGAAAATTCCCCAGAAGTGTTCACATTAGTATTCCACTGCAAGATCAAGATCTGAAAGGCAATACTGCATTCTGCAAGATTTCAAAAGAAACAGGCTCCTTTTTCCTCACACTATATAAAGTATTTTATAAGAGTTTGTTATATGTCTTTGGATGAACTTATAAGGCTGCTTTCCCCATGTTTCTGAAAAGAAAAATGAGATTGTTTTTCTTTCTCTTTTCTGAAATTAAAACTTTTATTCTAATGTATTCCTAACTTTCCATGAGAGGTGAAATAAGAGACTGAGAGGGAGATGAGACACAACACAAAGAAGACAAAAAAAAATTTCCTGTCACAGAATGGTTTGGGTTGGGAGACACCTTAAAGATCATCTAGTTACAACACCTTCCATTAGACCAAGCACAATTCCAGGGATGGGACAGCCACAATTTCTTTGGGCAACCTGTGCCAGTCAGTGCCTCACCACCTTCACAGGGAAGAATTTCATCCTGATATTTAAATCCAACACTTCCCTCTTTAAGTTTAAAGCCGTTACCCCTTGTCCTATCACTGTTTGCCAAAAGTCACTCTCCAGTCTCTTGGACCCCCTTTAGGCACTGGAAGAGGTCTAAGGTTTCAGAATCTTCTCTATTTCAGACTGAACACCCCCAGCTCTCCCAGCCTGTCTCCAGGGCAGAGGTGCTCCAGCCCTGAGCATCTTCATGGCCTCCTCTGGAATTGCTTCCACAGCTCCACATCCCTCTCGTGTTGGGGGCCCAGAGCTGGAGGCAGCTCTGCAGGTGGGGTCTCAGCAGAGAGGAGCAGAGGGCACAGTCCCCTCCTGCTGCAGCCCAGGACACATTTGGCTTTCTGGGCTGTGATTGCACATTGCTGGGTCAGGTTGAGCTCCTCTTCCACCAACACCCCCACGTCTTCTTCCTCAGGGCTGGTATCAATGTCCTCAAGCCCATTAACACAACAAAACCTGGAAATCTGTTTATATTAAAACTTAATTTGTTTATGAAATAAAAATTTTGCATCCCAATATCTACTGACATGCAAATATCCCATTTAACAGTAAAGGTCCTGCAGTACTTTAGTACAGGGTTTAATGCAGTGGTGTTGTTTTTTAGCTGCCTGTACTGCTGGTCATGGGCCTGGCAAATGTGGCCTTCAAGGCTAGTCTTAGCACTGTGGGATTTTTTAGATATACACAAAGAATCCTCCAAACACCACATCACTACTTATTCTAAAAATGCAGAAAACAGTAGGAAATATAGGAAGTTCACAAAGTTACAATTCTGCTTTTGGAAGGGTGGAGAACATTATTCACTCAGATGCTACTGGAGCCCATAATATTTACACTTAGCCATTAGGAGAGAACACAAAAAAAAGGTATATTCCAAAAGATCCTTATTTTTTCATTAGGGGTTTAATTATTCCATACTAACTGATACACCTCCACTGCAGCAGATGGGACTCCTTTCACCACAGGTGGTCTTCTTTGAGCACAATGTCTAAGCCCGGAGTTCCCTACCACAGGTTGGTAGAGGCAGGTTTCCCAGCAAAGATAAACAACTCAGCACAAGGCAGTTCAGCTCCCATGCAGCCACACCCTGCACCTGGCAGGGCTGCAGGCACTATCAAAGCAGGCAAAAAAACCACACCAGAAAGCCTGTTTCTCACCTGTCAGGCTGGTTTTAGGTCATGTGAGGGAGGAGAGTGAGGGAATGACTCTCCAGTCCTGGTCTTCAATGTTTTCAGCACAAGTGATTCAATATTTTAAGAGTTGTTTCATTATGCTATGCCTTAATTTATGGCATATATTTGTGAATTCCCTGTTTGGACACAGCTACAAGAAGTTGGGAGTGCTTTGTCTGTCACAAACATAACCAAAGGAAGGAGGCGGCAAAAGCTATTCACACAGAGTTTGAAAACCAGGCTTAATCTGAGAGGTGATGCTGCTATTGCTTCCAGTACAGACAAAAAAACCCCAAAATCCAAAACTTAAAAAAGCCTAAAAACTGCAACATGCGAAGGTTTGAATAAAAAACGAGAGCTTGCTGTATTCCTGGGTGAGATGTCAGAAGAAAGGAGAAGATGCACATCCACGTGGCCCCCTTGTTCCTCACAACCCACCCACTGGATCTGGTTGCAATTCCACCCTCCTCAGGAATTCAGCAGCAGTGCCAATCAGCCTTGGCTATCTATAAACTGTCCTGAGGATTTTGGAACAGCTGCCAGCAGCTTCATTGACAGTCGATTGCTTTAAACTTTTGTTTGGATGCAAATCAAAGCTTTCATCCCATTTGCCAAACACTGAAAGGTTAAGGCAGATGACAAGACCTTACGCCACAGGAAGACGCTTTTATCTTCTACAAATGTGAAGGTCAAAACTTGCAGGGGATTAAAAAGCTCAAAGATTATCTTGTATATCTAAGAAAACCCAAAGCAGAACACACAATCTCTAAAGGGAACAACTTTAGGATCACAAGCTAAGTGCTTTGAAGTCAGATGTCCAAGTTAACATAGCACCAAATAATGTCCTGTGTTCTTGGAGTAGCTGTTACGATAAAGTTTAATATATTATTAGATCCCATACTTAGATTGCAAAATAAAGTATCAAAAAGCCTTTTCTCTCCTGAGTGGAACACTGCAGAAATAAGGATATTACAGGAAGGGCTGAACTACTCTGAATGGTTTATATACACAAGGGGATGAAGCATAGTGCAGCACTGGCTGACAATATACAACAGATTCCATATGTGCAACACTAAAGTAGTTGGAAAAAGTGAATCATCCTGCACAGAATGCAATGAGCAGTTTATGACATTCAACATGCACATGAATATGGGTTCAGAACTTCACCACACCCTCACTCAAAGCTGGACTCTTATTTATGGGTAAAAAAGTGTTTAATTTAAAGGATGGGTTGGTGGGGTTTTTTTTGGTGGTTTTTTTTTTTTTTTTATATAAGTGTTGTACTTTTAACTTAGTGGGGGAACCGAAGTAATTTTTACTTCTCAGGTGTTAGCAACGATTTGCAAGTGCACTTTGTTAGCACACAAGCAACATGCTTTGGGCTGAAGACATTAAACTGACACTGTATAGGACATTGTGGTTTGCAAAAGAGATAGGAGTCCTTGCTGGGCATGTTTGGCTTTAGTCTGTACCTGAAGCATACACTAAGTACAGCTAACTCCAAAGATGAAGCTGATTTTTAAAATGCTGATGGCTTTCCTAATAAGTAGAAGCTCCTTGCCTAGAGTACAGCCTCACTGGAGAAAATGAGTAGTGTTGTGTACCTTCAGCGGCCTGACCATCTCCTGTTCCAGGGCTGCAGTTCCTTTTCACCCCTTCACCCTACTGTAAGGACCAACTCAGCACCTGGTGGAGGCAGCAAGGCAGGGAGATGTTTGGGCATCCCCAGAGCCAGTGCCAGGACGTTCATCTGTGCTGCCTCAGCAGCTCTGACTCGCTTCACTCCTTGCCTGTTCCTGGGACAATGAGTCAGCAACCAATGTGTGCAACCCTGAGGGGAAGGGGGGGTGGATAGAGACTGCAGCTTTAACACAAGAGGAAATGAATATATACTCTTGAAATGAAATGAGGATTGTTACATGTTGTTTGGGGAAGGTATTAATAAATTGGGGCAGTAAGTGACTATGGTGGCAGTAAGCTTGTCCATTATAAAGGAATATGAGAAAAGATACAGAAACATTTTTTTAAACTGTAATTTAAGAGCCTATGGAATAGGTTTTCAATGAAAGGAGAATAAACAGCTTGCTATGGTTCATTCAGAAGAATTCAGCAACAAAGAAAGCTCAAAGTTCTCAAGTACTCCACATATTTTTGAACATTGGTACTGTCTTTGTAATGCATGATTAGAAAAAATTCTGCTTTTCTCGTGTAAGGGAAATGTCCTGTCTTTTAAGAGAGAAGGAAAACTTAATGCTACTCTAGGATCTTGCATGTATATACCCTTTTGGGGCTTGAAGGGAAAGCTTCACTTACCAGGTTGAGTCAAACCTGTTCATAGTGATGGCAGAATTTGATTCTAAATAGGTAATTTTAAAAAAAGCCAAAACAGCACAGCTTATTTGAATTGAATGGGCAGCATTAGCTTCCTCCTAATCCCCAATAACAGAGCCTGAATGGTGGCTGGTCTTGTGGCTAAGAAAATAGGACATGTGGGTGAAAAGGGAGAGGAAACAACCCCCTTTGGGATGATGACTGGAGGTGCCCCACTGTGACAGAAGCCTCTCAGGCAAACAGGTACTGCAGCTTTAGACACTGAGCAGTTCCACTGAGAGAAACTGACACGTAAAGATCCAGACTCCACTCCATTCATACTGTGTTCAAACAGACAAAGCTTGCTAAAACACAAAATATATACCTAAAACCACAAACTGAAGAGTCAATGCAATGCTTCCTTATGATGTGGTAACAAGCTGCCCAGGACACCACCATCCCAACCTGAATGAAGAAACTAAATAGAAAACATCAATGGATAAGACTAATGGGGAAGCTCAGATGAGAACACACACTGGATAAATGACTCATCCCACCAGACCTCACATATTCTTTCAGGAACAATTCAGAAGTCCTGTACTGCTTTTGAACTCAAGCAATTCAGTGCTGATGACAGAATGTTGCTAAATCCCACCAAACCCACAACCATTTGCACCTACAAAGTGTTGTCAGGTCTGTATTTTCACAACACCTAAAGGCTGTTTGATCTGGTAACTGTAACAGCGTCCACATACATAAAAGGCTGCTAAGGACAAGACCTTTACCTTCTACCACCTCCTGCAGAGCAGCTCTGCAGTGAAAATGCAGCAGTCCTACAAGGCTGTGGAAGTGAGGAACGAGCTGATTTGTCCTGTTTGCAGGACAACAGAAAAACACTTTCTCCCAGAGGAGAATTTGACTCCCACCAGCAGGAGATTATGCCCCACATATTGATAATATGATATTTTTTTTCTTTTTTTATAACCTACAGTCTGAGGAATGAAGTAACTGTTGAGATTATACCCTTATAACTATTGCTCTCCCCAGCTTTTGTAGGAAAGTACTTGATGCACCTTCAGTTATCTAAAATTTATTTGGACAGATCCCAACTCACTTCCTGAACATCCTAATGATACTGTCTCACAAATTAAAAGCAAAAAATATACAACTTTAATAATTTTTACTTAAAATTGAGAATTCTGCTCCTTCCTTTAAAATCCTGCTCTTTGATCTAAATCCTAACATGGTCGAGATCACTCCTAGTGATGCTGTTCAAACTGCCCAGATAATCCATTGCTATAATGAAGAGCAGATGTCAATTCTGGACAACTGGCCAGCCTGAAGGAGCACACTCAGATTTCCTCTTGACTGACCTGTGTGTGCTTCCTTCCTGTGGAAGCAGGAATTGGGCCAGAGGGAAAAGAGAGGAGGGCTGCACACTCCCAGCACTGACTGTACAGTACAGACTGATGTGACTCTCCACAGTCCTCTCCTCAGCCTCAAACCTTCCAGTCACTAACAGCTCTTTGTTCAAACTAATCAGTATCTCTTGTTCACTCCCTTTCTATCAACCAGATCTTTACAGTCTGCTGCAATGCTGTAGTCATTGCTTCTTTCCCAAAGTCCCCAAACCAGAATACACATACAAATCCCAGCTATTGTAATACAGATTCAGCTGCTTTGTAAAATTAATTCTTTTTTATGAAGATCCTTATGATAACATCTTAGTATTGGCAAGTGCCTACATTCAAAAACATTGTGTCTGGCTGCAACATATTTTATGATAAGATTAAAAAATTATAGGTTTCAAAAAATGAATTTTGAGCTTCCTTTAGATGACAAATACTTTTTTTTTTTAATATGAGGGTAAAAGGCTTTCACATATTTCTATGACTGCCTTTGAGAAAACAGTAAATGCCTGAGACTCATAATAATGTTGCAAGAATTACAACACACTACTGTTTCCTGATACCCTTATGCACTGTTTTTTCACCAGGATTTAAAATGCAAAATTTGTAAGAATCATTACTACTTCAAATTTATGTTTTTTATTAAAACTTAATGCACTAAAACCTTAGATCTTATTAATGACAGGACTCATGGTGTGCATATTTAGTGTCAATACTTGCAGTCACTACGAAAACAATTTCTAGTTTAAGAGTACACAGGTCCAAATTTTGCCTGTGGCAACATCCACTTAAGTAAATGAGATTAAAGAATGCATATCTGCAGGCAAAATCTGGTTCATTGCCATGTCCGTGTCTCATACAGCACCCCAATGCTCTCATGAAGAGTTAAATGCTTATTCCAGTGACTTGAGCGAGTCTGTTTTCTCCATTTTCTGTACTGCTCGCTGTGGGATTTAGTTAAGTGGCCATTAAAATACTTAAAATTACATCAGAATTCAGAAGAAGTAACAGTAATGTGTTTTCTAATAGATGCTTAAGAAGGAGCTAACACATGCATGAAGACATCATAATAATAAACAAAGATGGATTTCCAAATGATATATGGAATTAGAATCTTTGCAGTGTGGTCCAGTCCTATGCTAACCCAAAAATTCAGATTATCCAGTTCCTAGATTTGAATTTTGATGTGTATATATTTGATAGTGTACAATATACATGTGCACAGATTTATATGGAGAGAAGTGCATCTGCACGTCAGGCTTGCTATTGGAGTGAGAATTCTGCTGGAACGGAAATTCTGTGGTTTGCTCCATGGGGAGGTTAGCAGAACCATCCCACGGATGGCTCAGAATCCCTGTTTTCTTACCTGTGTGCTCTGCAGAACAGATCCACACAGAAACAGAGGGTCCTCCCTGGTGGAGCTGCTTGTCACTCAGCTCTGGCTGCAAATGGGTAAGTCTCCTTGTTTGGCCACTCTAGGAAATAAAAATGCTAAGTAGATATTTTACTTTACAGATCAGATGAAAAACTATTAACTCCTTGCATTCTAAATATGTGATGTTGTTTGGAGTGCATCAAGTGGTTCTCTTGGAGAAGCAAACACCATATTTTCCAACTAATTCTAAATAATTTAAAGTGATTTAAAGATTTGTGCTTTTTTTGGATCACAAGGTCAATAGCCAAAGTGACAAAATACATTCTTCCTCTAAGCAGTTCAAGTGTCTACTTTTCAAAATACTGTCTTCTTGTAGGGTACTTCGACCTTCTTTTGGATTTTGTTTGTACAATGAAATCCTAGTCCTGCCACACCAGCTGCACCCTCCTGCAGACTTCAAACAGCAGCAAATTTTCTATGGCCAAGGCCTTATTATCCCTCTGTAATAATACAATTTAGTCTCCTGTACTCCCATCTCTAGCAGAGTGTTGGGTTATAAGTTCTTTTCTATGGTATTTGATTTGTAAAGCTCTGTTTGGAGGGTTGGGTTGCTATTGCAATTGTTTTGGCAGGATGGTAAGCCACACACACGTTTATTTGTAATGTATTAAGCCTTGACATACTGCACTGTACTTCAGAGACTCTGCAATTTTTTTTTTGTTGTATCTTGCCTTTAGTACTTGCCAATTTATTTCCTTTCTTTTCCAAACAAAGCCAGGATTGTTAAATCCTAATGTTAAAGCATTTTAATAGCTAGATCCAGTTACAAAGCTAATTTTTAATTTACTATTGTCTGGCCAAGTTTTGACTAAATAGAAAAACTCTGCAAATGGGTTAAAGAGACATGATCCAGTAGCCAATAGCATCAAAATACCCTCTGATTTAAAGGTCACACGATCACTGTACTGGCAAACAGCTTTGTTTGATCCAGGGCAGCACTACAGTTTGCTCTGGCTGCTTTTTTTCCAGATATTTTTATTGATTTTCTTAAAGTAATTATAACATTAATACAAAAAAAGCATTTTCCAGGAGAACATCCAACAGTGGGGAAGAAAGGAAGGACATGCTTTTCCTTTTTATTGAATGTCATCTCCACAGATTTGCGTATCTTGCAGATCAACTTGGTAAACAAACATTTGAATTAATATCTCCTCTATATATTTGCTGCATAAACCATGGAACTAGTTCCCTGAAAAGCTGTGCTGTTTATGCCTAAGTCTTTCACTTGTTTAGGCACAGCCTAACTGCAGCTAATGAAAGACATTAATTTTCAGGATATCTGGACTTGTGCAAGAAGCAGTGAAGAACAATAACTGATGGAAGCAGGGAAGGAGAAGGAAGTGTCTGCTGATCCCCTAGAATTTCATAAGTTTGTCAGAACTCCTTCCAAGATCCTTGTTCTAGACTCAGCAAGCCTGAACAAGGACTTCAGTTCTCAAGGAGTTAAGAATTGTTGGGAAGCTGCTGCTCTTGCTTAACCTCCCAATGTTTCTTTGAGGGGGAGGAGGAAACATTCCCAAGGATGGACTAGGAAGGGGTATGTGAGTCAGGTTCTTTACCAAGGATACACTAAGGTTTGTACAGATCTGAGACATCTTCTACAAGCATACCAGGGCTCTTAGGGATGAAAGCAAAGAATCCTCTGATCCCTGCAGAGGGAAAGGAAAAGGGGGACAAAGGTGTGAGAACCTTTTTATGGCTCAGTGTTTTTTAGGGGACTAATGAATTTATGGCATAGCAGCCCTTTTGGATGAACTTTAAAAGAGCCATGAAACAGGAAAAGTCCATGTCACTCATTTCTTTCTCATTGTTTTCTCCATCCTGCTCCTCATTAAACTGTCCAATGGTAAAATGGTCCTGCAGCACACTTCCTATTAATTCAATTACAGACATGGCAGCACTGCCATACAAGCCTCCATTTGAACTCAGTTTCATTGATGAAACCACTTCCCAATTAGCACCAGCTCATCAGTATTACTTATGTTGGCATGGCAGTAAATGTAACTTCTTTTTGAAAAGCACAGAAAAGGTCTGGTAGTGTTGTATACTCTGAATCAATAATTGGAGGATTCTTGCACAGATTCTTGAAGAAAAATAGAGTGTCAGTGTTGTTACTGAGCTAGAAGTCTTTCATTGGTACATTGGTTTCCATTGTGACAAACCAGTGGATTGGTATTACAAGGATGCCTATAGAGGGTGGTGCCTTATATCCCCCCTGTCAGGAGTTTTGGCAGAGTATTTCCATTTTGGGAAAAGTCAGATTACAGCCTGTCTAGGCAGAGATATTTTTATCAGAAGCCACTTAACAGTTGGACAAGTAATTACAAAATTACCCTACTGATCAGCAGCTCCCTCAGTCTGAAGGCTCCTCTTTCTTGGAGTCAGTGGCAACCATGAAGTTCTTTTCTTCCAGGTTCTCTTGTATTCCTGTTCAGATAAATCCAAAGGTCTTGTTAGCCTGGTTGTACTTAAATCCTCTTATTGCACAGAGCATGCCCTGATCCCTGCTAGCTACAAAAATACTGAACTTGTTCATCCTCTTGACAGACACAATAAAGCATAAACTGTAGCTATGTAATCACTGTGAGTAAAAAAACCCCAACTTATTATTCCACTTGTTATATTACAAATTAATGAGATCAACACTTCTATTGCTGGTCTATTTACATACCAGCAAATTGTCTGTAAATCGAGGTTTCACATGGAACTTTCACTTTACTATGCCAGTAAGATCAATATTTGAGCCTGTAGTTCCATTATGCCTCTCCTGGTCATAATGGCTACCCAGTCTGCACTTTCAGACTTTGTTCTGAAAGCTCCTCATGTAAAAGGGAACTCTAACTACTGGAAAAAAAGGCTTAGCTCAAATACACAGGTAAATTCTGTTCACTGCATGGCAGCTGGTAGTGGGAAGTGGGAGAGACACCTCTGTTCATTTATGAATTCTGGCTACTTTGAAAGATACTGTCTAGGACATGGCAAGACAAGCAGGAAATATTGGCATAGAATGGCAAGGCTTGTCTTGTGTTTGCACACCAGGAATTCTGTTTTCAGTGACTTAGCTTTCAAACAGCTTTGCTGTCAACTTAGTGAAGTAGAACGGGGTACCTGGATGTAATAGGTTTTCCTTCACATCATCATCCCTCCTGCAAATTAGGGAAGAGAAAGGCAGGAAAAAAAGTCAGCACCTTTTTCAGATACTTAGCACTGGATTAGTGGGGAAAAAAAAAATCACTCAAAGCACATCAATGCAACACACATGCCTGAAAAGCAGAACCCAGAGAATGTTTCCAAGAAAAGCCTGTAGTCATCTGGCAGTGTGGTAATATTGCTTTAGAAGTATTTATTCAGCTTCTAGCTGAAGTAAAATATGGATGACAACTATTCAACAATTAAAAATGCAAGTATGAGGAGTTGAGGGAGAACAAAGGAGACTATTTTTAACAGAAAATGCTTTCCTATAGGGACGATATTTTGCACTAATTAGCAAGCAGCACCTCAAACGCAGTGCATGATGAAGCACGATTAACCTCTTTCTAGTACCTTGAGCTGTACGCAACACCTTTAAAAATCAAGTGTTCTGTTGTCATATTCCACTTGCAAACTTATCTCTGTGTGAGAGGAATGTTTAAGTGACTCCAGCTCTACTTCAGTTCAGTGGAAGTCAGGCTGTCATGCCTGACAGTGGTTGGCTCAGTCTGAGGTACCACTTTCCTGAAAACCCTGGGAATTGACAAGCAGGGTTGTCTCCTCCACTGATACTCATAAGCTTCTCATTTTTGCTCCTTCAGCCCCAGAGCTATGAACATCTCCCCTGAGAGCCACTTTGAATTCCCATTCCAGTCTAACCTCAAGGCAATTACCAGAAAATAGGTGTTGTACAAATGAAGAAGCAGCCAGTACTTTAAGTGTCAGTCTCTCCTATCCAGAAACTTGGAATACATGAGCATTGAGAAACATAAATTTTAGTGAACAGTGGGGACTGTTTATGGCCCTGGATATTCTTGTGTATGATTCTGAAGTGATTGTGAACCCAAGATGTGTTTGGCAGTTACAACAGAGCTGAAGCTAGTATCAGAGTGCAAAAAACACCTTAGGAAATTACCATGCCACCAAATACCATCCACCCTAGCTGAATTGCTTGCAGGGTTTGGTACAGTTCGTGGTGCTTACACTGACAAAGCAACTCTTTCATAGTGTTCCTTGCTTTTTAGCAAGACATGAGAATCCTAACAGCTCTATAAGGGCACTAATGCTGCACTTCAGAAAAAGTGAAGGTGCAATGAAGGATAGGGCCATGCTGCTAATTTTTGAGTAGTGACCAACACAGTGTTTTTGCTCAGCCTAACAGTTGCTATTTATGTAGAGACTCTAGGAATAGGGATGGTGTTGCTGGAATTCACTACAGTTCAAACAGAACAGGTAATCTCTGGGATTGGGAAACACTGCTCGTAAACTTGCACGTACAGTCTGAACTGAAAGAGTCATGGTCTGCTGGATTTTTAGGTAACATCCAAAACAAATGTTGACAGCAACTTATGCAGAACTGTAACAGAGGGCAAGACACAAAAGAAAACAATTTAAAGCAGACAGCTTGGTAATCACATGGGAACATCACACTGTGGTAAGGGCAGGTGAGACCTTTGAGCCATCTGAGCAAGCAAAGAGGCTGCACCAACACCAAAACCTGCAAGGCAGCCAAAAAGCTGAATTGCGGTCCTCAGCCTGCTTGAGTCACGGTAAATACCATCGTCCCGCTGACCAAGGCCATGTGCAAACCAAGCTGGAAAGGGCACAGCTGGTGACTGATGTTTGCCACTGGCGATGGTGGCTGGTGAACCCTTCAGGAGAGCAGCGGGCGTGAGGCGCGGGCAGTGACCCCGCTCTCACCTGCGCTGCCCGGGGACGGCTTTATGAGCGCAGCTTTCCTCAGCTCTCCACACACGCGTTCTTTTCCGTGACGAACAAGCCCAGGCAGCAGCGATCCGAGCCTGGCACGCCGGGCTCCCTGCCAGAGCAGCTCTGCCCTAACATGGCACTCGCTGCCGCCCGGGGCGGCCCCAGGCTCGTCCCTCAGCGGCGCCGCCGGCGGCCGGCCCCGCTCGCCC
>WBNO01011344.1:418486-462755 GCA_013400575.1 Peucedramus taeniatus
AGCGGGGCGGCGGCGGGGGGAGAGGGCAGCTTCGCCGGCCAGGGGAGGAAGAAACCCGTCAGAAAGAGGGAAAAATTAAAAGCACGCGTTTGTTTACTACGAAGCACATTTCATTTCGGTGGCTGCGGTGCTGCGCCGTCGCTGGGCCGGAGAGAGCGGTCCCGGTCCCGTCGATCCCCGGCCCCGCTCCTTCGCCCCGGGCGTCCAGGAGCGGGACGGGGCGGGCCGAGGGGCTCCTCGCCAGTGAGTCCAGGCTGGGCCAAGCCAGCAGAAAGTTCGCGCTCTTCTTGGGATAGCATCTTTCTGTTCTTTTCTGTAATAAACTCTCAGCGGAGTTCGCGTGTGTTGCAGTAACGTTGTAGCAGCTCTTGGCAGCTCCTTCCCCCACAGTGGAAGGAAAATACACTTAGATGTAATTCAGTGCAGATTTCGGTTTATGAAGTTTTGGCCAGCATTAAACGTTTTTCTTCTTGAGTCAAACTGCAGTTTCACTCACGGGTGGTTTTTATGTAATGCCCCACTGACATCGAGGATGTTGTGTGCCAGGTACTGGACGGGCAGCTCTCAGTAACGTGGGTTGTCTGCAGTATTGAGTATTGAATTTGAGAGGTCATCTCCTTGTTTGGACATTTCTAGGAAGAACAGTACACTGCTGTCCGTTCCTCAGCAGACTTATCCACGACTTGTTCATACCCACAGAATGCTGCCATCAAGGAACCTGCAGTTTAGCCTCTCATTTAATGTATTGGCAGGAGTACTTTGTTCACATGGTGCAGGAAGGTTTCTTATTTTTTTTTTCCTCCCTCACAGCAGTTGGGAATAGTATGTAAATGATCAGTAATTATTGCTATAGAACATCTTAGAAATATCCTCTGACTTGATACATGGCTGTGAAGAAACTCACTAAATAGCTGTGAAATCCACACTGAATTTTTTTGGCGTTTTCTTTAGGAACTTTGGAAGTAAACAGCTATGGTTGGCTCATCATCAGGAAAACAAAATGTAGCTCTTTCTCTTCATTTATTTGCAGACTCTGTATATACAGTGATGGTATGTTAGCTATATAAAATAAGCCTTCTTCCCTGCCTGAGCAGATGTTTTCTCTGTCAAATAAAAATAGTCTATAGTGACTCCTTCATCCGGAGCTCCTCTTGGATGTTGAAGGCTTTGCTGTCCATGTAGTTCAGGAAAGATCTGTCAGGCTGGACTGCTGGGACTGAGTTGCCAGGTGGCTGCAGGTGTGGGCAGGCAGGAATCCACACAAATGGCAGGGGACTATTGGGCATAGTTGCACTTGGGGGAGAAATGGGAATTGCAGTTTGCTGGAGTGTCCAGCAACATTTTTGGAAGAGAGTGTGTGACAAATGCCATCCTAAGGAATGCAGCTGGGGTACAGGTACTTGCCACAGCTGGTGAAATGAAAGTTGGAGTGGAAACAAAGGCATATGGTAAACATGGCCACCAGAAGCTGATATGACTTTATTCAGCATAAGATTTAAGGGTTTCACCTTTGCTTCAAAGACATTGAAAGAAGGAACTCTTGCTGTTCTCTGATTCTCTTTGTGAACTTGTAGAGTTGTGTTAGGATATAGTCTGTTGGGATACCTGAGGGAAGATTCATCCTCCATGCTGAATAAAGATGTGTAGGGATTGTATCACTCCAGCTGCGTGGCTGACAGGGATGTTAACAGGTAGCTGTCTGCCCAGCCAGGAATCCAGGAATTGGATGGACCAATAGCCATCAACATCAACTGGACTTGAAATGTAGCAATACCATGAAGACTCTTAGGAGATGATCAGTTTCTTGTTAGTATACTCATTTGGGAAGGAAAACGGTGTGTTAATATAATTTCAAATAAAAACAACATTCAATCAGTAGACAAGACACTACTGGTGTTGTATTCTTTATTTGTGGTCTGGAAAGACTTCTATCGTAAACACACAAACAGTGTTGATTATGCTGTGGATTTGCCAGTGAGGAAAAACAGTTAGTTTTATTTGGTTACACAGATTTAAAACCTTGCTAATAAAGGAAGTTGTTCAACAGACTGAGCAGGTCAAGACTGAAGGCTGCTGCAACATTATTATCTTAGACAAAGATTCTATCTCAGTTCATAGAGGCTGGAGTTACTGTTGCTGGCCAGCATTGTTTAGAAGAAATGAACGTCTCCATCTTACACCCACTTTCAGTTAATGCACTTGACCCCTCTTGATTTATTGGCATCTCCTGCTTCACAGTTGCCTTGTGTCATTCTTTTATGTCTATTATTATGGGTTTTATTTTGTTGTCTTGTTTGTCTCAGGGTTGTTTCCCATCTCAGGTTTGACATTCCTTCAGTGATTAGAAGAATGTTGTACTGATGAGTCCCATATGGGTATTTAGACAAGCAAGACCTTCCCCTACTTTTGCTAAGTATATTAGGTGTAGGCTGCCTCCTTTCATAATGCTGTTTCCCTGTCATTTAAAAATGAGATCAATGGCAGTACAAGGAGACTCTTCCCTTTTCACCTCAGTGGCTTGAATATATTTGGATTTTCCACTGGCACTTCACATTCTATTAGCGTCTTGAGCATCATGTAAGACATGACATCCTCAGATAAATCAGGACAAGAATGTGTTTAATTAAAGAGATAAGTAGGTCTCTGGGGACAAGGTCTATTTTACTGTTAGCTGGCAGATGTACTTTCCAGGTCCTCCTCCATGTTCCTGTTGGAAGAATACCCAGCAGAATGAGGCACTGTGTGATACAGGAACTAATAAGAAAGTGTTTGCTTCATTCTGAAGTGAAGCAAACACTGTATGTAAAATCCATGTGATACTTCAGCACAGCCAAATTTGAAAGTAGAAAGGAATGCACAGCTTTTATTGAAATCACATTGGTCTCGGAGGGAATGCAGCGGGAACATAAGCACAGCGCTAAGGAATTCCATTCATGGAGCTGTTCAGTGTTTGTTAGGGTTTGCTTGTTTTTTGGATGCTCAAAGCAAACCATGATCTTTGCAGTGGAATTTCAGTTTTTGCTGCTTTTTTTGTTAAAAACTTCACTGTTTTAGAGAGTAGATAATTTTGTAAAATATATCTCAAAATGTCAGGTGATGCTTATGACTTCATTAGGAAGATAAGCATCATAATTATTAGAAAATACATCTTGCTGGGTGAGATTCAAGAGAAAGCCTGATGGCCTGAATTCATCCATCAAAGGAATTATTATTTCTCCACTGAATGGGGAAAATGTAATTACACCTTTTTATTTTGCCGGTGAAGTTTCATGGGCAGGTTTAATGATGGTATGTGCATGCCAGGTGAAGCCTCATAATTTGGGTGTGACCTTAAAATACAACCCTCTGGCTGTGTAGAGATCTTCACAGGAGTCTGTAGGTGGAGCAGAAAGTGGACTGACTCAAATACCCCTTAGAGATGGCTATAGGATATATATTTATGGTTTGCTTAACTGATTCCTAAACACTGCACTATGTTTGGAATTGCATGGGCTGCAAACAGCCGCGGTGGGCAGCATGAACACTCCCTCAGCTGTCTAATGCAGGTGTTTAGTGTCCTGAAATAGATCCAAATTCTGGCCTTCTTCCAGACAGAAAGAGACCTTCCAAAGGCTCTGGGTGTTTCTGCTGAGGTGCATGTGCTGCCAGGTAGGCTCTGCACACTCACCAGTTCTCCAGGGCTTGCAGTGCTCAATCCACTGAAGAACAAACCCGGGGTTTAGCTCAAAGGCAGGAACAAACCCAAGTCCAGAGCCTGCAGAACAGTCTGTGAACAACTGAAGGGCTCTAGCTGAGCCTGCCCATTGGTCAGGGTGCTTGATGTACCCTTCCCTGGCACTGTGGCTGTGCAGTGACCCAGGCACTGTCCAGCCTGGTCAAGGTGCAGCTGCAGGGTAGAGCAAAATGACCCAGAGCTGAGGGGACCGGGCTGTTCCCATAGAGCAGCCACTGTTGAAGAGCTGTGCACTGAGTGTGCTCAAACAAGGCATAGAAATCCTTCTACCTGGATTTGTAGAGTCCACATGGCAACTGTAATTGCACCGATTACAAATTATGGTGTAAAAATTGCATTCTGGAGGTAGGTGGAGTATTCAATGTAATCCTGTGCTACAGTGTTGCTGTCAAACAAAGTAGTAGTTGTGGAGAGTTTAAGCTTTTTGTTTTATAACCAGCTGTTGTACCACCAATAGAAATATGTTTTCACACTCTTGATAGATGATGTGTAAACTCTGAAATAACTAAAACCAAAATTTCTCAATACAGAGCTAGTCAAAGCCAAATCAAAACAAGCAGTTTGAAATTTTTACAACAGTGAATGCAACATATTTAATTGCTAGCAATTTCCACAGAGCATCTGCCAAAGTTAAAACAATATCAGCTTTTATTTCTACAGAATCAAATGCACTGCTTTCAATCTGGAAAGACAGACCTTTTCTGCCTTTGTTTGTTGGTTAATTAGGTGGAACATCATAAATCACTCGAGCTGTTCTGTTGTATCTGGAATAATCTCTGGATAAGCAGCAGTCTGCAGTCAGTAGAGCCCAGGTTCTGGGGTTTGCTCAGAACTATGTTAATGTGTAGTCAATGCTGCAGATGTGCTTTTTTTTTTTTCCTTTTTATTGACTGAGGACACATTTTATCTGTCAACCTGGTATAAAGGTCTGGTATTTTACTTGGTCTGTCACTCCCTGCCCTGCCAAGGTATTGAACAGAGACACCCTCGACACTGAAATGTGTCCACACAGTGATTGAGCAGGGGTGAGGCCAGGCCACACCTCAGCTCAGCTGTTTGTTTCAGGAGCAGGTTCTCGGGAGGGTTCTCATAGCCTGAATAGCTTATTGGAACGGCCCCGTGTCATTGTCCCAGCTCCATGGAGCCACTGCTTCCCCGAGCCAGAGGCAGGGCTGTGCCAGCAGGCTGCAAAGGGCTCTGTGCTTCCTGACTCCTGTCCTGGGGGGCTGGCAGGCTGTGGTGGCCCTTGGGTCACCCTCAGACAAGGGGCACAGGCCACGCTCGCTCTTGGAAGCTTTGCTGCCCAGCTGAGAAACAGAAGGTCCCTCCAAGCTGGCTGTGTCATGGTGAGCACGGTGTCACTGCACTGCCAACAGCCTGCACTGCTGCCAGCACTGCCAGCAGCCCTTGGAGCCAAGTGCCAGGGGCATGGGTATCATGCAAAAATCCTGTTGTGAAATGCACAGAGACCTCAGTGAAGCTGTCGAGAGGCTTCACAGGAGAGCAGAGCTGCAGGGTCCTCTCAGGACAGCGGGTCTGCCCTGCATCACGGAAATCCTTTTGTGGAGCTCTCTTTTTCCTATGCTGTGGTGATTGTAAGGCCGTTCCAGAATGTGACAGCTCTAAGAGTTGTAATTTACATCCTAAATATGCTCACACCTGATTTATAGCCATATATTTTAATTTCTAAGTTAAACAGTTCTTTTTTCCTTCCATGTGTTTGCCTTTACCTGCAAGCAAGTATATCCCCATTCTTTCTTGATCTTTGAAAATGAGCAAGTGAGAATGAGAAGTTCTTGTCATGTTAGGCTTAGGAAAAAACAAGCTTTAAGTACTTTTAGACCAGCTTAGATTGTTAAGAAGGTTTTAATGTACACCACAACTTAGTATTGAAGTGGTATCTGGTGCACAACAAGCAAACTAGGTGAACAGAGAGCATGCATTGGACACCTGAAATGATGTGTGCTTTCTTTAATTTTCTAAGAGTACAGTTAAGCTCTACCCATACATTCTTAAGTTACAAACATTTTATAACATGTTTTGCACACGCCTTTGTGAAAGCTGACAGAATACATTTATGTTTTGTAAGAAACCAGAAACTGCGATACACAAGCAGTTCTTTCAAATTACTGCTGGGTTTTCTCAAACAATATGTGCCCTTTGAGAAATCCCTTGAACCATGGGGTGTCTTTGATTAAAGACTGTTTTGTTAGCATTTGCCAAAGGCATATGATGCTCAGCATAAACTGAAGGTGGAAGAGTGGATGACTATGATGGGAATCAGAGATTGATTGCAACCCTTTTAGGTGTTATTTAGTAATATGTCAGCCTACCTTACACCACTGTGGGTTGTGTTTGGATTAGATGCAGATATAGAACATCTTAAATATGAGGTTATTATTATCTAGTATAAAAGTAGAGTTACAAAAAAAAGTGCTTTAGGGAAACAGAAGAATGTGTAAAAGATTTACTTTTGAGGATGGTGTGATTTGTGCTGTTGGAGGAGGAAAAACATTCTCTTTCTGCTGACCACACAAAACCCTCTAAAAAGCAGTTTTGAGAAGATGAAGTCTGAAAGACTTTCATTCAAATATGTCTGTCTGTGTAGGCAGCTGACTTTTGTATCTGCTAAATTGTCTTCTCAGCATATAGTGGCTAGTAATGTCTCCTCTAGATTTTGCTGGAGTATTTGAATGCATCTATCTTGAAGTTTTTAAGCTTCAGGCTGTTTTTTAGGATTTTCAGGTGAGATGTCACAAGGCTCATTTTCCCATTAAGTGAGATTTCCCCACCCCACAACAGTGTATTGTGTCCCCTTAGGTCCTGCTGATCTTCTTCTGCTGTGTTTGCCCACAAAGGCTTCACGGCAGAGTGCCTTTCCTCTGCAGTACACAAAGCAGGGCCATAGTGAAAGGAGTGGTAGGGCAAGTCTAAACCCAGTCCAAACTTGTTTGCAAATAAATGACTGACAGAGTTACAGAAGTGGCAGCAATGCTGGCATCCCTAGGTCAAAATTTTATTAAAAGCATTCCTAAGAAATTAGAAACATCTGCTTCTTTTGGTCTCCATACTCAAAGCTAGCATGTTGCATTTTTGCTGCAATTTGCTTCCTGGTTTTGTTTGGAAATGTATGGAACAGAAGAGCTAGAATTTCCTAGACTTTGGAGTTCTGGCTTGGTAGCATAGATCTAATAAGGAGGACAGGATGAGAAGGGAGGAATTCTGGAGATGATCTGCCAGACCCACCTGTAATCACAGTTTCTTTCACTTTTGGTAACTAGGTGGGGTTTCTGAAGAGGAGACCAGATCTAGTATTTATGAAGTTGCTTGAGAAAGAGCTGAAAGGGTGTTTGAGCATCCTCTCACACACTGGTGATAGGGAGGCCAGGCACATGATCTTGTTCACTCTAAGTCTGCTGTTGCTCAGGCAGTCCCACCAATACCAGCAGGATGGACAGGCATCCAAACACCATAAAAACAAAAGGTTTTATTAAGCTATAGGTGTACATTTGTATTAGTTGCGGTGCACACAAAGAACAGACCTCAGGGCTTTGGTTGCAAGGCATGATTTTCTGAAAGAAAGCAGGAAAAAGATAGGTCATACTGTATCTTGTATTCTCTCCAAGCCCCTGTATTTCACTATCAAAACACAACAAGATGACTGCTGTAATTGTGCTGGAGGTTGCTGGGTCTTAACACAGCCTGCTGCAAAGGCACCAATAAATCTGGATCTGATATGATGATACTACTTTATTTTCTGCCATTGTGTTAAAAAAGCCATAAGTGTTGTCATTCAAATGGAGCTCTAGAAAAGAGTGTGGATTAATTTTTTGCCTTGTTGATTTTTTCTTTTTTTTGCCTTCATACAGTGGTTGAGTGCAGGGAACTTTGATTCATTTCCTTCTGATTTCCTTGCTTTGTGAGGAAGGACTTTGAAAAGTAGGTGGAAGTGTAAGTGAAAAGCTCTCTTCCTTCCACATAAAATAGGTAGCACAAAGAGCTGTGGCTTGAGTGTGTTCTCAATTAAGCAAACAAAAAGAGCTGATGGTCTCTGTGCCATCTAGATGCTCACAGAACACATAGCTCTCTTGATTCCAAAGCCAGCATCAAGCAGGGACCTGAAATTTTATTTTATGTAGAACACACATTGTTCTTCATGCTTAGCTTTACACCAGGAAGAAATTGGGTGAGAGCCTATGTGCTGTGTAGACTGTTACTTGTACTTGCATTTCCCTCCTGGGTCCCCATTCGGTATTACAGAGGTGTAGTCAGAGCCATCCAGCACTTCTTGGAGGTCTCCACACTGGCTGCTGAGACTGGTTGAAGGAGGACATTCAGTTTCTGTTCTGACTGTTAGCTGGGTAACACCTGAGTATGAAAACAGGTCACAATTTGAATGTACACTTGAAGAATGTTGGTGTTCCCAACTGTTAAATGAACTCAGACAGAAGAAATAAAGAAACTGGAGTAAGTTGTTTTAACTGGTGTAATTATTCTCTTGGTATTATATTTCCTGATTTTCTCGTCCTTTATGTTGTTTGATATTTAGGCATTAGAGGATTGTTGAAATCCTCAAAGCTCTTGGTGGCTTGGGAGAAAGTCTGCTGTCTGAACCTCACTTTTGGTTCCAGTTCTGAGAATCACACAAGAAAAACAGAACCCTGCATACTTGATTGAAAAAAAGAAGAAAGTTAACAGTATCACTGTTCTTCATAAACCAGGGAATTTTGTGCAAGTTTAGAGGCAATGGTACAGGCAAAATGTGAGCCAGCTTCTGAGTTCTCTGTCATGAGACACCATGAGATGTGGCACATGAACTCTGAGCAAAACATGTAAATCGAAACAACTTATGATGCATCACAAGATGACAAATTTCTCATGCTACAAGTATACAGACTTTTTCTTCTAAATTCGCATATTCAGACAATTATAGCACTGAGAGGCAGAAGAATTGATAATTAAGGTTTGGTTTGATTCAGTTTTACACCAGTGACCTCAAGAAGGTTCACCTGAACCAAATGCTTATTGATGGCCCAAAGACCTGCTGTTCTAGTTGCAATGCAATGTCTCAGTGCAGAGAGCTGCAGGTATGGTAACTTGTTTAGCAGGATCCTCTACCCCTTGTTTTGGGTGTGTCTTTTCAGCACAGTAAATGTGGGTGTTGAGAGTCTGCACACCCCCAGCCTTTGTGCAGAGCAGGAACTGTTCTGCAGAGATTTCAACGTGTTTCTAAGGGTATGAACCAGGATTGTCTGTGTGGAAGTTTTCTCATACATGGCTTCAGATGAAGATGATAAAACCCCCTGACTTGCTCTTAGGGAGTGAGGGCAGCAGCCAGTGTTGGAGGGTAAGCTTCAGCCTTTCCAATGCAAATGAGCCCAGGATAAACACGCTGCACTATGTATTGCTGGTTGCAAAAATTGAGTATACACAAACATGAGAAACAGCCTGGCAGCAGAATTGAACTGCATGGGAGGAAAGGAAAGCGTTTGTTGTGGAGATGATATCTGGGTTGGAAAATAATGATAAAACTTCTGTTAAGAACTGTCAAAGACTATTTTAGTTTCTGCTTGCTGTACTAAACAGCACAAGAAACTTAAATAGTCATGTTTCTTTATACTGATGGACATGAAAGATAAACTTTATCCTGGAGATAAACTGAGGCTTTTCTGCAGGGGATGTGTTTTTGTGTGTAATATGACATAGGGCGACAGGGAGACAATCCAGTTTTGAAACACTACAGTTCAGAAATGTTGGAAACCCTGGCCTAGATACCTTACTTTACTGTTCAATTTTGTGATGGTTGTAGTGTCTTATCCTGTATAAACATACTTGTCTCTGCATGTCCAGGAGATTATAGCAGAGGCCCTTCTTAGCCACTTCTTCTAAAGCTTATCAGGCTCTCTCCCATGGTAAGTGCAAACTACTGCTTCCAAAAGTCTGCATTACTGAAGAGATTCAAGAGAAGTGTGACTGCTGCATTTATCTTCCCCATGTAAAATGTAGTAGCACTGGAGCGTTACTTCTGCACTAACTGAAAAAAAATGTGTTGTTACTCTAATTGGCCTTGTTTTCGATGTGTTTTGTGTAAGTATCCTGCAACTTAATAGCATTTGTGGGAAACCTTATTACCACAACAAAACTGGATGTCTCCAGTGGGATTCCTGTAACTTTTTCTAGATCCAGTGGCAGTCTGCACTTGTAGCTCAGCAGTTCACTGCTGCCTTACACCATACCTTATGAAGTGGTACTAAATGCTGAGGCTTGCAATTGAAGGAATTCATGTTGACATCCAATGTCATCCTTACTGTAACCCCTGAATCTGTTTTTAATGGCACATGTGATGAGCTAAGTCAAATATTATGTTCTCTTTTGTCAGAGCTTTGCTGGAGTTTAGTACAGGGAGGTTCCTGAAATAGCTGCAGATTGACAGGAGAGCTGAGCTGGAAGGAGCCTCTGGAGGTCTCTAGTGCAGACTCTGGCTCCAAGCAGGGGGTTAGATCAGGACGTTCTGGGCCTTGCTTCAGTCAAGTCAGGAAGATGTCCAAGAATGGAGATCCCACAGCCTCATGGGCCCTGTTCCAGTACTTAATCATGCTCATTGAATATAATTAATACTTTTTTCACAATTGGAATATTCCTTGTTGCAACTTGTAACTGTTGCCTGTAGTCTTTTCATCACGTACTTCTGAGAAGAGTGGCTCCACCATTGTAAGTGCAGTGTGTCCAAAAGGCTTTTCTCATATATTTGTGTGTGTGTAAAAACTATTAAAAGAATTCAAGCCACTTTGGGGAATGATGACTGTGTCACCCCAGTCTTCATCCATGCCTAAAGGCAGTGTACTTTAAATTCATGAACACCTTGACCTGAGAGCATGGTGTGTTTCAACTGCAAATGCAAGAAAGTGAAAAATCACTCTGCCCAGGAAACAGTTCTTGATAAATAAGAAAAGGAGTACAGTTAGTGTGCAGAACAGGATGTTACAAAGTGTTTGGTTAGTAATACATTAATAAAATAAGAATTCCAAATGTTAATGTGAACAGTGGTCCATAGCTGTGTCCTTCCCTTGCTCATAGGGAGAGGAAAGGAGCTGCCTTCTGCTAGGAAAGGTTCCCAGGCAGGCTGTCCTCAGAGGACTGGGGAAGGAAGAGCTTCTTGCTGAGGCTGAGTGGAAGAATCTTGAGTCTGCACAGTAAGGTTTTGAATTCCAGCATTGCATGGAGTGGTTCTTTCTGAGAGATGAACTCCAGAATTTCTGCCTAGAGAGGGATGCAGATTCTGTAGTAGTATCTGCAATGTGGCTAGCTGCATCTTGGAAGAGGGGAGCTGCTCTTTGCTTCCTGCCCACAAATCACAGAGAGTTTCTCTGGAAAACTCTCCTCCCTTCATTATTCCTTGTGCAGGCTGGGATGAACCACAGAAACTCCTGGGTCTCCATGGGAAGGGAAAGTTTGTAGGAGTGATTAAGGTCTGTGCACTTCTGGGATCCTGCTCAGGCATGACAGATTGGATTACCAGTTCTTGTTGTCTTTTCCTGGTATTAATTACTTGGAAATGGTCTGTCTCCTTCGTTTCCCCTAGTGTATTTAATTCCTGTCTCCATGTGTCATTGTTTAGCACTGTGTTCACAGAAGTTCTAGCAGCTTGTGAAGGGAGCAGTTGCCAGCAAGGCAGGAGGGGGAATCTAAAGATGGTTGTTAGGAAGGGTCTTCAAAAAAGAAACGTCAGATCCATCAAACCTTTCCTACTGGCTTTATTTGGGTAAAACAAAAAATGTGTTCTTCTCACTAGCCACACATCTTTACCTATCCTGTCTGAAACACTACTCTTTATGGCTGAAAACAGTAAAAAAAAACCATTCACTTGATTGAAGATAAAGTCGGTTCTTCTGTGCTGGCAAGTCTTGCTTTTGCAAGATTGGTTTTAATTAGGTTACATTTTTTGGTCTCTCTTACTTTACGTTACTTCATGTAATAAGATGAAATTGTATTGTTATTCTTAAAATAATACTGAGTACAATTTGGTTCTCTCTCCTTATATGGCAGATGATTGTTGCATTTTTGAATGCTTTGATACCATCTGTGCAAGAAATGAACCTCAGGAAAAAAACCAGCCACAAGACAAGAGGGTGCTGTGCAAAGACTGGTACATAGCACAACGAAAATATTTTGATGTGGCATTATACAAACCCACAAAATATCTTCTTTTCCTTTCTTCTTCCTTTCATTCAAGCAAGGCTTGATAGAGAACCATGAATGACATTTCTAGAAGTGGACCTTGAGTCATATAGCAGAAGAGGACCGTGAGTCATACAGCAGAATCACCTCAATGGAGGAAATTGCCACTTTCTGTTCTTCGTTGTGGCTGAGAAGGCAGAGTTTAACAGAGAGGAAATGGGAAGGAATACATACTAGAGTAGCTGCTTTTCCTGTTTTAAGGTTTGACTTGGCTTTCCCACTCAGTCATTCTAATTCAATACAGATATAAGGCTATCCCCTTATTTTTCACAAAAGCACTTTAATGCTATTTGCCTTTGAGCTTGTTATAACTCTGTACTGCAATGGAGATGGAGAGGATTAGTCTGGAACTCCTGGTCTCTATTCATTGAGTTATTATGCTGTCAATTATCTTTTTGTTAAAGTTTTGCAGAGTAGTTATTATTTCCCCTGATGAGTGTGCCAGTGGAGCTGCTTTAAAAATGCTGTCAGAGTAGTCCTTTTCTTTGGTTAAATTATTCATGTGGTTCATGATTCCAGTAAATGGCAGTAGGAGAGAGGGGGTTAGACATGAAAAAAATAATGGAAGTCTTAAAATTCATATGTTATGTGAGTGGCATCATTTGACATCATAGAATGTGTCCAAAGCAAAGGGAGAAATGCGTATTAATGTACTGGTGAGTGACAACACACAGACGATGTACAGAGGGGTGCACCTTAACTGCAAAGATCTGCAAGACTTCAGATTCCTTATAGCATATATTAATTGGCAAGAATTTATGGCCAAGATGAAATAGATATGTCAAGCAATTGCATTTTTCTGTGTATTAGTAGCAGTACTTTTCCCTAACCTATTTGTTATGTGCCCACAGATTTCCTGGGGATTCCAGTTAAACACAGTTTCTGATTCTCTTGTATATAAGAACGTATTTTTTTTTTCATGTGAGATGTGACATTGTAATAGGTGGGTTAAATAAGGTATGAAAGTAATAGGAAGCCTACAGAGAGTATTAAGTGACTGAACATAAAATAGCTAGCTGGATTATTATGTAACTAATGGGTTTATTCAGCCCTACCAGTGGGAGCAATGCATTGAAGAAAATGGTATTCCTTAATCATTATTAGTGGATAAAACTTAAAACTGTATGAACAAAGGACATGAGGCCTAAGGTACAACATAGGTGTTACTTAATCTAGGAGGTAGTTCTAGATGCACTTCATTTTGTTCTACAAGCATCCTTTTGAAATCTGGTTCTTCCTTCTTTGGAAGGATGGTTGAAACAAGACCTTACTGCAGTCAGTGGAAATATCATCATCACTGCACATGAGGCTGTAATTTGAAATGCACTTCTCTAAAAGCCAACAGGAAAGAGTTTTCCATCCTTGCACACAGAATGAAACTTCTTTGTGTGTTTATTCACTGTAGCTTGTTGGAAGGCTGCAAAATGCAGCTTTTGGCTTAATTTCAAGTTGTGATTCATTAAAACACCCGTGATGCCAGTTAAATATCTGCAGAGATAGAACATGTGCTGTGGACTCCAGCTGCATCTGATGTTATGGTCTCTAACAGCACCAGAACTGCAGGTTGATCCACTGACAGCTCTTAAAGATTGTTCATATACTTTCTTATGTTCAACAGATTTATCTCAGCCTAAAGCCTCCCCAGAGCAAGGATGCTGATTCTCCTGGCCTTCATTATTGTGTTTCACATAACCTCAGCAGCACTGCTGTTCATCTCAACTATCGACAATGTAAGTGTCATTTCTTCTCATCTCTCAAGCACATTGGGATTTCTTTGCTTAAAAAAAAATGAGGTTTTCTTCTCTAGTCTTCAACTTGCTTACTGAAAGGACCTAAGTTTGCTGGGCACACTGGTGTCCTAAGACCTTTCTGTAACAAAAATGCCTTGGACATGCATGTTGCTGGTGGATAAGGCTGTCCATGGCATCATGTTGTAAGCTCAAGGCAGCAGATCCTCTCCCCTGGGGGAGACTTGGCCAGGGAGGATGTTTACAGGGTGGAGCCCTGGGATTTGATTCAGCTGGACATGAAGCAGAGAGGGGGAAAATCCACTGTCCTTTTGTGTCAAGTACCTGAAGTCAAACAGCTGGTGATTAATGTGGGGATAATTTTAGTCAAGGTGTGATTTGCCTCACAACTGTTTGTCCAAGATGCCCAGTTTAATCATGAGAGACACCATGAATGTATCTGTGTCCATTAAGTTGAAGCAGCTTCAGCACAAATTTTTAGAATATTTTATGTTGCATTGTTTTCAAATTTCCATTTTATTTTTGTGATCAAAAAGAATTTTCCCTCCAATATTTATATCTAGCTTTTAATGGAATTCTCCATTTTCCAAAACAGCCCACTATCCTGATCAGAAGTCTGTGCACTGGAATCTGTCTGTGAGGTCTGATTTATGTACAGGCTTTTGATACTAAAAAATTTGCTGCTAAAAATACTGTTTAGTGAAGACCATGCTCCAAGTGAAATTGTGTGTTACCCACAGCTTTTTATTGCAAAAGTGTACAAACTCAGGTGTTACATTTTAGTCAGCTGGTTGATTGTTCCATGGAAGTAGGTCATTATTTGAGCACTCTCCTTTGAATATTTAGAAAGCAAAGACAGTGGGCAAAGCAACCTAATCTTATTTCAAATCTGCTACGCACAACCCAAATTATTGCAGAAATAAAAGCCTATGCACTCTGCTTTGTGTCTTTAGCTACTTTTGAACAATTAAAAACTGAAACCATACAACCATCTTCTATTAGATTTTATATTATGTATCTATATATTATATAGAGCTCAGAGCTGAAAAATAACATATTGAACTTGGACTGTAAAATCCAAATGAATGGCATTCTGAGAAAGTAATTATTTTCTTAAAACACAGTGTTCTGTTTATCCATATGCCTACTACCATAATATATTATAGTTTTAACTGTAGTATTGTTTGCAAGGTTGCACAGTAAGCTCTGAGGCTTCTGGAATGTCTGTTTAAGCAGCAGATCCTACCAGGAATTATATTCAAAAGTCGTATTTTTTGCAGCTCTAGTCAAAACTAAGGCCTGGGTAGCTATTGGAATGGGAATGGGTTTCCTGAGGAAATGCCACTTGTGGAGTGCTTGTCATTTTCCAGGCTACTGTAGAAATCTGCTCAGATGCTGCAGTACCATTTTGCCTTGAATGTTAAAACCTCAAAATAGAAATACCACAGGAGGATCTTAATTTGTCAGCCATTACCAGACAGATGCCAGAGTGTACCTCAGCACAGCTGCATTGCATTGAGATTAATCACTTCAGTGGCAGGAACCAGAACATCTATAAAGGGCTTCTGTTCCACAGGTGATGCTGTTTCCTGCCAATTAGCAAATGCTGTTCCTTCAGAGAGGAATGCATCCTAAACAGGGTCTGAGGGAGCAAAGCACATCTTGTCTAGGTGTCTCAAGGAGTGAGCAATCACTGACCATACAAAATTTCTGCCCAAATGGTGCTTTGGGATGTTTAATATGTCCTTACCTACTTCACAGAGGTCTAAAATGAGAATGGATGTGTAGATGATTTTATACCATTTTTTTTCTGAAATGCCATGAGAACTCACATTTCATTTGAGTGGCTAAGTATCAAAATGAACAGAAAATTGTTACAGCTGAGGTATCTGACCAGTAGATACTTGGACAACAAAGGAGTTTTGTTTGTTCTTTCTCCCTATAAGAGCCCTTTACTTTTATTTTGTAGGCCTGGTGGGTGGGAGATAACTTTTCTACAGATGTCTGGAGAGTGTGTACCACGAATACGAGCACCTGTATGGCTATCACTGATGAGTTCAATGGTGAGTGTACCCCCGTGCCTGTGTTCCTTCAGGAGATCTGGTGAAATTGCTATGAAATTTACAGGGGCAGTTTTATAGTTCTTCAAAAATCTGCATGTCCTAACTAGGCAGGTCTTCTAAAAACTTTAGTATTGGTTTTTTTCTTTTGAAAAGGCAACTGTTCTAACAATTTCTGTGAGAGGAAAGCAGAAGACGCTGTCATGTGCACTTAAGAGAGACCAGTGCAAGAGAGTAAACACAAGCTACTAAAAATGACTGCTAACAAGTTCTTAAAAAAATAAGGTAAAGCCAGTGAAATCATCTGAAGTGATAGAATTTGCCTTAGGATTGAACTTGCAGCGAAGAACCTAAAAATACTGACTGTTTACAAGATGGGGGAAAAAGTAGAAGAAAACAAGTTGGAGTTTTAACAAGAAAGTCTTAATATACAGCCTAGCATAATAGCCTGCTTTACAAAAATTGAAAGTATTCTCAAATGTTCTATTTTTTTCTCAACTTTCAATCTGTGTGTACATTCAAGAGGTAAATAATTTGAAGAACTGTGTACCCATGAAGTAATTTTGTTTTCCTAGCATCAGGTTGGTTTAGGGCCTGTAATGTGCAGTGAGCTGATGCAGTCCACGCAGGGTACCTCAGCTAAGCCAGATTTAAGGGTTTGCATTTGTTCTCTGTACTACTGTGTGTCCACTGCAGTCAAGTGCCCACCCTGGGGAGATGAGGGGTGGCTGAGGTGAGTCTGCTGCTCCCAGAGCTCCTGTATGCAGCATGGCTGTGCTGGAGGAGAGGAACCACGGGAGCTCAGCCGTGTGGCCCAGCTTGGCTACAGTGGGGCTGCAGATTTACACAGAGCAGCTGCACGTGGTGAAAAGGTATTGGTTGCTTTAGCTCCCAGTTACAGGGAAGTAATGGACACAGAATGAAAAACCTGAATGAGAGGAATCTCTAGTGCCAAGGGTGGGTATCCTGTCTGGTTACACCTTCCTGAACCTGCCTCCAGGTCTGGTGGGAGGCTGGGGTCTGCATTTGGAAGCTGTTTGGGACAGTTGGCAGTTTCACTGTGCTTCTAGGACATCGATGGCAGCAAAGGGTGGGGTGTGGCAGAAGAAGTCTCTTCAGTGTTTTCACTCAGTTTGATGAGAAGCTTTTAGAAGTCTTTAAGCCACTGGCTGTATTAATACCAAGGAAGCAGAGGAGAACCAGCCTGTGCAAAGCACACACAACTGCTTTGCTGCATCTGCTGAACTCCTACTTACGGAACACGGCTCTGCCCCTTTACTCCTTGCGGGAGAAGGCAAAGAGAGAAAAGATTTTTAATCATGACTTCTTTGTTTTTGCAGAGTATCATTCAATTCAGGCTGTTCAGGCCACCATGATCCTGTCTACGATTTTCTGCTGTGTGGCATTTCTGGTTTTCATTCTTCAACTCTTCCGTCTAAAGCAAGGAGAAAGATTTGTGTTAACCTCTATTATCCAGCTCCTGTCATGTGAGTGATTTTTCAACGCTTTTGACTTTAATGATATTTTTAAGAACGTAGGAAAACAGGAATAGGTTTCAAAAAGAATGAGCTGCATGAGAACTCTGTAGTGCTCTTGAGACCATAGCTTATCCTTCATAATTGTTTAAACAGTGAGCTGTACCATTCTGTAATATATAGGCAGTTAAAACATGGATGCCATCACTGCTCAGGATAAAGTAATTTAAACTTTGAAGGGAAAGAATTTGAGATTCTGAACTTCTTGAACACATTAAATAACTCTAATTGTTATAGACAACCACTCACTTCTTTGTCAGTTTTAAAAACTACCCAGATGTTCAGAATCATTTTCTGTTCACTGCAAATGACATAGATACACAACAGCAATTCAAATTTAAAGCCTGCCAAATAAACTGAAAATATGTCTTGAAATGCTTCCAGGTTAGTTTGAGGATGGAAAATGAGCATCTGCAAAGAAAGGACATTGGTGGAAGCAGCTAAGAAGAGACAGTGAATAGATGTGTGTACTGATAATGTTTTGAGATGCTGACCTTTATTATTTTCTTCCTCCTGCAGGTTTGTGTGTTATGATTGCAGCTTCCATTTACACAGACAGGCATGAAGAACTGCACCGGGGCCATGGATATGTAATGGAAGTTTCCAAAGGCCAATATGGCTATTCCTTTGTCTTAGCCTGGATTGCCTTTGCCTTTACCCTGATCAGTGGAGTGATGTACTTAGTATTAAGGAAGCGTAAATAAATGTCAGCACCTAGATATTTCTGTCACTGCAGTACAAAACCAAATTCCAGTAACCATTTTGTATATAATCATTTACATGGTTTTGTAGTAAAGGTATTGTTTCTCTAAAAATGTACTGTGTTCTTGATATGAAACAGAATTAAAAAAAAAAGGCAGGTGAAATGAAATGCCTGGCACCTTCAGGTCAGGGGTCAGAGCAAGACAGAGCCAAGTTATTTCTTTTACATATTTCACCCTCATAAATGGTTTTCCTTTATTAGACATTAACAGTTTGTTCCTGGCCTCTAGTAGATTACAAATAAAGCCCTTACAAATTAATTTGTAAGCAATATACTAACTATATTCCTGGACCAGATACATGCCTTTGAAATACGTTAAATAGAAGGGTGTGTAAAAAAACGAGGCCCAGATGACAATGAAAAAGCAAACAATTCTCAAGCCCAAAGCTGTACTCAGAGTGTCTGCCCTGGCACAGGACCAGTGTTCTGCTCTTTATAATGTGTAGTAAGTGTCATCAAGTTTTTATTAAAACCACTTGCTTTGCAAAAGTAAACAAGCCCTTTTAGTACTCCAGCAAATGTTTCTCTAGATTGTCTTTCACGTTTAATTTAAGCACACAGAGCCTTTGGTGGGAGCACTTATCAGCCAATTCCCAGTTCAGCCTGGGCTCAGCAGAGCTGGGGCAGTGAGGAGCTCCCCACCCCAGTCCCGAATCCCTTCAGCTTAGCCTTGGGCAGCCCTGCTGGGAGGGAGGAAAGGGAAACAGAAAAGCATTACTGGGCCTACATCTGCAGATGTCTAAGCAGACTAGTGATCAAGCAATGCCAAATTTAGGTTTTTACAGCCTAACTCAAAATGTTTATTACACTGGGCTTTTATCATGTAGGGATTTCATGGTTAATGTGTCCTGTACAAAAGCATTCCCTGAGTCTGCCCATTAGGAAATTGGCCTTTAAAAAATTAATTTTAAATTCCTTTGTGGATTTTACTGGAACTGAATACTGCTACTAAACAAATCAGAGTGCAATTGCTATGCTTCTGAATTCCAGGATAGGTTTCAAGATAAAATGACTTGGTGGTTTTTATTTTTCAGTAATTTTGTGAGCTAAATCTTTGCTCTAATACCAGGTTTAACTGCTCAGCAGTGTAATACTGGATTTGGCTGATGGTGATTTTGGAGATCAGTGTGAAGAATGAATGAAGTGGCCTGTTCTGGTTAGTCACAGCTTTGATGCTTAAGTACAGATCTGACTTTTGAAAAGCTCTAACCATTTATTTATTTATTTTATATTCACTACAGCTTGCCCAATAGACAGGCAGTAAAAAAGTAAATAGGTTTTGAATGAGGTATTACACTTAAAGTAGAACAAGTTCAGTATCATAAGGCTGTAGCCTTACTGTAGCTCTACTGAAGTTAATAATTACTACATTAGACAGCAGATAATGAAATGTTATCTGATTTCTTCAGATTTATCCTTGATTTATCACAAAGTAAAAGTTAGGTGCATAGCTTTTTAGGAACTGTCCCCAGCATGAGTGACAGGTCATGTAGTTTCATCTTCATTCCTTCAACATCCTATAATGCTTTGGCATGTGCTGCTTGTCTTTTGGGAACAAAGAAATCCCAATAAGACTGTTAAAAAATTAGGATGAGCATGCAGGACATTACAGTAAAAGTAATAATAATAGTTAAAAACCCACATCAGTTTGAAGGAAAGGGATTCTCCCCAGTCTAGCATCATGCTAGTATTTTGTCAGGTTTTTTTCCGCTTTGTGGGAGTGCTCTGAATTTAAAGAATTATTACCCTACTTTTTAAAAAAGTGTTTCTATAATTTGCTGAATACATTTCAGGTTCAGAACCTGAGTTTTTGCTAGCAAGCAGAATTTGTCTTAAATAAATAGATGCAGGTTTAAGGATGAAAGTAGATAGACTTACTTAGGCATTTTGCTACATTTATTAAAACATGAAACAATAAGGGAAATTTTTAAGCAAATATAGATTAAAGCTCTAATATCTAGATGACAGTCCTGAAAAATTCTAAGTTAACCTTTTACCTTTTATGCCACTGACTTGCAGAGATGCTTCAGTTTCTTGCCTTGATAATGCTCAGGTCATTTGTAGAGCAAATATTTAAAGTAAAGGTGTAGATATACATGAACACAGTTTAATTCCACAGTAAAAGCTCTGACCCTGTAATAAAGTGAAAAGCATGCACACAACAAACACTCCAATGCACAACACTTCCACTTGTGTGCAAACACCAGCACATGCATGATGCCACACAGAAGAGATGGGAATGTTCTGCACAAGTAAACAAGAACCAAATCGGTCTGAACTAGAGTTTGAGCAGGACAAACATATTTTAGGTTTTTTTTTTTCTACCTTATATGCCTTTAAAATATACCATTTTCTATACTCTATATATTCTGAAAATGTACATGAAAATAAAGTTAAATTCTTGTACTGTATTAGCAAATTCAATACATTTAGCAATCTGACCTTGTCTTTAAGCTTGGGATATATTTACACAATGTTGGATGAGAAATAGTTGAGTATTTGTGTGAACAGGTAAAATTAAATTCTTCCTGCCTGTAGTAGAACCACAAGCTGATTATTTTGTCCTTTGTTGAAGACCTTTCAGGGTTAGGAGAGAAAATATTAGTATATTGAACTTATAAGTGTATGATGTCAAAAGAAAGTCTTGAGTAATGCAAAATCCACTGATGCTCTGAGGAGTTAATTCTTACAAGTTTTTTTTTTTCCATCATTTGCAGAAACAGTCATGTATTTTAAGATGAGGTTGAGTGCCTTGATCTGATGAGCAAATAATGGGAGAAACAAGCCAGTGACTTCCATATCTGCTCTGGTCCAAGCTTTGCATTTGCAAATCACACAACACACTTGGGGTTGTACAGATCCATTCAGAACACTCCCTCAACTCCACAGAAATAATTTCCCAAACCCCATGAAACTTCTCCCTTCTACTCATAATGCATAAAAGGGAAAAGTCCCAATTATTAAAATATTCAGTAGCAGCCGTGAACCTACCTTTATGTTTTTTCATCCAGCAAGTAATCATCTGCAGTACAGGAAACTTGGAAAAACAATTTATAATATTTATGTCAAGATACTTTTTAAAAATAAATATGTTTTTTTTTATTTATGTGTTCAGGAGTAGAGATTGGTATTACTTTGCTATAATATATCTTTAATAAGTATTGTAGGTGATAGGATCTCTGCTGCTTAGACATTAACTAGTTTTTTACCCCAGCTACATCAATAATTAATTTTACGTCGTTCTTAATGTCTTCAAAATAATGGAGGGACTGCTTTACTTGTTCTGTTCTTATCTTGAGCATCATGGAAGTTTATGCCATTTAGCTAAACAGACCAAAGAAAAGAATTCTTCCTGTAATTCCTAAAGACAGGAAGGAATTTAGGAGCCACTATCTTTCCAAACACTAAAGACAGCTAAGAATCCTAAAATAATTGAAATAAAATAATGAAGTTGAAAATTTCATTATATTTTTAATATCTTTTACATGTGTAATAATTCCCTCTGAAGTAATAAGATGAAAGAAAGTGGAATGTGGAAGTAAAGTAGTTTTAAAAAGAGGACTTCCATTTTCAAGGCTGTGGAAAAAAGCTTACAGAATTAATGGAGTAACATAACAGACTGGAACAAGTAAGAAACATGAAGTTAATACTGTCTGCAGTGCAAATAATGCTTTGACATGAAACTCACTGCAAGGAAGTCTAGTACTTACCAGCAGTAGCAGACACTATACTTGGTAAGGTACTCTGAGTGTCCTAAAGGGTTTTTTAAGCAGTTATAGATTGTATTATCACCAAATGGTCTAGAACATTCAAATAGAAATTTTCATTGAATGACAAAGTAACTCTTTTGGGGATGACAACCTGTGATAAACAGCAAGGCACTGGAAGTGGCAAAGCCTTTATTTGCCTGTTTTCTTCCAGACTGAAGCAGAGTTACTACTAAGGTTTTAATGGAACAGACAGGTGATAACTGCATAGGGAAGCACATTTGGATCAGTTTCTGTAAGGGTCCATGACAGTCCAATCCCCTTGGATTTTGTCATGAGCCTCTTAGTTTTGAGATTCTGAGAAGGGTCTTTGAACCCTTCAGGAAGCACTGCACAAAGAAGGATCCTTGGCAAGATGTGGATACCTGGAGGCAGACTGGCTATTGCCTGAAAGTAGGCACCGAGACAAACCCAGTTGTTAGTGCACCAACAAAAATAAACCACTCACACTACTTTATAGTCATACTCAACTTCATTTAAATTTAGAAATCTTCATTTAAATCTATAAGCTCAATTGCTGCTGTCTGTACAGTTTCCAGACAAAGAGCACTGGCCCAGACTCTGACATTCATGAATTCATATTCAGCATCTTGTTGACCTTTGGTTTCTGTCTGTCCAGTTGGGTTTGCCCAAGGTAGAAAACCCTCCTGACACCCTGGCAGTAGCAACTTAGCATCACCTTGTGCTATCAAAAGGAGGGCTGAGGAAGTTCCCGTTGCATTCAGAGGGTTTATCTTGGATCACTACTGCACTAACTGAATTTCTAAAGGAAAGTGTTCTTTTTAATCCTTCCCCAAAAAATTAGCCAAAATGTCAGGAAGCTGTGCATGTACTTAGTTTTAAAACAGTAAAACTGCAGGTGCCTTAATGAAATTAAACTGCTGTAATAAATGTCAGCAACTATGAAACAATACCAGTGATACCCAAACTGTATCATATGGTTCAGGCTTTGGTCTGTTCTGCTGCTGCCGCTTGAAGAAGAAAGCTTTTGTTCCATTTTTTGTTCCATTTCTCTTCAGAAACCTGCAAAAGTGAAACTTTCTAACAAAGCTTGTGCTGCTGTCATAAATGCTAAAGTACAAAACACTTAATTTAAACCAAGCAGGCAAGTGTTGTTACAAAGGAAGGGGTAGGAATATAATGTGTGCAGTGATTCACTGACTCAATTTTCATAGTATATTATCAGCAAGAAGTAAAAAATGTGCCATATTGAGAGGTTTTTACAATATTACTTTAGACATTTTTATTTTCTTTTTAGCAAAAAATCTTAAGTTTAAAGTATCAATATTGAAGGCTTAAATATGCTTTGGAAATTAAAAATCTAAAAGCTCTTAGAGTAAAAGTTTAAATCATTTTGTCAAATAATGTTTTTACACGTTTTTAGTCCTGACAGATTTGGAGGGGGAGGGAGGGAAAGGAAGGAAAAGACAAAGTAAAGGAAAAAGAAGGTAAAAGGGGAAGGACGGCTGCAACAGGTTTTGGGGCTGGGTGTTTCTGAGTTTGTTTCTGACGGTGTCTCCTGGCCTTCCTCACTTGCTTCTACAGCAAAATGTTTCACTGTCCCAATCCCGTTCCAATGGAGCCTCCTGGTGGCCAACGAGGAGCCTTCGTCAAAGCCCAGCTTGTCACTGTTCCTTTCCCTTGGCAAGGTCTTGAAAAAGCTGAACTTTCCATCCAGTCCTGAACATCCTGCAGTATGCACAGTTTTAAAAGTGGCTCAGCTTTGGCTGTGGATGGTGCAATTCTATTTACAGTGTAAAATTTCGTGTACTTTTCCTCAGTGGCCATTAGACAACATTATTTAAATGAATGTTTTAAAGATTTTTAAAAAAAACAAGCAGATATTTTGTAAGCATGTATCAGTAGAAGTTGGGTTGATGTCTCATCTTTGTGTGGTCATTTCCTCATCTCTGTCCTCTGAAGGGAGGTAAAAGCACTTGTGTCTCCTCTCCAGTGTGAGTCAGTGTGGTCAGTGTCCTGACCTGGGGTCAGACTTAGCTCCTGTCTCCCTTAGCAATTAAGTTCAGAGTAGTAGTGCAGTTTTGCAGGGAATGCCCTGATTATCTCAATTTTGTTCATGTAGGGTCAGTTTTTAAAGCATTGATTGCATGTGTATTAGGTGCTTTTCAAAGGAGAGGAAACCAGAAACTCTGCTCCAAATGAGTTTTGATTCCTGCTGAGACCATTGTGCTCTGAATCTGCCCCCAGAAGCTCTGGAGAGGTGATAGGAGTGTTTTGAGTTCTCACTGGAGGTGCTTCATCACCTTCTGGAGTGATCAGGTCTCTGTAAGTGGGCAGCATTTGCTGGGGCAGCTGTAGGAAGAACCAGAGAAGAAGGAAGTTTGGCCTAGCACTCTGCCCACTCCCCAGAGGCAGAAGTTGGCTGGAAGGATGGGGTGTGACAGTGACTGAGCAGACTGAGCACTTCCAGGCTCTCTTCTTTTCTCCCAGAGCACTGAGGTGTTGTGTTTGTCCCACAGGCTGTATTCACTTCAGCAGAACTGAAGCTGCCAAAGGTCTGTTGGGATAATGTTATACTTTGGGTAGTTCACTTATGCTTTTTGGTTTGTTATATTTTAGCATAATGCTCCATCTTCTGGGCAAGAGGTGACATTTAACAGGGTTTAAATGTCTCATTAAATTATGAGTCCTATTAAAACTTTTATTAGAGAAATTTGTTTGCCACTCATGCACTTTGTCTTGCCTCCTTTCCTGCTGTAGATTGGCTTTTGATTCTCATTAGCCAAACATTTTTTGTTTGCTCTTTTTTTAGAGAGGTCTTTAAAAACACAGTGGATCCTTTCTTTCTCCTTCTTCTTTTTTCTTTTAATATGACCTCTCTAGCCAAGAGTTTTAATGATTGCAGTTTTAAAAAGTGCCAGAGAGTTTTGAATTTGCATTAGTCAGGAAGCAGATGATTGTCAGTTTCCAGACAGTTCAGAAAGTCACACAATGTGAAAGAGGAAGCAAAAGCAAGCATAGCTAAAAATGTAGATGTAGGCTATCAGTTAATGAGTGAGTCAGTGCTACCCTTCTTAACGGACCAAATCACAACGTTTTTACCATTTTTGTAGTGAAAATTTCAGCTCTGACCCCATTTTACGCCAAGGTCCTGAAGTTGGGGTTTAAGGTAATTTTTATGAAGTTAGAATGATCCTCAGAGGCCCCAACACCAGCAGTTCAGTGCAGAATTCTGACATCTTTATAATGATCTGCCCTGATCCATAGACAAAAATAGAAACAATAACAAGATCAAATCTTAGTACATGAATCTGCTGGAAAGAACATTTTAAATAAAATTGAATGCAGTTCCTAAATGTTACTGTAGTTCACCTATGCTGAAAAAAGATCCCGAAACAAAGACAATTAATTTTCCAACAGTAGTCACTGACAGTACTAAACATATTCCAAATCCTTATTAAAAATGTGGCAGACTGTGTGTGCTGTCTTCACCTTTGTGTCAAACAATTACCAGCTGTAATGACAAGGAGGACATCAAGAATATAAGCAGCATCTACTCCATGCTGCTCTGTACACACATTTCTGTTCTCAAGTTGAGTTTAACGCAAAAATTTGCTGAAGCCATGGTTCATCATGCTGATATTTGGAGCTAAGTTCTGACCTGCTGTTGTGAAAAATCTGCAGGATAATTGGAATTCCATTGGTAGGTCCATCAGGTGGTGCAATTGCTGCATGGTCTGGATACAAGATTTTTCTTCAAAGGCTGGAAGCAGGATTGGAAAGGAGTCATCTCTTATTTTACTGAAAAGCAGCTCGAAAGGAATGCAAATAAAATAAATGTATTCTTTCATACAGGAAACACTAGTTTTGAAACTATTTACAGCAAAAGATGATTCCTAACAGTCATGAATGAACTAGCAGGTGCATTATGCTAAAGTTTGTAATTGTCTAAAAGATTTTAAAACCCCACTAAGCTATGTAAAATATTCTAAAGAGCTGGAGAAAAACTTGTTTCCCTAAGCTAAAGGCAATAAACAACCAGGGGAAAATAAAAGCCTTTCATGCAGAAAATCTGAGAACCTTTCTTCCCCTCAACTCCACATCTCTCAGAGGGTATGAGATACTCCTCTGTTTTTAGCTGTCATGCTTAAATATGACTAATAAATTTTGAATCCACCCAAAATGTAAAAATATACTTTCCCCATAAAGAGCTGGCAGATATAATATATGAAGATTTATTTGACAATATAGTCTTGCTTTAAGTCAGGAGACATTTGAAGTATTACTAAAAAGAAAATATGCAGCTGTTCTCCTTAACTGTGACAAATTGCACAAGCTTCAAAAGTCCTATTCAGTGTAATATAAGTTTTTGATAAGAAAGTTGATTTTTTCTTCCTTCTTACCTTTTGAAGCAAATAAAATGGAGAAAGAAAATAAATTTTAAACATGAAGTAGAAGAGTAGAACTTGAATTGCACAGTAGTGCAGTCCAGATCTTCTCATGAGGCTTTTGCCTGTCAAGTGCCTCAGTTAGAATTAGTTCTGTTGTTTTTAACAGGCACTAAGTGTCATAAAGTAAGCTGAGAGGTGAGAAATGAAAAGGAAATAAGCTGAGAGGTGGTGGCAGAGCGTTGATAAATAATTTAGCTGTTATCTATCAACTCAACTTTTTTGTCTAAGTTCGTATTATGAGTCTGGAGTAGCACAAAGAGATCTAATGGAAAATTAATTAAAAATTATAGTGATTATTATAGTATATAGATAAGCCAGATTGAAAGTGAAAATAATTCTTTTTAATAATCAATAATTGAATGGCCTGGCCTAAATAAATCTGTAGAGTGTGAATTTTGTTTCAAAACTTTGGAAAGCATATATCATCACAAAGTTAGTGGTCATGTTAAGTAACCTTCCTTGAAATGGTGCTAAGTAGCATAATTTTGCTTAATTGTTTTTTATGTTTATTGATTACCTTCCATAATTTGCTTGCTTGAACAGCACTTTGAGGCCAAATGAATTATGATTTCCTGGATAGTCCCATTTATTGTCTTTCATAAAGACAACACTAAGCTTCCTTCTGCTTTCCTTCTGGATATAATCTGGAACTCCACCAGTTTTTTTCAAGACTGATTTAGAAACGAATATAAATAGTTTGTGGGGCTCTCAGCACGTTTTTTATATTTTCCGTGGTGCATATTATCTGCTTTAGCACATTAAAGTCCTTAATGACTTGATATTTGTTATCCTTTCTGTCTTTGTACCATTATCCTCTTAAAATATGAACTTCTTACATGATATATACTTCCAAAAGTATCAGTTATCATTTAAAAATTTGGATGTAGTCCGTAACTGCTGTATTAATATGCTTCTTTTTTCTCATGCTAGCTGCAGACAGCAGTCAGACCTAACTAAATAAACATCAGTAGTTATTCCACTAAATTTAAACCGTAAGTTTAAATACAAAGTGACTCTTGGATCCCACTGCTGTTTAAAAAACCCCACCAAATAAAAACCCCAACCAAAACCAGACCAGTTAATTGAGTAAGCACAGTATTTGAAAATTGCCTTTATCTTCAGCAGGAAAAAAATCCACACATTTCCTTCACACAGGGACTCCCAGATTTGAGAAAGTTACAGCTCAAATCTTTGTACAAAGGATGGAAACAAGTTCAGCAAATATTTAATGCAAATGATAGCTATTCATTCTTGTTTACACTTAAATGCATATAGCATATAACATTAAAAATTGATGCCATCCCTAAAGGACAGAGTTTTCTCGTGAAGTCAGTGACATTGTGACACCTACAATCAGATTAATTGGCCACATTTTCCTGAAAAAAGGCATTTTACTGGGTACCTGCATTACTGTGTACTGGACACATACATTCATTCTCTTGTGCTTGTGAGAAATGAAAAAATACCTTTTCTGACCTATAAATGAAAATCTGTGTTTGGCTTTAATGCCAGGAGTCAAAATATTATAGAAGGTGGATTTTTGTAATTGTGTAGCCAGAATTAACTATGCCTTAAAGTCAGCACTGTCTGGATTACAGACTTGGGATCTCAGGATGAAAATCACTGAGAGTTCATTGTGTTTTTGTTGGCCTTCCCTGGACTGCAGTAATGAACTGCACCATGCTCTGCATGAGTGCTGAGAATACTAATGAAAAATGCTACAAGTGCCTCTTGGTGCTACTATGTCAGCTTAAAAAAGTAAGTTATATTCTCTCTGTACAATTCTTATTCTTTATGTTCTGTTTGAGTGCTCATAGGCTGTAATATCAAAAGTTATTTTCTTCATCTTTGTCAGCACATTTAAATTCCTTTTCATACATCTTTCCCAAACGGAAGCCCTGAGAGCTGAGTAGTGGATGCTGGCGTGCTCCAAGGTAAACTTGTCTCTACAGATCTGTCATTTTCCAGGGACCAGCTTCCAAGCTTTTCCATATGTTTTGTTCCTTTGTTTTGTCTTCCTTCAACATCTGTTAGTGTGGTGATAGAAGGAGATGAGAGTATGCTTGCCTTTATTTTGCAAGAACCAGTAAGTGATAAAGACATTACTCATGTGCATGGATTTCAAAATACCTTTTCCATCTACGTTAGAGTATAATGAGTAAAAGTCTTCTAAATTATGAAGTCTGAGGTTTTTTTTTGGCCATCTTCAATTGGTGGGTCAATAGTCTATACAGTGGGGGTAACAACTACTGGGGTGTGGCAGCTTTATTAATGACATGACACTGGCACAGTGTCTTGCATGTGAACATGAACATGTGGGTTCATAAGGATGCTGGCAGGCTGGGGACAAGGCAAGTCTTTGAGTTGTTTTTTCTTATGTGATCAGTGCAAGTGAGAATTTGAGTCTCGTGGCCTCTATTTTATGTTTTCATGGCTGCCTTCTTTTCAGAAGCCTAACACTCTTAGAAGTGCTTAAGGCTGAAGAACTTTTGACCCTCTCATCATTTTCTCATGTTTTCATATATTTGATTTATTGCCATACCTGTTTTCTCTGAGTCATCTAATCTTTCAGTCATTAACTTGCTTCCTTTGGCAAAAATATCTGGCAGCCATTTAAAACTTGGGGCTTCTGGCTAGGAAAACAGCAGCGAATGACACACTTTTCTTTGAAATAAAGGCCTGAACTGAAAGGTTTTTGTCTCATGCAGAAAGCACACTGTGGCTTGTCCTTAATACCATAGGTTAGGTAACATTAAATATCGAGCCTGAGGGTAGCCTACCTTTGTATTGAGATTGTCTGTGCAATTTTTGTGTATGCATCCAGCCTGACAGAATACCATTCATTCAAGTCTTTATTTTCTAATCACTTTAAGCTGCTAAATAAGTAGTTTTATGTGTTGTTACACAACATCTTAAACCAATTCAAGTCAACACTGCTGTGGTTGCACCTTTTCCCTTCCCTCTGTGTGACGCAGGCTCACGGTCTCTTTCCAGGGCACTCACATAATCCATGCAGAGCTCATCCAGGGAGCTGACTAACAGGATGTGCACTGTGCTTTTTGCTTGTTCCAAGGCAGTTTTCTTGGGTTGGTGTAGAGCCAGCACACATGTGATGGACAGGCTCATGATTTAGGCTGTGGTAATGCTGACATACATTATCATGGTTGTTTTGGGAAGGCATGGATGGTAAGCTGATCTAATAGCTTGCTGCTGCAGGCAGGCAGGCAGGCAGGCAGGCAGGCAGGCAGGCAGGCAGGCAGGCAGGCAGGCAGGCAGGCAGGCAGGAAGGAAGGAAGGAAGGAAGGAAGGAAGGAAGGAAGGAGTGGTAATTCTCTTCCCAACTGACTCCCAGCTAGATAAAAACTTGGTTATGTTCTCTTCCTATTTTTTTATCAGTTCTGAAGTCAGTTGGATGGTGTGTTGTGCTGATGAATTTGCTAACGAGGCAGAAAACTCTCTTAAGATGCTAAGTGTCAGAAAACTCTCTTAAGATGCTAAGTGTCTGGCTCTGTGTTAGCAGGGTTTACCATACATTCAGACTAATTCCAGAGGCAGCATAAAACCAGAGAAGAAAAGGTGTTAACAGGATTGTAGCTCTGAGTGAGAGTAAACTAGTTGTAGAGTGCACTTAAAAATGTACCTGGGCTTGACCAGCTTGATGGCTGGTCAGATCAATGACATTTGTCATGCAAGTGAAAAGTTCTTTTAAAATACGTGACCAAAATCCATGAGTTACTGTGAAACCAAATCTCAAGGCAGTAGTGTCACACGGCATTATTAGATGGGACTGCTTGATGCTCCAGAAAAGTCATTGAGGCCTTTGGAGGAGAAATGTGATTTAGGTCTATCAAAGGAGGGATGAGCTCAATGTGGGAGCAATGTACTCTGACTCCATGATTCAAAAGGCTGAATAATTGCTTTATTAAGCTATATTATATTACATACTAAAGAGATACTATGCTAAAGAAAAACTCATGACTCTCTCCACAGACCCAACACAACTTGGACCTAATTGGCCAATCAATATAAACAATCATCACCAGTGTCCAATTAACAAACTCCTCCTCGGTAAACAATCTCCATAACACATTCCACATGTGCCAAACAACAGGTGCAGTGAATAGAGATAAGAACTGTTCTCTCTTGGTCTGAGCTTTCTCACAGACTTTCAGCTTCCTGGGAGAGAGAATTATGTTCAAAGAGTATGTGAATACCACATGGGTCCCTGCTTTTTCTTGTTTGACTTATTTACTTTGAAGTTATGCTATTCAATAGGTAATGAATTTCTGGCATCTCAAGGCTGAGCCTTGCACGATGGAGAAAAGGTAACACGTGATTCTGGAATGGATAACTTGTCTCTGCATCGTGTATGTAGAAACAGGTTTAGCATTGTGTCTGTGTGTTTATGTTCAAGGTGTTCTGTTGTTCATAGCTTAGATCCTGTATCTTTTCCTCTTGACTAGACATTCGTGTCAGAAGCTGTGGGATGTGGAGATGCCAGTGCATCTTACCTTGTGTAGGCTTTGTTAGCAAAGTGGAATCACTCTGTGCGTGTGTGACCTGCCTTCAGATAAATGTTACTAAAGATACTGTTGCACTGTTGCGGGACAGACGTGATTTTTGGTTCTGGGGAAGCAGGGAAGTTGTTATGAGCATGACCCCCAGGTCTTATGCTGATTTGCATATTTTTTTTGTACAATGTAACAATTATTTTAATTGTTTTTTGATTGCTTTTTGATTTACAGATATTTCCCTTCTAAGGATACCAAACAGTACAAGTATTTTAAATGCTCTTTGAAAAAGAAAACTTTAAAAGTTGAGATGTATTATAAAGTGGTATGGTTTTGTATAAATTGGTAATCAAAATGCTGATAGAAGGACTTACGCCTCTTTTTAAAGACTGAGAAAGTACCATGACTGTTTGACGAAATTTCTCATCTCCCACTAACACCTACATCAAAAAACTTTGATCTGCTAGAAAAATACCAGGCAATTTCCATGAAAAAGATATCCTTGAATCTGATTTGCATGGCTGGCCTGCTCACAATGAGAGAACCCTCATACCAGAGCTGCTGGCGTTGGAGAGATATGTCCTGCTTTGGCTATGGAAGTCAAAGGCTCTGAGTCCTTCCTCCGAGGGCCTCAGTGGCTCCCAGCCATGTGGTCACCAAGGCAGATATTGCTGTTGTGGACAGGGGTATAAAGAGGGCATATGGTGTCTCATAAAAAGCTTTCTTGGGAAATACTGTGGAACAATCCAGAAAATAGATATGGATGGAATCATAAGTGTCTTTATCTTCACTTTCAAGCCATTGTTTTGAGTTAGACCACTGTATGCTATGGGTGTAGGTTGCACTGTATGTTCTTTCACTTACATTTTCAAAAGAAAGATGGAAGCACAATGGAAATAGAGATCTTGAGTTCTAATCTCTGAGCTGTAGAACAGCTCAGGGAGAAAAACTTTTTCAATTGCCTTAGATAAATTACCACTGCACATTAAAATTTGTTTTAATGTGAATGCTTTCTGCATTTAATGATTTAAATTTCTTCATTCAGAAGAGACACAAGGGCTACTACCTGTGATTGTTCATATTTGGAAAGAAGATTCCCATTCTTAGAAAAACACTTGCTGTTCATAGTAAAGCTCTGGAGTCTGCCTCATGGTATCATTTCAGCCCATTCAAACCCATGCTATTAGATGAGATAGTTACAAGTATGGATGTTGAATGCTGAGATAACATTGGGGTTTTCAAAACCATTTGAACAGTAAGTTTAAGAGAAAGTGAAATGTAAATTCACTTCCTTATTATTTAGCGACATCTTTAATTTCTTGAAATATACTATAATGTATCTTAGACTTGGAAGTGGGAAGAAACTAACTTGTGTTAACAATTGGTTATTTTAAATACTGGGGAAAAAAATCCACCTACTGCATCGTTTAGCATCTGAATTGGTATTCAGAACTTAGAATCAGCAGGTTGCTCCTGGGGTATTATTAAAAGTGCCCCTGAAGAAGGCTATTTTTAAGAGGCAAACCCAAAATGTATTTCATCTGTGTATTAAGAAGTTCATATTCCTATTTAGCATACATGAGAGACTGGGGTAAGAAGAGAAAGGTAGATCATGGCAGGAAACATTTAGGGTAGAAAGTGATTGAGTATAGCTGTAGGCAACAGCAACAATGGACAAAAGTAGGTGGAGGGGAAATTGGAAGACCAGGAAAGGTTAATAGATTTTGATAGATGAAGAGAAAGTAAATTATAGGCAAATACAGTGCAAAATGGAGCAAGCAAACAGTATCCAGGACAAACTCAAATGGAGATGAGTCAGAACAAGCTAACACACCAGAATATGCCATAGCTGCTATATCAAAGGCAAAATGAGATTCTTGTCTTTGCCTTATTTTAGAAAGCAGGCAGTCTTTAAAGAGAAATAAGTAAATCAGAAAATAGGAAAATGGAGGTTCTAGAATTTCTACTTTGACTATTGTTGCTCTGAAGCCCTGATGGCCCTGAGCAGCTTCCCCTGAACCTTGGCCCACATCCATGGGCCAGGCTCTATTTAAATTCAGCCTTCAGCCCATTTTCTGCTTGGGCTGGTGGGAGAGCTCCAGCACGGCCCTACCTGAGCCCTGCCTTGCTGTGGCTCCTGCAGAGCAGGACCCTGAGCCCTGGGGCTGATGTCCTGGCACTGGCCTGACCCTCACATGCAGAGCAATTTCTGGCTTTGACCTTGGACCTGTTACCATCCTGGATTTGCCTGATGGTCTGGGCTGTTGGCTGAGCCTGCCCTGCTCCCTTGCCTGGCTGCTGGCTTTGGCTGGCAATAGCCCTGCCCTGTTGGCCATGCTGGTATGCAATTGCTCCCTGGCCTGTGGGGAGCAACCAGCCCCTGTTGTGCCTTGACAATTGCTTTGGTGGCTGCTATAGGATAGGTTCAGTGAAAATTACCAACTTCTCTTTTAGTTTTTCTTTTAAGTTAGCAGAGGCAAATCTATCAATTTCTAGAAGTGAGCTGCTTTAAAGTCATTTTATCTTTCCAGTAATTCCTTGCATAGTAAAATAAGAATGAAAATAATGTACGTACCTAGGATTTTCTCAAATGCTGGCATTTGTTTAAAATAATCACCCCTTCTAGGTCTACAGCTGTGCTGAAATTGACATTTTTTTAAGGACAATATATATGACCTGGTATGTTGCTGTAGTGGCTGGAGGAATCTAATAGTAGATGTTTGGAAAGCAGCATGCAGTAATGGTACTGTGGCCCTTAATCTCAGATCCGACTTTGCAAGTACTGAACTTTTCCCCAATTTACCTGATACCTAAATCTGTATTTTTAATATCCTTAGACATTTCGGCTGAAACTTTGTAACAGAAATTATTAACATTATTAACTCTATAAGCATGGGTTGCACTACTTCAGAATAACTTTAGATCTGATGTAGTCCGTTCAAGAGAAGTTGTACAGAACTTTTCTTGCCAATGATTCACTTCTCTATTCTATTAGTAGTATATGACTTTTCAGGAAGGAAGGCTTTTGCCTTTTGAAATAACATTACCATGCAAAACCTATTATATTCATATCCTATTTGTTAGAAAAGCTAGCCATGAAACTGCATCCAGCTTTCTTCCCTGCATTTACACTATATCCACTTTCTAAAGGAAGCCTATGTGCTTTAACCTAAATGCTTAATAAAATGTTCCTTCAGTTGATGAGGACATGTTCAATGTCTTTCCTGTTGCTTCTAATTAAACAATTCTCCAGAATAGGTTTATCTGCTCAGCTGCTTCTGTCCAAATGATCTGTCCAACTGTCCTATTACCTACTCTGCATTAAGGTGAAGATAAATGCCAAGGCAATAGCAGAGACAGGCTTTGCTGGCAGTGCAGGCTCTGCTTTGCAAAGTCCCCTATTTGGGAGACTAAGACAGGGACTGGGATTGCAAGTACAGCAGCTAATATATGCTTTGAAGCATTTGGTTTATATATAGGTATTGGCTAAATTCTACTACTTCTGGCATTGCAAGTACCACTACTTCAGGATTTCACTTCCAAATTTTGTTTTCTAGTTCAGTAACTATGGTTTTTGGTAATGGTGTCTTTATCTGTAGCCTGACTTTGGCAGCTGATCCTGCCCAGCCTCCATTTTCGGAGGTGCAGTGCATGCTTCAGTTATGTTATCAACACACTGCAGAGATGAGCAAGTACTTAAATTTCTTGGCATTAGCTATGTGCTTACTCATGAAACTAGATGCTTTACTCATCTCCTTGTGAGACATGGGAGGGTGGTTCGAGGAGTTAAATAGGACTTCAGATCTCTGATAGAGAATGTCAGAAATTTAACTAATATGATAAAGGATTCAGTCTTATGCTAATTTAGTAGGCCTTTAAAAAAACATCCAAAAAAACCCTCAGAAGCCTGACTAATGTACAGTATTTTGTTGCCAGCAGCCACTGTAGAATAAACAAACCCTAAAGAAGATCCATGTGGAGTGAAGGATTGAAAATGTTGTCAAAACTAGGTCTTTTGGTCAGTTGCAATGGAGACATAGCCGCACTGAATACAATTACCATGTGTCTTCTCAGGAGATGCATCATGGAAAAGACTAAAAACCAGGTCCCAATTTTACTGAAATGTCATAACATTGATACTGTGACTTAAACTGTTAGTTCATTACTTATCAGCTGGTAAATTAAAGCTGCTTAAGATATGACTGCAGGGGTGTAGTGACTTGCTAGTGAATAGTTGGCTGATTATAACATCTCTAAAATACTTAAATTAACTTGTCCATAAATTATTGAAAGTATATGATAGTGCAACAGATACCTCAGTGATATTTTCAATGTTCTTTCCTTGCCTTGTTTAATCATGTCATTGTTTTACTGTGACTCCATAGAACAAGGGAAAAATGCAATTTTGACGTTTTCTTGTAGATCTCAAAGGATGAAGTATTCCATTATTATAAAAGCTCTATGTCCCTGACAAATTTTTTCATCCACATTTTAGCAGCTATATTTTTACCCTGTACTTATTAATTCTTCAATACTCTACTTCCTGATATTTTTTTTCCTATTATCTGTTTTCTTTTATAACTTTCCCTTTTTCTCTTACTTTTGTTTCCAGAGCTTTGGTTGCAGAAGAGCATTGTACATAAATTGTCATGTTACTAAAAATACAGTTTGCTCTCCTACTTAATGGCTGTTACTTGTGCAGTGGTTTCCAGATGTTCAAATGAAGCTTAGCAGTTACTTTATTAATTGCAAATTGCAATGATTGATTCTTTGCTACTTCATTTTATGTGGTTTATTAGGTGATGTATATTTTTAGATAGTAAAGACAATTTTGGCTGTGCTAGTCAGGTAGACCTCACTTATAATGACAGTTGAAATAAAAAGGGTTAATAAAATTCCATTTTTATGGATTTTTTCACAACCTTCTAGTCCATGAATATGAGATATAGCTCAGAGTAATCTAGTTCTTTATATAAATAATGCAGTTGTCTTGAGCAAAGATTTATGAATCCTTCTGTAATACACAACATCTAAGACTGGCATTGCCCTTTTCTCAAAATACTTCAGCCTGTCCTAAATTTGTGCTTAATATCTGTGGGGGAAGAGGACAGAGCACTGCTTCCTTCACTGATAGCTGAATTGCAGAACACTTGCATCTTATTCAGAGAATAGGTAAGCTAAAGGAGCTCCACTGTCTCTGATCAGGAATCCTGAACCGTAGGATTCTCACTGTAGACACCTCCAGTGTCCCCTGAAATTGAATGAAGCTTTACAGGTTTATGCTTGTAAGTGGGTCCTAATTCTGTGGTCTGAACTGGCAGACCCAGGGCTCTGTAGATAACTGGGTGCTGCTCTGGATGGGTAATGTTCTAAGGGAGCACAAAACAAATCTGTCTACCACAGATGTGCAGGCATGTAAAAAGCATAGATCAACAAATACTGTATTCAGTATTACTATTCTAAATCCTCCAAACATATTGCCTTTCCTAAGTTGGTCTCCTTACATAGGACTACCTTTCTTTTGTTTATGGTTTCATTGTTGAAATACATATGGAAAAACCATGTGTTGCCTGTGTATGCTAATGAAAGCACTGCTCTGTGTATATTGTACTGTCCTATTGCCCATACTCTTTGCACATCTTCAGGTATCTTGACCTCTGGCAATCATTTTGAAGTTACTTTCATTGTGCAGCTATTTATCTGAAGGGATTCTTAAGTAGCTGTGTAGCTGGATAAGCAGAAACGGAGCTGCTTGAACAAAACTTCCTTGCAGAGGAAATGGATGTGGCTGTGAAAACAGAAGCCCATTAGCTCTGCTACTCTGCAAAAGAAAAAAAAAAACCCAAACCACTAACCTGAATACTATTTTGAATAATCAGGTAGTGTTTGTTACTGATATTTGACTACTCCAAAGTAAATATAAAATTGTTGCTTATCATGCTTGTATTTCACTTTTGTACTTTATAGTATAAATGCTGATGTCAGCCCACACTCATATGTATGCTATTCACTATTCTCTCTAAAACAGGAGGAAAGATTATGAAAAGACAGAACAATGTTGCCAGGTGTTTCTGCAAAACCCCATGTATTGTTTCAAGGACAATGTTTCCAGTCAACTTCCACTTTTCAAAGATCAGCAAGTCACTGGTTTTCTGAGAACATTTTAGCAGGATAAGAAAATCAAGAGATATTTAAGTGTATCTCCAAAATGGGTACTGTACATGACTAGGGAAGTAAATCAGCTTCAGTTTATTCATAAGTGTCTTTACTGCACAGCTGCTATCAGATTTTCATTTAGAGATAAATGTTAAGTCAGTTTAATTTTGGTTCTAATAAGCAGTTTGCGTACTTGTTCTTGAGTAATAAAAATACAACCCCCTATATGTGATTTTAACTACTTTTAGATACCTCATTCATATGCAGAAAAACCTTGAAATTAAAACATTTATTATCAGAGATGCAACTTCTTATGAAATGATATCTTTTATTTGGCTGTTTAACTAGAAATTTATGAGGAGGCCTTGAAATAGAAGTTGGCACTCAGGATTTCCCGTTTTGAAATCATTCCTTCTGGTGCACTCTCCCTCTGGCTGCATGAATTCCTGCACTGCACCTTTTGCAGCTTGTGGTCTGAAGAAACACTTCATATGCAAAGGCAAAGCCAGGAGTTTATCATTAGCCTAATTAAAATCTTGATAGTCTAATCAAAGAGTTATTATTAGCATAGGAATAAGTATTTCAGAGAGAGTACTGTTGTAAAAAAGGTCTCAGTCATGATACAGTTAAACTTATTATTCCATGCACCTTTGTATCTACCTCCTTTCCCCCTGCTTTTTTATTCATCCGTTTGCCACCCTTCTCTGTCCTAAGGTCAACAGGTGCAGCTTTCCTCAAGAAGGAATGGGAGGGAAGTGACAGCCTGGCAACACTTCACAAGAAGGAAATTGATACTGATGATGCTGTATTTTTCTTCTGGTAGAACCCTCTTGGGGATAATCCTGCTTTTAGTGCATGCTTACTCCTTAGTCCTTCTTCATGTGTCTGGAATTCCACATTACAGCTGAATCCCAAAAGTAATAAATACTGCATGCATATGTATATTGGGTGCTTATTCTTTGGTTTTTTTTGTCATATCTGGTTTTACCCAGCGCTGAAACTTGCATGTGTTTAAGGACCAGTAATCAACTATTCATGATCTGAATGTAGTTGGGATCTCTTTTAATTTCCTGTGCTTGTACTCTCAGGCCCTTTGTCATCTTGTGCCAGAGTTACTCTATACTACATTGTTATTCTAGTGTTGTAAATAGTTTATTCTAGAAGAAACTGTCATTATGCTACATTAATCAGAGGAGTATCTTGCACTTACTGTAACAATAAGTTTTACAGAATTGCACAAAGCTAAGCTGTAACTAAAACCAGCACCAGCACTCCTGTTTGATCTCCAGACAGACCAAGATAATTCCAGACCTCTCCTGAGGTTTGAAGGGATGGGTTGATAAGAAGCCTTTGATTTCTGACTGGCAATGGCAATCTAATGTTGGTTTTGCTGTGGGCCAACAGAACCTTGCTGAGCATTGTTTTGAGTTCAGCTCAGCCTCTGGCCTGGCACAGAGCTGCTCCCATGGCAGTGGGGGGTGTGGGCTTCATCCTCACAGCTCCAGTTTGCTGGCTGACTGCTCTGGGGGGAAACAACCAAAATTTAAAGGGAGGTTGATTTCAGTTTTCCTGTATATCTCAATAATGGACCCCCCCAGCCCCAAAACCTCAAGCTCAAACACAAGCCCCTGAGACTCAACATGGAGTGTGCCAGTACATTCTATAGTGTGAAATACAGAAGACAGTAAAAGTACCTTTCCCCTTGAGTTGTGCAGAGAAGAGACAGTCCATAAATAGTTTTTGCATCTTCTTGTTTATGCTTTTTGTTTTCTTGACATCTCTGTTCTGATCTCTCTATTAATTTAATCTGGACATGCTAGGAGCTTTTTCAAATACAGTTGAAATTCTTCTGTTTTCCTTTCTTGAAAGCTTATTCAGAGATGCAAAAGAAGGAATCTCAATTTCAGGAAAAATCCTGAATATTTTATTTTTCATATCTCATTAAAAAATGCTAACCACTCTTGAAGACCTTGGCAATGCTTTTCATACAAAGTTAATTATATCCTTTCTTAATGTGCTATGAGAGGAGAATAATGCTTTAATGTTTATGGAAGAGCTGCAGATACTGTCTGAAAAACTGGTACTGAGGCAGTTTTCCAAAAATGTTTAACACTACAGCTCCGTGTTTGTAATAGGCTATTATAATAAAGGATAAACTCCTTTACAGGATTTAAAGCTGTAATTAGTAAGTGTGCTGTTGAGGATTGGGTCAGCTAAATGAGTGAAGTGGGGATTAAAATTCCTGTTCTGCTTACAGGTCAGTGAAAAACTGACTGCCTGCCAACCTCCTTGACTCATCTTAATGCCTCAGAATTAAAACAAAGCAGTTAGTTTACAGATGAACTTGCTGTCCAAAGATTGAAGCTAAGGATGAGGTGACTGATAGGAGACTGGACTGGAGTTCTGTGGTGTAAAAAGGATTGCCAGCTTCAGGAATAACAAGCTAATGTTTCCATAGTTCTAGAAGGAAACAGTGGCTGCTTGGACTATTTGAAGGTGTTTTGGGTGGGTTTAGTTGTGCTAATGTACTTTAGATAATGGGAGCAGTAGGGATGTTTTGATTTATCAATGAAATTTCCTTAGCAATTTTCTGCTATCCATTTTCTTTTCTGAACAGAGGAGTTCAAAGCATTCAGATATTAATTTCCAGTGGGTTTTTTATGATTGGAAATTATTCAAAACATTGAGGATTCTTGGTTTTGGCCATTTTTTGTTTTACTGCTCTATTCTTTGCCTGAGCTTTGATTTTGCTATGAAGAAGTAAATTTATTGACAGTGACTGTGGAGTTAACCATTGTGACAGAAATTCTCTTGAGATTAAATAAGCATTGAGGCTTTACTGAAGCACAACTTGTAATGTTTTTATTGAGGGTTCTGTACACCAGATTCCTGAGGTTGATGTAGCATGTGTTGTCACTGAAGCTTTCTAACTCTGGCTACACTATGTAGCATAGCTTGCTGGAAGCTCACTAGAACATCAGGGTTTTTTTTAAAGTCTTTTTTCCACTTTTTAAAAAAAACCAAAAAGTGTCAAGAAAATTTACTTTATCCAAGAAAAGGAGATCAAATCTCCAAAATGTGTTTTCCACAGGCAACAGGGCTACTTTTATGGTATTTGCATAAGGATCTAGAGTTCCTTGGATCTGTGGGTTTGTGGGCACAGGGACAAGAGGAGGAGGAAGAGGTTTGTGAAGGATGTTGATTTTGACCCTTTACTAAAGACAAAGAAAGGACAGTTAATGAATTGTTTATTTTAATGTATCTGATATTATGTGCCTTTTCATACCAATATAAAGCATCTGATTAACTCTAAAATGCAAAAATCTATTGCTTTGACATCTCATGCAAGGCTCAAATGCTTTAGATGAGGCAGTAGTTTTTGACATGCTTCTTAAAGGTCTTAGTACAACATTTGGAAGAAGGTCACTTTATAATTATATACTTAAATGTGAAAAATAGCTAAGCTGCAACTAGCAACAGAATGAAGCATGTGGAACAGTAGAGAAAGGCAAGTTACTAAATTTAGATAGGTGTCAAATTTGAGGGCCTAACCAAAATAATAAATTATTACTTAATTTCTTAGACTCTGAATGAGTTTATAATCAGGGTTTCTTGACCATCGGTGTTCTTAACTGATGTGAGTCCAAGCTTTGTTAATTCTTGAACGAGCAGTGGTGGAAATCTTCACCATTCCCTTTACTGAAATAGGTGAATATCAAAATTCCAAACCCAACATCCTACCTCCACCCTGGGCCAAAAAAAAAAAAAAAANAAAAATTGTGAATCTAATAATGACCCAAGTAAGGTATGGCCTGAAAAATACATAAAATCTTTTCTGGAGAAAATACAAGTTGCTTCCTAGAAAGGGTGTTTAGAAAGCTCAAGGTGTCACATTTCAGTTGTTACTTAGGTGAAATCTATATTGAATTTGAGAAGAAGCTCTGATTTGAAATACTGATTTGAATACTAGATCAGATTGTGCATAGCAAAAATAGAAATACTACTAAGTGGTGTTTCTAATATTTTTTGGTCTACATGGGTATGAAATGAAGATTTGTGCTCAGGTGTCTCTTGCTTTATCAGTTACTGCAGAGTTTGACTGTGGAACCTGTAATATTCATGAACCTTTTCCAGAGAGTTTGCTTTATTGGTACCTCTCCATACAGGCAAGTGCATCCAAGTGAGAGGAGAAGTCAGCTAGGGAATAAAATCCTTGGGCAATGCAAATTAATTCCCTTTTGCTTTATTACTTGTCCTGCAAATAAAATAGAGGAAGTGCCCATTAGTCAGTGGCAGTTTACTGTGTGTGTCCCTAGCACTGCACAGAAGAAATGCAAATCCAGCTGCAGAATGCTCTGTGGTGTGAATCATGCACCTGGGCAGTGCTCAGCACCACCACTCACTGAAGGTCATCATCCATCTTTCTTTCTAAAACATTATTTCAGCTGGGAGCATGAGGGCAGGATATTAAATGTAGGTTGGAAATTCTTTTAAATTAATTTAGAAAAGCCAAAGAAATCATTAAAAATAAACTCATTCAGAGCTGGAAAATAAACCTTTGAAAATGCGTTATCTATGTTGTTTTGATGACGAAGTGTTAATTAGAATGGTTTATTATATCTGTCTCCCAGCTGCTAAATAAATAGATGTTTTCTGGTAAATAGATGTTTTCTAGTGTTGCTGAATCAGTACTGGATCAGGAATGTGCAAAGCAATCACAGTTACCTGAACTGACTAACTGTGACATTCACGCTCTGCAGTTATGAAAATTTAAGAATTTAAATTTTCAATATAATTATTCGTCAGTGTGTAGACACCAGGGGTTTTTTTTGGTAATAGAAAAGTAACTTTTTTCATTTCATAAAAAACTCTGCTGAAGGGAAAATACTTACTCGTTGCTCAAACAACTAAGCAGAAAAATCAAGCTCATATTTTGTAATATAGGGTATTACTATTGATCTTGGCCAGAATTCCTTGCAGGTTGAAGGACGTTAGTCTGTGACTCTGAGCTGGTCTAATGCCATTGTTGGTGGTGTGAATGAATGTATGCTGGCTGATTTTAAATTTAGTCTTAGGGGGTTTAGTTGCATTGTCACTTAATTTTGGAATCGGGCTGGCAGCCCAAATGATGACAGAAATTACTTTGGTTGTAAGTGTGTGACAGATTTGTCTGAGATCTTGTGATGCAAAATGGGAAGCAAATATGGAAATAGTCATCTACAGCTTGTTTGATGTAGTTATATTTATTTGTATATTAACTTTATAAGTATGTGCTAGAAAATAAGTTTCTACTTAAGAAAATTCATAAAATGCGTGTAACACATAGATACAGCACATAGAATGTTGGAGAAGAAGGCAAGAGTGGGATTGTAGGGAGACTTGCATGAGTCATTAGTGAAGACTAAATTCTTCCTTCCTGGCTGTATGGGCTGTGAAGAATGTGGATTTTGATTATTCCCTCTTAGGTTCTCCTTTTTTCTTCTCTTTTCAATTTGTAGTTATCTGTTAGCATAGCAAGACAGGAAGCTCTCTCATTTTGCATAATTTGGTTCCAAACTTTGGTACTTTTTTCATGTTCTGCATGAACATAAACCATTTTCTTCCAGAGCTCTGAAACAGGAAGCCAGGCTCTGCAGCATTGTGTAAATTGAGGCTTTGAGTCAGAGGTTTTGTATTTTAGGTCAGTAATGTCAAAGTGTTTTCTTTTTTGGGCCATTTACTGTTTCTGACTGGGAATTTGGAAATGTGGATTATGTTTGGTTTTTATTTTTTAAATTAGAGCTGGTATTCCCTACGGAAACACTTATTTTCCATAAGAGCAACCTTTTGAGAAATTTCTGATATGATCTTTCTGTTATCAAGTGAGAAGGGTAGGTAGATAGTGAGAAAGCCTGGGAGAAGAAAACAAGCCAAAAGGAAAATGAAGTTGATTAGCTCATAATGAAAACATGTTAGGGAGTTTGAAAGAAATGCATCTAAAGTAAACAAAGCAAAAAAGATGAGTGGGAGGTGAGATGCTTGAAGAAGGATGGATGGGTTTTGAGGTTGTAAATCTTGAGAGGGAGGAGTTATTTCACCCAGATCGGCAAAAAAGGTGTGAGTGGTTGGAATAAAATAAATAAAGGAGATAGAAATGGCTTTTGGCAGGTAGTGCTGGCTGTCTGCATTGTGAAAGAATATTCACTCTTGGCTTTTGGGCAGTGCAGCTGTGGGATGTGCCCAGCTGAAACCCTTTACTGAGCAGTGTTCAGTGGCAGAAATCTCTTCCTCTCCTCCAATTGCCTGTGCTCAGTGGATTTCATGTGCTCTTATGCTTATTGTTCAGAAATGTCACAAAGACACGGGTGAGCTGTTTGGAATGGAATAAACAATGAAATCCTGGGAAAGCAGGTTGCCTTACCAGCTTGTTTGTGTCCACAACAGAAGGCCACAGTTGCCTTTGGCAGGTCCACCAGAAATTATCTGTCTTTCTACCCTAAACGATGGCTCCTATGGGTTTTTCAGAAGGAATGAATTCATTGGCCAGAGTCACTCTCCAATTTTTTTTTTTTTACAAAATGACATTTTCTGGCTTAAAATTTTAGACAACAGAGTAAGTAATGTTTAGTAGAATGAATATGCATACTTGAAGGATAAATAGCAATTTAGTAGTGATTTCAGTGTAACTACCAGAAGGAGAAATAAAATGAAAATAAAACTATCCCATCCCCCCAGTATGAATTCCCTCAGAGTATGTTTAATTTGGGAGATGAACAGTTTTCAGACAAGTGAATGGGAGGCACAGGTTTGCTGCTTGTAATGAGGCTGGAGTGGCAGAATGTGTGTTGCCTTGGAAAAAGTTTTATTATTTAATTGTGTTTATCCCTTTTTATCCCTTATCCATAATGAACACGATGAAAGTAGAAAAGAACAGAAGCACTTCTAGTGCATTGCCAGGAAGCAGGTGTCCCTACTGGGTTATTTATAGAGCACGAGAATGCCTATCATGGAAATGGGCTGTGAATGGCCAGTGACCCATCTGTTTTATCTGCTGGGTTTTGGGACTGATTGTGTGGAAACTGACTTCTTTTAGCTGAAGAAATTTGTGATGAAATTTGTGCTTCTGAACAAACCATTAGATAAGTGATTTTCTGCTATCCTTTTAGTTCTGAAAATTAGTCATGTGTGGTTTAGGCTTTTTAAACAGGAGGCTCTTGCTGTAGACCTTTTCTCATTCCTGCTGAGCAAAAAGATTTCTTCTGGCCTTGAATGCACTATTCTGGATTGTAGCTATTTAGTACAGCTGATTTACTGATTTTGCCTGTTTTTCCATTACAAGTCTAGCGGTTTTTTTTTTTTTTTTTTTT
>WBNO01011348.1:0-21726 GCA_013400575.1 Peucedramus taeniatus
TAAATTTCTTCACAGTGGCTGGTATAGGACTATATATTGGATTTGTGCTGCATACAGGGTTGATAAATATATCTCTGATACAGAGATGTTTTTGTTGTTGCTCAGCAGGGCTTACGCACAACCAAGGCCTTTTCTGCTGTTTGTATTTCCATGCTGGTGAGGAAGTTGGGAGTGCATGGGAGACTGGGAGGAGACACAGCTGGGACAGGTGACCCCAGCTGACCAGAGGGATATTCAGACTATGTGACATCATGCTCAGTCTATAAAGCTGAGGGGAAGAAAGAGAAAGGAGGGAATGTTTGCAGTCATGGCATTTGTCTGTCGAATTAAACACTACACATGATGGGGCCCTGTTCTCCTGGAGATGGCTGAACACCTGCCTGCTCGTGGGGAGCAGTGAATGAATGCCTTGTTCCGCTTTGCTTGTGTGCATGGATTTGGTTTTCCGTATTAATCTATCTGTATCTCAGCCCAGGATTTTTCCAGGTTTTACCCTTCCCATTCTTTCTTTGATCTCACTGGTGGAGGATGAGTGACTGTCTCTCTGGGGCTTGGCTGCTAGCTGGGGTTAAGGCACAACACCAAAGAAAACCCAAAACAAACAAACAAACCCCAAAATAATTTAGTTCTTTGAAATATCTTTTTATTATGTTGTAAAGTGTGTTACAAAAGAAAAAAAGCAATTCTGTCCAGATCAGGAGAGAAAAAAATTTTTCCCCTACAGATTGTTTTCTTACTGTTGTGGGTTTGCTACTCTTTGCACAATATTTTGCCTAACTTTCATCATAAGGAGCTGATTCAAAACAGATTTCCTATGGAGAATATGCAATTATAAAGCTAAGTTAAGTATTACAAAATAGAAACAATCAGTTCTGAGGACTCCAATTTATCTGCAGGATTTAAATACAATTAAAGATGTCATCACTTTTTATATGAAAGTAGCAGGAGACAAAAGAAACAAAGCTAAACTGATGCACAAGTGAGAAAAGTCTTTAGGACATTAAGCCAATTCAAAACAACATGGAAGTAATCAAAATTTAGTCAACAAGCCAAATAAAGCTTTATAAAAGAAAACTGCATATTAAATCTGAGGCAGTTTAAGGAAGGGATGATGGTAGATATAATGTGTTTACAAACTAGTCTGTGAGATTATAAAGCAAGATATGAAATAATAGTGTTGGTTAAATCTCAGAAAGTCTGGAGGTATTTTTGAGCTAGAATAAGCATTAAAATTTTGGCTGCTTTTCCAAATCTTCTCATGATTTCAAGAAGTTGACAAACAAAATAAAACAAAACCAAGAAAACAAAAAATCCTACACAAAGGAAGAACATACATAGAAATTCTTGCACTTTCTTTTTTCAAGTGTCTCCTTTCCCGTGTTCTGATATATTTGCTAATGCTTCCCAGAGGTACATAAAAAGTGATAATGACCCTAACATTTTTTTTTAACATCTTGATTCCTAGGTAGCATCTGACTTATGAATATTTACATGTACAGGTTCTTCCTCCAGAATAACTAGGTCATTTTTTAAACTTCTAGTTAGGGAAATATGTGTGCTATCAAATGTATTCATATGTAGACAAAGGGGAGGAAAGTGGATAGTTGAGGAAAAATAAAACATTCCGATTTTTCTTTTTTAATGGGAATGAGGGAACAGGATTGATCCAAATAACAGCAGGTGCTTAACTTGTCAGAAGATGAAAATGCAAGAAAATGTTATAAATAGAACTGCACAGGAGAAAAGGAAACCAGATGGATTACATGTTCTTCATCTGACTGAATTATGGGTAACACACAGGTGTTACAGCTAAGGCTCCAGCACAGCAGCTCTCCTGTAAAATGTGCAATTAGACTCTTAGAGGCTGAACCTAGACAGCACTGTGATCAGAAATCCTGGCTTCCCAGTTACCCTCACAACATCTTTTTGGTGCAAGCCTAGAATGGTCCCAGCTTTCCTTTGCCTGCATTTCCCAGTCTTACCTCATTACAGAACATGGCTTACATGGATTCAGACACAGGAATGTTCTTTGTTGCTTGCAGTGACTCAGGTGGGTTTGGGACAGGAGCAGGAGCTAAAAGGAGCCAGTAGGAATCTGAGGATGTCAAGACTGTGCCCCTAGATTTTTTGTAATGAAGGGGCTTGAAGATGCTAAAGGAGTTTTATCTGCTCCTTTGTCCCCCATAGAGTTTCCTAAATATTTATCTTTTTTCCCTTTCTGGGATAGAGGCCTTGCTAAATCTCCAGATGTAGTTGTATGTCTCCACTTCACACTATCTCTGCATTTTACTGTGTGGAATGTGGACTATCTTCCTACCTAAAGTAGAGCTGTAGGTGCTCCAGATAACATTGATCCTTCCCATTATCTGTATTTATATTTGACATACTTGCCAAAGCTAGTAGCTGCCTCCGTTTAATACTACCTAAGAATAAATTTTAGGATACTTTATGATAAATATGTTTATATACAGGAGAAAATTTGTGTACTTTGATGGTGTGTTAGCCATCAAATTTTTTTTTACAGACCAATGCTTCATTTGCTTAATGTTAAGATTGCCAGAAACGTAGCTCCTGGTCCAGCGTTGTCTATATTTTACTTTTCTGTTCCAGCTGGAACTAGGTGATCTTTAAAGTCCCTTCTAGCCCATTCTATGATCTAGTCCCTTCTAGCCTATTCTATGATTCCATGATCAGTTGCTCTGAGCTGCTCTGTGGAGCAATCCGTCCCTCCTACTGCTGGCTATGTAACAAGTTTAGGGAGATTAACATCCTAAATTCAGTGCCTAAAATCAGTTGTGTAAATGTCACTCTTAACACTATTTCTGCTGTGAAGTATGTAAAACAACTGCAGACACAGGGTATTACTCACTTGCTCCCAAAGTACTTTGTGTCAGCAGTGAGAATGACAGCTTCCACACAGAAGAGGAGATGCCCAGTGGATGCATCTACTGTAATACCTGGGGAAACACCTCATACTGGAAAGAGATGAGCCCTGGTAAGAAGGCAAATGCAAACAGCAGGCAGAAAACCATTGACAGCTTCCATGAGCAGGAAAATTATGTAAGCTTCAAAGTGAGACCATATTTAGAGCTTGCATGTATTTCCACAGCTATTGCCAGATATCAGTTCTAGGAATCTGTAAACAATCTGTAAACAGCAAAGACCACGTCTTAGTTTTGGCTTTGCTAGACAACTCTTTCCATGACATCTTTAAAGGACTAGGAAGGAACTTGAAAAGTTTAAAGAGGTTATGGTATGTGAGCATATTCTCAAAGTATCTAGCAGCGAAATCAACAAATTTAAGTATGTGAGTTAAAGCAGGATCCATGATTTCAAAGTGAAAGAGGATATGTAGCCAGTTGTAGCCGATTTAAAGTTATTTTTGGTGAGAGCTGTACTTTTATTGCACTCCTGGATTTACTGTTGTTGCAAAACGTGTTCCATATTTTGCACGTCTGTTCTCCCAGATGCTTAAAATCTATTTACCAGGCAGACACACCGCAGAAAAAAATTCATCCTCTGTAGGTAGAAAATGTGACCCTGTTCTTTAAATATGATGTTAGGCATAGGTTTTTGTCATTTATACTTTCTATCACTGAGCATTTCCTTGGTACTGACTGAAAATTTCCATTGTGAATTATTGTAATTGTAATTTTTTTCTACTTCTAATAACACAGTTTCAGTCAAAATCAGTGACATCTATCAGGACGGGATCACAGGTCTACCTACTCTCTGCCATGACTGCTGTTCAATTGTCAGGTTATCTGCTAGACTCTTGAAAAAAAAGCGCAAGGAATTAAAGTTGTCAGGAGTTGCAAATAGGTGAGGTACAGAGTAAACAGTTTGATTCTGAGAGGACTTTAACAGATGTGAAATAGCTGTGTTCCTGAAAAATCTTGAAGAGGTGGAGGATGCATCCAAATGGTCTTTATGTAGAACTTTACCTAACAGACAATAAGAGGACTCATTCAGTTCAAGCACATTTTAGGTGAAGAAGCCCTCTGAATTGTAATGTCCACTTCTGTAGCACACTGCACAGTGGTTGCATCACTCAAGGTTTCAAAAAATTTTTGCCCATTTGTATAATACTCAAGTACCAGTTCTGTGAATCACTGGGGGCTGACTGGAGGCTAAGGGAATTTCATTTCTTGTTGTCACTCACTTGAAAGCCAGACCTGGCCTTAAGAGTATTCCAGTCATAGAAAAAAGTAACCAGCACAACAAAAGGTTGATCATTTGTGGTTGATTTTGACTATTTTCTGAAATAAAGAGTATTTGGGAACAAAACTACAACAAAATGTATGTTACTAATTTATAAACTACAGAACAAAGTGCCACATTCTATTCTTTCTATTCTTTCTATTCTCATTTATTTTTGTCATTTTTGCAGGTAAATATTAATAAAATATTTATCAACAGTCTCATTATTTTTAACTAGAATATATTATGGAGACAGCTGAGAAGCAAAGAGTTTTTTGTCAGACTGTAGTTTGTCTTCAAATGCAATGTATACTGCCTTCATTACTGAGAGATGATTTTGCTTTTCAGGATCAGTGTGAATAATGCCTAGTAATAATGACCGATAATATCCATAACCAGGCCACTAAGGAATGCATGAACAGCCTTCTATTTTTTTTTAATCTTTTTTTACCCTTTCTCACAGTCTATACTTTTCTAATTTGTCTCATATTTTAAATATTTTATGATTGATTTAAATCTCCTTTCCAAGTAGTGCAGAAAAGTCTTCCAGAGTTCAAAGATTGTTTCCCAGGATTGCTCAGATTAGCCTGCTAAGGACAGGTGCTAACTTTTATTAGCCCCTGGAGAAGAAACAAATTTCTATTTGTTGCATTTCTCATCTCTCAGTCCTCAAAACTGTGAAGACCACACATACAAGTGTGATTTTGCTGGCTGTTTCATATACAAAGAATTCAGTCATGCAAACACTTAAACACAGGCTTGGCTTTTTACACATGAATTGTCCTATTAAAGTAATCTATTACTATTTTTATTGAAAAAAAAAAATTGCATTTAGAACTCTCCAAAATTAATGCTACTATTATATTTTATAACTTAATGAACACATATATTTTAAATATACTTAAGTTTTAATTACAGGTTTGGCACTGAAAGAGTCTAAGAGAAGAGTTTTCAAGATATTCCACTAATCTGGAACTCATGGTAAACTCATTATGTACCTTGACATGGAGAAAACTTATGCCACATTATCTGTAATTTGACATGACACCTGCAGTTCATTACAGCATCTAAGTAAAATGAAGGAAGGTAGAGGCTATGCAAACAAAACCAAAGACTTTCAAATGGTCTTAGAATTAGTAGCTTTGCGCTTGTTTGCTGGGGTAAATAAAAAAAAAAATACAATCACCTTGAAACACATCTGAGATAAACAGCCAAATCCTCTTTCAGTCATCATAAGATGGGTACAAAATTAAATATAAAGTATAACTTCAGCTCAAGAAGAAAATTTAAAACATAATAAAAGCCCAGGAAATGTGACCGCAAAGGGGACTCTATGACAGGAAAATCTGTGTGACTGTACTATTCTCAGTCAGAGAGTTTTATGCAAAAGCACATATAAATCCAAATCCAAGTGCATAAACAAGTGCATAAACAAGTGCCACGCTGCCTAACAAAGAGAGGATCACGATAACAAGGATGGATGTCAGTAGCACCTGCTGCAAACTCCAAAATCAGGTCAGAAGGCACATGTCAATATTCAACCTATGAAACTGCCACCAAAGTGAACTAGGCAGCATAACAAACAATGATTTATTCCCAAAGTCTATACACTTGTATTCTGGATGCTGGTATTTAAACAGAAGGGCTGTGTCAGGCTGGAAGGGATGATACAGCATGGTTTAATAGCTACATTTCTGTTGTTACAGGAAGAAAGTTAATAACTGAATATCTGTAAAGGCTTTTATTATTATTTTGGGGGAGTATGGGTATTTATAAAGGTCTTAGCTGAAAGGTTTAATATATATATATGTATAAAATTAGATAAATTGATGTATTATGTCGTGATTCAGGGTGTTTCAGAAAAGTGTTTTTGTAATGATCATATGCATTGCTTGAAAAGTCTCAAAATTACACTGCCTTGTGTTACAAGAAGCTTATTCTTTCCATAATGGTAGCTTGATAGCATGTGGGTGGAATGAGTCGTTCCCAGGGCATTAGCAAAGCACTGGTATGAAATATTTTTGTTTTCTGTAGTTGTTCATTATATCTTGAAGTGAAAGGGCTATTGAAATGTATGCACACAAAAAATATACATCAAGAAATTGTAATTTGCGTTTGTGCCATCTTTCATTAATACCACACACAGTCACTTGTTAACCACAAGCAAAATCAGGCACCTCTTTTGCACTTAATATACCACATAATATGTCTGGGACTAAATGGTATTTCTGTTTTTCTGGGAAGCCCATATAAGCATCCCAGCAGACAGATTCAGAACGCCTCTTCTTATAGAATCACAACATGTACAGAGTTGGAAGGTATCTCTGGGTGTTGTCTAGTCAATCTCCTTGCTCAAATCAGGGTCAGCTGTAGCAGGTTGTCTCTCAGGATTGTACCTCTTGATATGACAGCTACTCTAAGCCCTTAATGATCTTTGTGGCCCTTTGCTGGACATGCTTCAATATGTCCGTGTATCTCTGCTCTGGACAACACAGAACCAGACCAAGCACCTAGATATATCTCTAATCCAGTGCTACAAGTTCAATTTGGTGTCCACCAGGAAACCCAGGTCTTCTTCTGCCAAGATGCTTTTCAGACAGCTGGCCACCAGTGGATGTTGGTGTCTGGGGTAATTCCACCAAAAGTTCATGAATTTGCAATTCTCTTTGTTGAAATTAATGACATTTCTGTTCGCCTCTTTCTCCAGCATTTTGAGCTTCCTCTAAATGACAGCACAACCACCTGAAGTGGTCAATTCCCCTGCTTGTATATCTTCTGCAAGCTTGCTGAGGGTACACCTGATCTCACCAGCCAGGTCATTAATGATGTGGTTAAACAGTTCTGGCCTAGGATCAGGCCTGAGGGTACACCGCGGGGACTGGGCTGCAGTTGGACTTTGTGCCACTGCTCACAAACCTTGGAGCCCAGAAGTTCAGCCAGCTTGCTATCCACCTCCTTGCCTGATTATCTAACCCATACTTCATCATTTTTTCAATGAGAATGTGATGGAAGACAGTGTCAAAAGACTTACTGAAGGTGAGATAAACAATATCCATTGCTACCCTCATCCATTAAACCAGACATTTCATTGTAGGAAGCTATTGGGTTGGTCGGGCATGATTTTCCCATTGTAAAGCCAGGGTGATTACTCTCAATCACCTTCCTTAAGTTTCTGAGCTGTTTACTCTGAAAAGCTAAAGGTTTATGAACTTCATGTGCATAATTGTGATTCGTTTATAGCTGTTGTGACATGGTAATTGTAAAATTCTTATACAAGCCAATCTCAGCATTAAAAATATAATCTTGATGTAAGCATGGAGTCCGTGGTTAACAAAAAAATGAGAGTAAGATGAAGTCCAGAGAAGATTTATACTAAAAGATGGGTTCAGAAATGCTATTTGGAAACCAGTTGTCTTATCTTTTCAGGCTGGCCAGATATAAGAAATGTTTTCTTTCTCCCCTTTGCTGTAGAAGTTAAGTGATTAGCACGATGTCTTTGGTCACAGCTCAGCAACTGAATCAGTGAAAGATTATGATCTCTTCATAACATTGCTTCTCTAATCTGTCTAATCAATGTGGCAGTATTCCCGTAAGATTCTCTCTGGGCTAGCAGCTGAATGCTCAAGCAATGTGTGATTGTGAGGTTGCAGCAGCACAGAAAGTTACATTGCAAAGAAAAAAAAACATTTTCAAATTAAGATAAATCTTGTTTACACATCATGGGAAAAGGTTTGGATAGTTCAGATAGTTCAATTATTAGAGTTATCTAGAACAGGCTGCAAACCCGTCCTATAAAAACATGGTCATATTTTTCCTCTCTCCTTACTGTTTAAAACAGAACAATAAAACTATCACGCTGTTTCTTTCCTTTAACTATCTCTAACTGTATGCAATATATTTACAGCCTGACTGCAACAGGCTGTAAATAATCAACAGTTTGGTGTAAAGCTCTGCTCTCCCCTGTATTTGCTGACTTCTGAGGAGTCTGTTTTCCAAAACAAATTTCTGTCTCCCCTCTATGTGCTGCATTATTGGAAATCTGTCTGCCAATGCAGCCCAGTGTCTGTAAGTACTGTCATTAAGAACACTCTGGGGTTCATAATTCAAATGTTCCCATTATTCTTAAACTGAATTAGAAGCGGTTTCTTAGCCAAAGAAAATTTTCCATAATCACCCTTGAATATGGTTTCTTTTTTTTTTTTTTTTGAGCACACACAATAGTTGGACAAGAGTACGTCTTCTGGGACAACAGAAATCCTGAATATTACTGGATTTAGATTCAATTTCTCTATCCTTAAATCATCAATCAAGATTTTTCAATCTCAATACTTTATTTGAGAACTAATTCATAATACAAGTCCTAAATATCATCTAGATAGAATGGTTTGCAGTTGCTTGAAGAAAACCTGTTCAAAGAAAATTATAAATATTTAAGTCCGTATTTTTATTCTGAGTCCCACAGTTTGAAATTTTGTCTTAAAAATTAGGTAAAATTTTTTTTTGTGACAAGGAATATGCAACTTGCTTCGATTAGGGAATGTTGCTCATGTGACTTAGAGTGTCCCTCTGAGGTTTTGTATCACAGATTGGTTATTAAAGCTTCGAGTATCTTTGTAAAAGAGTGCCACTGTTTTGGTGAACTTAGTGTGATACTGTCATCTTCCAGATATAGCTTCCACTTTCAGTGTGAACTGATGGTTCAATATTCAAACATTACCTTTTCCTTACTGGCATCCATCATTTTATGCAGTGCATCTGATAACATTGGCCACAATGTGTAAGATCTCACATAATATTGTATTACAACTTTTCTTGGAAATTGTACGTTATAAAAGTTTTGAGAAGTTCAAAAGAAAAGAAATCTCACCCTCAACCTTTGGCATGAGGACATCCCTCAAGCTGTTGGACACACAGAGCAGTAAGGAGATGATCTCTTATGCAGCCACTGTGAAAATTTTCTGACTGCAGATTTCAGCCCATGTCTGTCACATTTCTTCTGATTTGGTGTAGTGTGACATCATGAAGAAAAAAAAAAGCAAAAAAAAAAAGCTGAAACTCACTACTGTACTGCAATTCTTTACTGAGAAACAGAGTGTTAGTAAGAAACAACTCTTGAGACACTGTTGTCATCCTCATTACTGAGCAGAATGTGTATAATCGCAGTGTACCACCTGACCTTCTTTCCTTGTTTCACAAGGTCTATCTATATGTTGTCATTCTCTAGGACAAGAATAGATGCTATGAATACAAACTGAGGACTGTTTCAGTTTTGTCTTCCATTGCCCACCTGGGTGGCTACAGGCTTTGCTGGAAGAAGGGATATTTTTGGATCCAGAGTAAATGTGGCTGAGATAAATTCATAAAGAGGCACTGACTTGTGAGCTCTACAGCTGTGCACATCCAGCAGAGCTGTTAAGTTGGGGACCACCAGGGATGGAGACCAGGCAGGGCAGTCCCGGAGCCAAGGCGGACAGCAAGGCAGGTGGCACCATTCCTGTTCCCAAATGATGCAGGCGTCAGGAGTTCAGGCAGGAGTCAGGTGTGCTTGGGGCACTGGTATTTTTCTACTTTTTCTACCCACAGGCAAAACTCCCTCATGGGTGCATCTCCCTGGGGAGATAGAGGAAGATGTGACAACCCAGGACAGCATTTGATAAGTTCTTATNAAATTAAAACAACATGTTAGCAGAAATAGACTAGTCAATGCCTCTTTTTATTAAAACTTATGTCTCCTATTGAAGAAAGGTCATCATCTGTCTGTTACTCTATTAGATAAGCATGCTGACTCCAGAGGGCATTTACACAGGTCTGCTAAATTCCAAGCTCTCATTGCAATCACCAGTGCATGCAAGACGTGACAATTTTTTATTTCTTTTCTGAAGAAAAATGCCTACAGTGATGTATCTCTATAAAATTTTCAGTGTTGAGCAAAGTGCATATTTATTTTTGCCAGACAAGATCTAGCTTGGTTTAAAAAATGTGCATGTGCACATATGTGTTTAGCTCTTCAGAACAATAAATAAATAAACACAACAAGGCCATATTTTCTAAATTAGATGCCATGTCCTACAGTTTCTTTAGTGGATATACCTTTTGCACATGAGGAGGAATTCAGACACTGTAGTTCGGCAGAGAGCAGAATCTCTATAGTCATCTTCTCTGAGCAGAAGTCAGACATTTTCTTGTCATATGAACATCAATTGGCTTATTTGTATTTTTTTTCAATCAATAAAGAAACAAAAAGCAAAACAAAACAAAAAATCTGAATAATCAAAAAACAAGACTCATGTCGTGCTGCATTGTCATTTTCACTTGTAACTAGAGTTACTTTTTTGGTTTTTTGTAACATTGTCAACATTTAATGTTGTCTCTCTAAGCAGAAAAGGAGGCCTTGGAGATATATGTGTGTGAAAGGTGAAACAGCTGTTATGACAGAAAGTTATTAAAGTGTAATGTGTAAGTAAAACATTAAAATAACTTATAATTTGTGTGATTGGAAGGGCCACTAAACCTCAGACACTTGTTAATCAGTAGTTAAGAACTACAACTCAGAGTGGGATAGAATACTGATAACTCTTTGTCACAATATCACTACCTTTAAACAGGAAAAGTTCTAAAGCATCAGGTCATAGCTGCCCTGAAGAAAAGAAATAATGACAGGTGATTTTTTCATGTGTGATATTTTCTTAAATGCTGTTAACCTTCAGTGACAAGATTTCATTTTATTTTCTCAAAGAAATATAAACTCCCTTATTTACCCAGAAAGTCTTGCAATAAACAGAAGGTAACTCAATTTGGCTCTCAATCTGCTTGAGAATTTGTGAACTTAAAACTAGCAACTGCTTAGATATCTTTATCATGACCTTAGAGCGTTTACTTATGACAAGAAAACACATCACCAACCATTGCTGTGTATTTTTGGGGCCAGTTTTTTAGATCTTTTTCAAATTTTAAAGCAATGGACAAGGGAAGTCAATTTTAAATGGAATTTTATTCTGTTGCTCCCAGCTCTCAAAACATAGCTGTTAACAGAGAGATATCAATCAGCAACTGTTTCTGCTAGGAGACAAATTTTTCATCCAACAATAATTTTATGAGCAAATCTGAATTTTGGTATCATGTCTTTCCTGCAAATATTTCAGAGAGGATAAGGATTGGTTTAGCAATAAATAATAAACAGACTCAGGTTTTTTCCTTTTCTTTTTTCCCCTGGAAAACTGACCTGAATCAGCTGTTCAAGCAGCTAGGGTCCATCTGAGATGTGCTACAACAGATGCATGTGAGGACAATTACTCCAGTAAGGAGGGTAGGAAACCTGCTGGAAAGCACTGTCTCTGGGCATGCTTTGAGGTAGGATGCAGTGCTGAGACCAGGAAGGCCAAGGCCAAGTTTGAGAAGGTAAAGGAAGTAAAAGTGTGTGAGGGTCACCCAAATATGAGTACCTAGCCACTCATGAGGACATTAAATTCTTTGAGGAGAAAGATAACATTTATTTTACACACGCAGCCAACTTGGGCCAGAGGCCTCGTGCAAAAGGAGCAAATCTCTGAGCAAATCTACTCAATCTGGGTGAGAGAAGTGTAACAAGTTTCAGTGGCTGGAAGAGGGCAATTATAAAATGCTGGAGTTTATCACCAAGAACTTAGGTGAAAAATTACTGTCGGGAACCTTGGAGTCAGTTTACTCTGAAATTATCTAGATTGTGAATTTTAATCTGTTTCCAAGAGAAAGTCTATAAATTTTTGGTAAATATCTAAGGTAAGTAGTGTTTTTTGTTCCTTCCCACTTTGGTATCTTTGAATGTGTTATCCTTTGCCTTAAAAATATTCTTTCATGGGCCTTAATTGTATTTGTCTCAGCAACACTATGGAGCTCCCTGCCATGCACTTAGCAAAATGTCAGTATTTTTAAGACAAATAACCAACTGGTTATTTTTCCCATTTTTATTTTTCCCTTTTTCCCCTACTGTGTAGTTGACCAAAAGGCTTCTGGCAGCATTTTCTGTCTTTTCATGTCCTTATGGAGTAAGGAGGCTAGTGGAAGTACAGCCAGTGGAGCAAATAAAACTTAGATTTCTGACCTTTTCTTGTATTAAGAATTTAAAGGGCCACCGTTTTTGACTGTGAAGGAATGCTTCCAGCACAGTAACTGATACAGTTTGGTAGGGCTTATCTGTGTAGGAATATTATGCTTGGTGATACCTATGAAGCCTCCTCATTTATGTACATTAACAGAACTGGTTTTCACCATTTTTCCTCTCAGTGGTCAATAGATACGGAGATCCCCAAATCTGTAAATAATTATCCTGTCATTAATTGACTCATTATGGAATCACCTATAAGTTAAAGCAGAAGCAAATCTATAGTATTTAGAAAATAAGTCTGGATAACCTCATCTAGAATTGCATGTATTTATTGTGAATCTTGTTTTATATTTTCCATCAAGAATCTTAAAAATTATCTGGAGAGATAAGAAAGTTATAAAATTATAGTAATTTTCAAAGATAAATAGTGATAGAAAGACAGTAAGACATTTGATGATATGGATGAATTCCTTCTCTTGAGAGAAAACTTACTCCAGGATAAATCTTACAAATTTTGACAGCTACTTTCAAATTCAGGCACTATTTTTAATGAGAGGTTAGGTATGTTAATAAGATCTGCTGCATAATTTATTGTCTTTAAATAATATAAGATGCTTATCTTAATTCATGCAATTCCTTTTTAAAAGTATCAATATTCACAAATGTTCAATTAAACATACGAAAAAAGTTGCCATCTTCAAAACATTCTCAGCAATGACAACCTGAGTAGCTCTCTGACTCTCCTATCTGCTCTACTTCTCATGTTAAATTTAGAGAGAGAATTTCATATATATGTGGCAAGGCTTACCACTACAGGCAATAGATGATTAGGATAAGATTAAATCTTTATGGAAATCAAGTATAACTAATTTGCTGTAGGCAAGAGAAAAATACATGACACAAGAAGGTTTCACTTTACACAATATTTGCAGCTAGGCTGAAAAATACAAGTTTTCAAACATAAAAAATATCAGCATTAATAAGAGGCTATGGAATTCATAAAAGATTATTTGTTAGTTTCCCCCAAACTCTGATATTCTTTCTACTTTTTTTCCTGCCATCTACCTTATGTTCAAATCAATACTATCTGGTCTTTAGAAACACATATTTGTAGAAATCCTGACTAATTTTCCTTCACAAGTGGGTGAAACTCAAAACTGTCTTTCAATCCATAAAAGAAAGACCACATTCAGTTTATTAAAAAAAAAAATCATTTTGTGCCTCTTTAAAGGATTTTTTTTATCCTGACAGTTCCTGCTCCGAAGTAGCTATGGGAGTTACTTCTCACGTAACTTTCTCCACCTCAGGATAACCAGTTGACTTGTATGCCTGTGACTTCCTTTGTTTAAAAACTGCAACTGTGGTATTTCATCATCACCATTTGCAAGGGTTTACAAAAAGGCATATTTTTAGAACAATTAGCTTCCTGTGATGTAATGGGCATTTGAGTAGTGTCATGCTTTGGCTATTATTCTAACTTAAAACCAAAGCATTCAGTAGATGATTTACAGCTGTAGGATTTCCTTTGCTCTCCAGAACATGACATTCTCTCCTGTTGTACAATGGAGATTGGAATTTGTGATTTATAGTTACGTAGTTTCAATTTTAATTTTTGTCTTAAAAATGAGAATTTCCAAGAGTGACACAATTTCTCCCCCAGCTCTGTCAGTGAAAGAGCACTGGAATTAATCTGGCATGTTGCAGTCATTCAAGAAATGTGTAGCACATTCTCATGAATTAATTATCCCATATCCCATATCCCTAACAAATTTCAGCTCTTCTTTAATGGTGAAGTACATATGTGTCATACCTGGAACCACTGCTCTTTGGACATATACATAATATTGATGCTCCTGGCCAGAACCAAGGGCACATATCTTCTGTAAAAATTAAACTAAAAAAACCTAGAAAGGGCTGCCACATCAACATGCCATATTCCTTGTGCAGGTTGCTCCACTGTCCCAATATTGTGTCCTTTATGATTACATCAAGTTGTTTAGAATGTGATCCGGGGGGGGGTTTTATTATTTAGGTTTTGGGATTTTTGTCTTGTTTTGGTTTTTGTTTGTTTTGGTTTGGTCTCTTGTTTTTGTTTCTCTTGTTTTTGTTTGTTTTCTTGTTTGTTTTTTGTGGTGTTTGGTTGGTTGGGTTGGATGGTTGGTAGGCTTGGGGTTTTTTATTTTTTTGTTTTTCATTTGTTTGGGTGTTTTTTTAGAATTGTAAGTAAACCAGTGTATTTTCCCTTAGTCTTCAGAAATAGAGTTGTTTGGGGTTTGTACAATGGACGCACACACATATACAGCAACACACTTCTGGCTGTGGCTGCAAGTTTGTGCCTGTAACTTATGAAATATCAAACAGTAAATGGCAAGAGCCTGTAAAATCATGCTATTTCACATGGATCTTCCAGAGCACAAGGCTGGTGCCGCAGGTACCATCTTAGCCATTGAGTTCAGTGCCTTGCAGGCACACACCCATAAGCTGCGATAAAGAGAGGGTCCACAGAAACCTTGGATATGCTGTAACACACCTACAGTCATGAACTACAAAACTAAAACCCATAACAAATTCAAGACTGTAAGAAAGGCTTCTGAATCCAAACCTGGAAATTATTTCAATTGAACTTGAAGAGAAGTGACAAATTTCAGTGTTAGCAAGGCCCCCATCACACATATTTCCTCTCATAGCTGATCTCAAAAGCATCAGAGGAAACAAACTCACCCATCATGTTTCTCTCCCTGGACATGCATCTAAAGTATAAAGGTTTTCACAAACCCATGGAAAGCTAGCAGAAGCACCAAAAGTTTATGAATATTTCAAATAATATCAGTGTATCAACACAGCAGATGGCAAGTCCCTTCTTCATGTTGCATTCTCCAACAGATTCCAATACATCACAGGCATTAGAATTCACCTTGCAATTTTATGTTCCATCTTCAAGAATTTTCTTCTATCATGCAATTCTTCCTGTAAGCTTGGCTATCCCTTCATTTGTAACAGACAATGTATGGTTTAGCAGCAATTTTTTTCAAATCATATATTCTACTAAGATTTCTTTGTAGTTTTGGAAAACAGAATTTGAATTGAGTTGAAGTAAATTTTGTTTGAAAAATTGTGAGATCCTTTTCTCACATGTCGGTCCTTTTAATACCTATTTTCATGTTGTTATTGCATTTTAATGTTCTATTAGTAGAGCTTTTTTTTTTTTTTTAAATTATTGGTCTCATGTACTTTTAAGAATTGAAGGGCTGTATCAAACTGGAAATATTTTGAGAGTTTTTTTCCAGAGGAAAACTTTTGGAATGTGTGGTAATTTTCAAGATGACCTGGAAAGGCATTTAAGGCATTGAAATACAACTTATCTGCTTAAGAGGTTACAGAGCTTCTGCTGAAGAATATATAATGTCTATAATGATGCCACCACATTCCAGAGGTTGAGGAACAGTTGGTGTCTTGAAGTGTCTAGGCGTACATAGGATTAGCAATGTTTGATTTTGAGATGCTTTGTAAAATTTATATTTTTTGTAACTTATACGTTGTATTTTTATTTTTTTTGAGACCATAAGCTCTCTAGATAGGCAGAGTGTTCACGATCTAAAATTATGCAATACACTTATGCTGGTTATATATTTAGAATAGAGGAAACTTGCAAGTCTTACAAGTATAATTTCTAGTTCAACTGAATTGTAGAAATTGAATTACTAATTACAATTACTAAATAACTATAACTAATATAACTAACTAACTATAACTAATAACTAAATGGTACTAAATACAATTACTGAATTGCAAAAAATTCTCTCAGGGGGTGATCAGAAATAGCCCTGGAAAATGAAGATGTTTTTGTGGCATCTTCCTATGCATAGGCACCCACTTCAAGTCAAACATTTGTAATTTTAATGCAATTGCAAACACAGTTTTGCTGTGATTGCCTTTAACTCTAGCATGTGCGTTTGGTTGATTTAAATTATATTCATGTTTCTCAGATGAAACCACTAGCTAACCAAAGCCAGCTTATTAAAATGTTCGTGTTCTTCTGTAAGTTTCTAAGCAATTTACAGAACATAAATTTATAATTAGGAGGGGTTTCAAGCCAGAGTTACTGCAGGGAGCAAGCAAAGATTGGTTCTTGTGTGGTTGTAAATGTTCATACAAATTCCCTCAGAAAATGTTTGAAAATATTGGAAAGTCTTGCATCTTCTCATCTCAGTGCTACAGAATGTGCTGCACCTTGCTGAAACTCTTTTAAAAGCTGCATTTTGGTTCGTAGGTGGCAACAAAACCCACAAAAGACTTTATTGAAAGGTTAATAAAAGAATGGCGTGTTACAGCATGGTGAAAAAATGATTAGAGATCATGATGTTTGCTTTGAAAAGCCTTTCTTCTGAGTTCAAAAGATGTATTAGAGCTTTCAGGAAATATTTGGGGAATATTTACACTGATTTTGGTATTTGTTTTTTAGAGGTTTGGGTTTTTTAAATGCATTGCTTAAATTGTGTAGTTTGTGTTTCTGGCTGCAAAAATGTGTAATGTGTTTTCTAGGCAAAGAATCACAGCATGAGCAAGGGTATGAGAAGCAGGAGAATGGGAAACAGTTATTTCTTAAGATTTTGCAGTCAAGAAATGGTTTTGTAAACTGCCTACTTATTGCCTATTGCTCTTGTACACCTTTTCTATTCTCAGGTATAGCCACTGATACTTAAAAATTTAAAAGCCTGCAATGGACCACTATAATTGTCTTCTATCTGATCATGGTTTCAAGATCTTGCACAGCAGCAGACCAGCATTTTTCTTATTGTTGTTCTGATTAATCATAGCCTTTGCTATTATACCCCTTCCAACCTAGTATTTGACTAGCACATATCTTCCAGATATAGGAAGATTTTGTTATACCTTCTTATGCCATCAAGCCATTTATAATCAGATACCACTTTTATTTTTCAATACCTTGCCACAAGCAAAAAGAATTGGATTTTGCTATGCCTTCTTATTCTGTAGAACCACTTTGAATCAGCTATCACTTTTGCTTGTTGTCACAAGCAAAACAGTCTTCAGTTGGAGAAACATATTTGACTCATCATCTGTAAACATAAAGTTCTGATCATTGATTTGAATGTTGGAAGTGGAGGGGAAAACTCCAGAAGTCTTTATACAAGTACTTAGAGAAACATTTATTGTTCCCTTTTCTCAGCCTAAAGCTTTTATATGTTTTCTGCAAATTGTGCTCTGTCCATCCAGGGAGGTGAAGGTGGTATAGGAACCTGAGACGCTTTATCCAGTGGCTTTCCTGTGTTCTGTGACCTGTGGCTTCTTTCTGCTGGCTGATGCTTCAGAGATTTCTGACGCTCCACATGCAACTCTGTCTGTGACTCTTGTTTGTGCTCCAGAGCACGTCATCCATGGGCTGAAGGTCCTTCAGGGATGTACCTGCCCCCTTTTGGCATGAAAACCGCCCCAAGAGTACATATTTCAGTGTTTATCTGTATTGTCTGAGCAGAACACCACTTGCTGTTCTCATCAGACATACTTTATCATGCAGTTCTAAAGTTTTTTGTTTTTTCCACTGGTGCTTAAACAGATTTTAGCACTAACTGTAATGGCTTCCATCTGTCCTTCCAATCAGGTCACAACTGTGATCCTCCTGCTCCTTAAACATTTAAATTCTGTCCTTTATACAATATATACAATAATACACAATAAGAAACCCACTATCACTGCTTTTTCTGGATAAACAAATAGACTAAGCTTGTTAAGTGTCTTAAGGCCTATCTTACAGACAACAGACTTTATTGTACTTATTTTCACAGAATCTTAGAGTAGTCTGAATTGGAAGGGACCCAAAAAGATCATCAAGTCCAACTCTTTAGTGAATGCCCCATAGGGGTTTCACACCCACAATGTTGGCATTATAAGCACCATGCATTTTCAAATCCTTTCTGAGTTTTAAACATCATTTTTAGAGAACTGAATGTGACACGCTGGTATACTTCTCTTTACCGTATGTATGTACAAATGACAGTCTCAGTGTTCAGATTTAAAATTTTCCCTGCTAGGACATCTGCCATTATTGTGGTTGTTGCTTTGCTGTGCATTTAAAGCTGAGACTGATGTCCTGTGATTTACCTACAATTAACACATTTTTCCCTTTCTGAAGAAAACCAATACAGCACTCTTGGGACAATTGGGGTGTTCTGTAGAAGTTATTTATTCCTACTGTTTTATGTTGTGTCCTGCTTGATTTAGAAGCTGTGCTTAATAAGACTGATAATCCATTGCTTGAGGGCTTGCAGCTGGGGTAAAAGCTGTCTTACCCTGCAAATTCGTGCAAATAAGTTGCAAGGAATGTCAATTCTACTTCACTTTTTGAAAAAACAGGGATATTAAGAGTATTTTGTGCCAGTCTTATGGGTTCAAACCAGAGCAGCTTTGCATAATATGGAGGCAATAATCCTCTCATAGACCACAGGAAATGTTTGCTGGCCTTGAGCTTCTTTAGACATCTTGCAGTGAACTCAGCATCAAGCACCAATTGTGAATAATTATATTTCAGAGATTTAGGAAGAAAAGCTATCCAAACTGTGCTTTGGCTTGGCTTCATAGGACCACTTACAAGTTCAATGCCTCTAGTTTAAAAATATCAATATAACTGCTAGCTTGTGGCTTCCACGAGCCGTAGCTTGCCGGAGGCTGGTGGAGCTTTTCTGTCGCTGTAGACTTGCCTCCTGTTGCTGCATTGCCCAGGCGCAAGCCTCAGGGAATAGGCTCCTGGGATGGCAGGAGATCACTCCGTTCCCACACCCTTCATTCTGCTGGCAGAGCAGAAGTGTTGGAAGGGCTGACACTGCTATTCAGGTCTATAGTTGCAAGGAAAATAATTAAAATGTACAATGTCAGTGGGCATTTTTTTTTATCCTCCCTATTACCTGATTTTTCCACTTTCAGTCAACTTATTACTCTCGGGGTAGGAGAAACTTATTTGCTATTGCTGTTCCAGTTAAAACAAAAGATATTAAATAGTTTCTTCCAGTGGCCTGCTGCACAGCCTCCTGTAACTGGCTAATTGGCCTCCTATAATTATTGCCCTAGTTGAAACACATTTACTATTAGATTGGAGGTTTATGTAGGTCATCTGGTTTTCTGGAATAGTTGGAGTGTATTTAGGCATGAAACCCATTTACCGTATCACTGACCTTTCTGATTTGCTAACATTTTGTCTCTGCCACAACAATATCTGGTTTTAAAGGAAAGTGTATATTTTGAACACAGGTATCAATCAAGTAGGAGAACTAATTTTAACATATTCAGAGTTTTAATGGACAGAGCTGTGTGAAATAACAGTCTTCCTCTGAATGTTCATTTCAGGCAGCTGTTGATGTATGAATGGTCATGCATGGGTCTGTGAAAGTTTGACATCCTTTGGGAAAGCACAGCCTCAAGCTGCAAGTCAAGCCCACATGTAACAGCTTGAGTGGACATACACTTGCATTAGATGTATGTAAATGCAAAAAACAGAAGTTGTCTTGCTTCTGGACTTTGAGCTCTTTGGTTTATTGTTTAAGATCATCTGTCATACTGCTTTCCTGTTTCCTCTCTGGATTGACATATGCATCTCAGATTAGAATTATGCCATAGTTTAATTTTTTTAGAAATGAAATTATGTTTATCATTGATCTGTTTTGAGATTAACTGGATGTGTAAAGAAACTTCAAGTTCTTCTGGTTCTTAAGCATTTTATTAACAGGATTTCCTTGAAATACAAGGACCAGTTCTTCCACTGTCTCTTAAGACCATTAATATCTAATCTTTTAGTTTGCTTTTGTCTGGAGAGAAAAAAAAAGTCCTTACCAGTATGAAAAACTGTTAGCTAATTGTTTTCCATTTTTATTTTCTTCAGCTAACTTTGGCTTTAAATTCAATACAAAGTTTTTATCTGATTTTCACCTTTGTCTGTAGCAACATTTCCCTGGGGTGGAACGATCATAGAACATTTCACTGGGGTGGAACTATCATAGAACTATCTTCTTCTATCATAGAAGAATCACTGAACACGCTGAGTTGGAAGGGACCTGTCAGGATCACCAAGTCCAACTCGTGGCCCTGCACAGGATGCCCCAAGAGTCACATCATCTGCCTAAGAACATTGTCCAAATGCCTCTTGAACTCCCTCAGGCTGTTGCTGTGACCACTTCCCTGGGGAGCCTGTTCCAGTGCCCAAATAACCTCTGGGTGATGAACCTTTTTCTAATATCCAGCCTAAACTTCCCCCAAACCACTTCAGACCATTCCCTTGGGTCCTGTCACTGTTACCTCAGAGGAGACATCAGTGCCTGCCCCTCCTCTTCCCCTTATGGGAAATTGTGACTGCAGTGGGGTCTCCCCTCAGTCTCCTCTTCTCCAGGCTGAGCAGATCAAGTGACCTCAGCCACTCCTCACACAGCCTCCTCTCAAGATGCTTCACCATCCTCATGGCCCTCCTTTGGATGCTGTCTAATAGCTCCTAGGCTTCCCTGGAAATGGACTCCATTGGTTTTTATTATGTGCCAGAGGGGCACTAGAAGTCCCTTTCCTTCATTGGCAGTTTGAGAGTTCAAGAGCTGAGAACCTGCACAATTATGGGTGCAAAATTAATGCATCAGAGCAGGGCTCATTAGAAACCTTCATGTATGGCTAGTTGGGCTAGACAGTATTCTACAGCAATTTACAGATTTCCTTCTGTGCCAAGGTACCAGCCAGAAGCCTTGTATGCACACATCAGGATCCCAGTAAATTACACCGAGAGCAATCAGATAATGTTGTTAATATGACTCACTTCAGTGCAATTTCTTTGCTCCTCCCTGTATGATTAATTACAACCAAATTGATGTTGCCAGCAATGATTAATTTACAAGTTGAGATGTAGAGTAAATGAGCTAAGCAAAGCTGAGTTGGCATTGCCCCTCATTTAAGAAACTGCACAAGGGATCACAATTCACAGCTAACCTTGTGACCCATTACTGTATTTGCATAAGAATTGGCTGGGTTGAATAGCTGCAAACATACAGTTTATTATTTTGAATAATAGCTGTTTAGAAAAAAAAAAACTTAGTTCAGCTAAATCAGAAAACAAAGAGCATCAATCAGGCTTCTACTGAGAATTTTCTGTCTAATTCAAATTCATGATCGGATAATATGAAAATGCCAAGCCTTTGATACTGAACTGAGGATGAGGATCATATTCTTGATAAAATCCCTGAAGTCCTCTGAGAAAAAAACCCCAATGGATTCATTAATAAAACTATAATATATTATGAATAAATATATTATATTTAATAACTGCTTTTCCTTTAGTTATAATAAATCTATCCTCTAGGAACTACAATTACTTCCAATGTTGAATGTAAGTCAGAATTATTGTCTGCATTGTGTTGAGTGCTAGAGACCGTCCTAGGGTGACTTTATGATGC
>WBNO01011349.1:0-39617 GCA_013400575.1 Peucedramus taeniatus
AAGAAGCAGATCCAACCCCCAACATAGTCTTAGAAAGATATTTGTGTAAGAGCTGGGCATTGACAAGGCAGTATCCAGTTATCTGTACACCTCCACACTCATCAAATGTGTATGCAGAAGCAGATACTGTCTTTTATATTTGAAGATAAAAGGCAATCTCAGCTTCCATGCCACTACATCAAGGCTTGGAATTTTATACAAGCAGGATCTTGTTCAAAAATCAGTTTGTCCTTTTTAAATGGACACTCTAAGCTTTGTAAGGCTGTAATTGACAAAAGAAAAAAGGGACCTGATTCTTTGTGAGAGGAAAATAGGTTGAAAAAGGTACAAGCTGCTTAATTTACAAAACCTTTTAGTTATCTGTAACTGAAATTGACAGTATCAACCTTGGCAGCTGTCAGAAATAAGGAAGCTGAATGTTATGGATGTGTATCACAAGTATGGAACTGGGAGATCTAACGTCTTCATCCAAAAATACAACAATACAAACTTAACAAACAGTTCAGAATACTTGGATGATGTTTAACATACTTGAGAGAAAAGAACCTATATTTTTTGTGGGAAGTAGAATATGCAATAAAGAACGCTGCTTTCTTCCTTAAAAGTGAACAGCAAGAGGAAATAGATGAATTGTGGTGGGAATATATTTAAAAGAAATTTTGAAATTAATGGAAGGTAAATAATGTTGAGACAAAACCAAACCTCTGCTGTCATTATAATTCAGTATTATTCAAATTATTTTTTAACAGTTGTACTGTTAACTAGTCAACCTTGCAGGCATGTTTAATGTTCTATCAAGCGAGTCTTCTCAGTTCCATAGGAATCTGAGAGTAATTACAAATATTCTCTCTCCTTGAAAAACCTTCATGGTACAGGTGATTCATCATCTGAAGCTTAATAACAAAAAAAAAAAAACAAAACAACAAAGTGTCTGGAAAAAAAATTCTGCTGTCATTATTTGTGTACTTTATGTTACCATTTTCTGGTGGAATTTTGGCTTTTGTGTTTTATAAAATAGGTCCGATATTAGGATTCTTGCTTTCCTCTGCCTTCATTTTCACAGTTTGAATAATTGAGTAGGTGTGCTACAGTTACCAGTAATTCCTTTTCGGATATTCCTGCAAGTGTGACTTAGGAGAAGTATAATCAGAAATCAGGTTCTAAGTCATTTAGAGTGAGGGAAGAATTTTGGTCCAGTTTGTGGTCTATTTTTTATAGTAATGGGATTTTCTAGCAAAGATATGTATTTTTCATTTCTACAGGTGAGAAGTTGATATGCACTACTTCATACAATGGCATTAGTAGATACATTTTGTCATTGTTTTTTTTAGACATAGCTCTCAAAATTTTCAATAGTTTTGTAAATGAAATACAGAGTTTGAACATTTGTTCATCTTCCAGATCCTTACTTCTAAATAAAACAACAACAACAAAAAAACCAAATCCTGTTAACTGCAATACAAGTTATCCACAATTTGAATAATCAGGATCATTTTTACAATAACTGTGGCTTTGGGACTTATTTGTTTGGTTTGTCAAGGTATAACACATTCTTTGAAAGAAACTGGTGAAAAAATGTTTGATTCAGTCAGTGTTCCGAACAAATTTCAAATTTTTTTTTACTAACTGCTCATAAACATACCAGTCAAAGTCTTTAATAAAAAACTATTTTTTAATAAAAGTAGACTTGTATGGACATTTTTTGATGAAAATGAACTTGGGATACATGAAGAGAGGTACAGGTAACTGATACTTGTTTTGATTTTGCTGTTAACTCAGCTGATTTTAAGGGTGAGGAATTAAGCATGTGTTGAGGGTGGTACTTGCAGTGGAAATTAGAAAACAAAGCTAAGAAATAGTTATTTTATGATAACATCTTTAGAGTGGCTTGCAAATGTCTGTGAGCAGGGGATGTCTCTTGTCCTCTCTCCTTCTTATGGAGGAGCAAATGAGAAAAAGTCCTTGCAGGAACCTGAACAGTTGCCTGCCCTAGAGCAGAAAAGAGTTTAGTTGATTGGGCAAGCAAAAATTCCAAGTACACCTTCTCTATCTCCTGTGGACTTTTGGAATGTTTGTGGCAGATTGTTTTTATATGTCCCCTAGACATTAAAAAAAAAAAAAAAAAAGAAAGAAAAGAAAAATGTTCCCCTGGAATATGCTTGATTTACCCTGAGATTGCATATTGGTTTTGCAGGTTAAGGAGGAATAAGAAAAAATATAGCAACATGGAGTGTTTGGGGACTACACCTGTGTCTTGGTGCTGTCTTTTGTATCAGAAAAACTACTGACCTTCACATAAACAGAGCCTATAGAATGTTTAGAGAAAAATTTTCTCATATAACAATACCTTGTTAGATGATAGGAAATTCACTATGCAAGCTCAGTTTTTACAGTTGGGTATCAGCCTTCTTTCCATCTTCTGTCAGCTTTTCTGCTGACAAGGTTACCCCTTTCCTCACAATACTACTCTTAGATAAGGTACAGTAACTGCAGCTCTGAAATCTCAAGCGATGAGCTTATACAGAGGTAAAAATCCAAAGGGACAGGGAGAAGAAAAGACCATAGCACCGGAGGCATTTATTTGTATCTGAGTTCCCTCTCCAGTACTGCTGATTTTTCTCTCCCAACTTCTAGAGAGAATAAGTAGGACAAGTCAGAAGCTTAACTGCTTTATGTTTGTTCACTAGTCTGTAAAATAGAGAATACTGTGTGTTAATACTGCTTTCAGGCTGAATATGTTAATGTCTAAAAAGCATTTAAGAATGTAAAACACTATGTAAATGTGAACTATTAGCATATCTTTCTACTTTAACAAGAGGGCAAGATTCTGAAAGAGTTCACACGACACTCTTGAAGGAGTTCAGTGCAGGCCAAAGCATCTGTGAGAGCAGTGTCCTGAGAGAATCCCTGAAGTAGCAAAAGCCCTACACTCCAACAGACTTCAATACGCTTCAAACTAAGTCTTGTGAGACAGGCTAGTAATATTGCTCCTTTTTCCTCCCTTATTCATTTTGGGGATGGTTTTTATAATAAGTTGACATACAAACTGGGGGATGCACCTCACAGAGTATTGTTTAAATTGCAAAATTATCCACGGTAAAAACAAAACACCCCAAACCACACAACTTTCCTCATCTCATCCTGCCTATCCCTATACAAATTCAAGTTCTGGCTTAGTTTAAAACTCTTGCTTGCTGGAGAAAGGGAACAGGAAGTCTCAGCTGTCTTATTCACCTTAAGACATAGTAATATCATAAAAATAGGTGTACAGGCAAGAGGTCAGAATAATTGGTCTTATGTTTGATCTAGGACGCAGTGAGAAAATATTTTTGAGATGTGGGCAGAGACAACAGGATGCAGAAGACATGGCACATTTTCACTGCTTCCATTCAGAAGCTCTTTATCTTCTGCAGAGAACAGTTAGGTCTTAAACATTATTATGATACAGCTTGTGAAGGTGGTGGCATGTGACCCTCAGTTTTTGTATTTCCTTTTAACAACATAACAGGTATCCTTCAGTTTATTAAAGGGTTTAAAGTCTGCTGTATCTGTTTTCTTGTTTGTATCTCTCATATTTCCATTAAATAATATGAAAAAAAATTAACTAGGGTACCCAATGGAATCAAGATTTCCTTGTTCATGGTTTTTCTTCCCTCTTTTCTAATTAAAGAGTGGAAACCTTTTGTTCTGGGCAGCTTCTGTGCAGTCATAAAAAGTGCTGTGTCAGAAAAAGGACACTGGAAGACCATTCAGTACAACTAAAAATTTCATGTCTCTCTGCACACCAACAGTACTGTTGATCAAGGTTCTTTTAAATATTTTATGCTGTAGAAAATACCAAAGATGCTATATTACCTGCTATATTTGGCCAAAATGTGGTTTATGTTTCTATTTTTTTCAGAATAGCAGTTGGACCTGAAAAGATGTGCATCATCATTGACATCACATTTCCCATTTTTGTAAATAGTCACACACTTCAGGAAGCATCAAATAGCTGATGTGCTTTGCTTGTGATAGGACTCAATAAGCTTTCTTTATACATGCTACATTTTACTAATGCAAGACTAACTAAATGAAAGGCTTTAAAATGCTACATAAGAAGCCTTAATATTTATGTATGCTCAGTTACTCTACAGCAGAGAATATATGGAGAGGAAAGTCCCATTCCGTGTTTGGCTCAAATGATTTTGTGCTCTTTTTCTTAAATTCCTTCCTCCTTCTGAATGTAACAGTGGAGCCACATTTATGTAGTGCTACTCATTTCTGGTTACTGACCATATAAACGTAACATTTTTCATTGTTAAGTCTCTGCTGACATTCCTGCCATTCTAGGAAAGGGTTAAAATGCCCCTGTAATGGTTCTCCCCAGCCCTGTGATGCTTGAAAACCTGATAAATGAAAATGCCTTATTCTTGATGTACTAATTCAGTTTAAAAAGTAGCAGTGCCTTTGGAGTTACTGTACTGAATACAGAATTTAGTACAAGGACTCTGGCTTGTTGGGTTTTTTCCCAACACTACTATAATTACATTTTAAGGTAGTTAAACAATCACAAAATCAAGAGTAAAACTTAATCTCATATTCAGTAGAACTGAGGCTCATATTATGCTGGCATGTTTCTACAGAATGCTGTTTTTATTTCTTTTAGTCTGTGGCAAAATCATGGTCACTACTGATGCATAAGATGGAAGACAGTGAAATTGTTTCCTGATACTGAAATAATATGTATATTATGCATGTCTTGACAAAGAATTGCTTATCTGGACCAAAAAAAGGGTTGGCAGTTGGGTTTATTCAATTAATTCTATAGCATCTTATCTGCTTATTAAAGGAGTTTTCTAATAGTAAAAAACTTGAATTTTAAAAGCAAGCTAAACCAGACTGTTTTGTGATGCCTCGCCTTGGGCTCAGGATGGAGGGGTGAATCTAGAAGCTGGCTGGCTCCAACCCCTGCCTCCCCTCGGCGATCATCAAGAGTGTCCGCCCCACTTCCCCCCTCCCCCGCCTCTGCCCTCTGCGGGCAAAAAGGGTGACGGTTTGGCCAGGCTCAACGGGGTCGGGCCAGCCAATACAACCAGTGTTTGTGGACCCACACCTGAGATAGAGATAAAGGAAAGGAGGGAGGGCTCTCTTACGTGGTTCTCCAAGCTGCTTTATTTCCTGTGCTGGGAGTGGGGCCACACGGACCCACAGGCATTGCCAGGCAACCCTGCCACGAGGGGAAGCCCCGTGTGTATCTGTCGCAGTTGCAAGCTGTGGGGAGCAGCGGGAACAGTCCGGGGCGGCACAGCGTGGTTGCGGGATAGAGCCGCATGATGGCTAGTGTCAGGGCGGCAGCAGGAGGTTGCTGCCGCCTGCTTGGCTCACTGCTGCCCCGCTGGGACCACGGAAGAGTGGGATAAACGGGCTCTGGCTGTCCGAGGTGGCGGCGGGTTGGAGCAGAGGTGCACACCATTGGGAGAAGTGGCGGGAGCCCAGCAGGAGTGGTGGGTGCCACGCGGGGCATAGCGCCGCTTGTTGGGACCACGTCAGAGCAGGGCGGATCGGCTCTGGCGTCGGCACCATAACAGAGTGGGCTCCAGTGGGCATGGGCTCCAATGGGTGGTGCAGGTGTGGCAGGAGTGGCACCGGCAGGTTCGGCAATACAAAGCAGGGGGAATGGCATGGGCCATGCCCAGGAGGTGGTGTAACGCAGGGTCGGCAGTGCAGCGCCACTGCCCGGAGCGGAGGGGACAGCAGTCTGAGTAAACCACACAGGAAAATCCAGAACAAAGTGGAATGGACTCTTTTTAAACCTGGGCTGCTCCCTTACGGGACTTCCCTCTCGCCCCTCATCCTGCGGGGCAGCCCCACGGCAAATTGGGGCTTGCTAGGAGGAGGATTCTGGGGGGTAAAACCAATAAATGAGGGGAAATATCATAACTGGCAGCGAATGTTCTCAATTATGGGTGTGACCTAGCAAAGAAAAACAGTTTGCTGGGGGCTGAGTTTCAGTTATGGTCATAGAAAAGCTGAGAAATTTTAGAACCTGGCTCCAGGAGAGACCATTATGAGGGATTGAACAGGGGTGAATAGGAAACAAACCATTTCAACATTTTAAACATATTTCTAAACAGTTAAACCTTCTAGCCCCACTGCCACAGTTTTGAAGTTGAATATTTTATCATTATCCTAATGTTAACCAGAATAATAAATGAATAATTTAATTTTCATATTTTTCTGTGGAAGGTAAACTTAATAACATAGTAGAAGACAAGGTAATTATTTCTAGAGAAAAACATTAATCCTGAAACTGTGATTTGTTCAAGTTATGCCACAGTAGTCAGTAATTGGTGTGTGGTGATTTTACATAAGTGGACAACTATAAAAAGTATGTTTTCTCAGTTAGTTTATATTTTAAAGTGCTATGCATTTTTATAACAACTCTGGCAATAAGATCTTGATTGTGTGCTACTGGCTGGGACTGTTACTATTAAGAATTTATTTCAACCATCTTTCTTTCTGAAACAAACACTTACTCAAACATATTATGAGTATATTTCAGAACCTTTCCATTGCTTTAGATATATTATCATTTTAGAATAACTTTTTATATATTTTATAGTGTGTTATTACACAGTATATTAGAGTCAAGTACACATGTTGTGAAATGGAGACAAAATCAAGAATGATCGTATGAATACTACATTTTATGTAGCCTTCAGAATTAAGTGAATAGCAAGACAGGTAAAAGGTACTAATTTTGTACTATTGGTTTCTCACGTAGTAGTCTCAGGAAAAATACAATTTAAGTGATAGTAACATTACTCCCACTTCTAATTTTACACTTATGATATTAGTTAGGGTTTTTTTTTTTATCCTAGCCGAGTTTGATGATCTTAGAGTTAACTGTTGATAGGTTTTATGTGTACAAATATTGAAGATACATGGCAGAACCAATCTACTTGCCCTTGCACTCTTCTCCTCAGAAGATAGATTTATTCTTTTGATTTGTCTTAATTTTATGGAGAATACATGCATACATTTAGTACTTAGGAGATACAGGCTATTACAAATATTGTATTGTTTCCTTATTACAATGGAAATTAACATTTCAAAATAAAAATATATTACTGTGTATATTTTAATTTATGATTAGATAGTTTTGGGGTTTTTTGTTTGTTTCATAAATTTGCTGTGTGACACTATTGAATTTGCCTAACACCGGGACAACCTTATATTGTGGTACAGAACTCACCTGTTAGCAACAGTCAATATATTTTGTCTGTTTTCTTCTTGTCCCATTATTTTTTCTAGATATCATGTTCACTGAATATTGTAGCAGATTCCAAAGGTTTAAATTCTGGGATCTTTCAACTGAAGCACTTTTTTTGTGAATTACTACTTAAAACTATGTGTGTTTTTCTGAACACCTGATAATGTCAACAGAAAATATTAGTCTTACTTATTGACAGATAACTGGATGTAGTTCTAAGGCTGAGCTTACATAGTAGCATTGACTAAATTGATGATTTTTCTCCATGTTAAAGACATGTTAATTTATTTGTATGCTCCTCTCACTTTATATATTCAGTATAGCCGACTCACCCAAATTTTGGATTTAAAGCTGCAATACTTAAATATAATAAAATCAGTTTTCTTCCATAAAAATGCTTCCTAGAAACTGAATGAAAGACAGGAAAAATAAAATTTGTGTCACAAAATAGTATCTAAATTAGAAATATTTTCCTGGGGCTATGAATGGAATATGAATGTCACTTTTCCAGCAGTTAGTTTCTTTCTCATGAACACTTTTTGCACTTTTGAGATAGCATTTGAATTAAATTTCGGTTTGGATTGTTTGTGTACATGGTCTGCCTTTCTCTAAATGACTTTTTTTTAAAACATTCTGCTGTAGCCGGGAGCATTGATCTAAAGATAAAAATGTTTCAATGCCAAGAATGTGATCAACAAATATTAATTATAATTTTGAAGATTTGATGCTCTTATTCTCTACAAATTGTTAGCCAAGAAAAGAGAATCTGGATAGAGAATTATAAGCTTCTGTGAGCTTACTAAGCATGATATTCAACTGTGTGTGTACGTATTTGCTAGGACTAATTTAGGGAGTTAATCTGGTTCATCCCACCAAATCAGTGCCTCGTTATCCTTTGGTGGTCAAGCATACATTTTGTAGGTGAAAATGGTGAAATAGTTCAGTTACCAGTGTAGTATGCTTGCATAAGTAATGAAGCAGCAGGAGGTTTGCAATGGTACCTCTGTGCAGTGGGAGGACAAATGCTCTTCCAGAATACCTGTGCTTGGTGTTTGGGAAGGAAGCTACTTTAGTCTTTAGTCTTTAGTTCATGAAAGCTCTGGACATTAAATGTTTGGTGAATGCCAGTTTTGACCTCAGGCTTTTAAAAATATGCACTGTGGATTCTTTAGGTCTTTGTGTCTGAAGTAAGCAGTTGATACATTACTGAGTTCACAAAACAAACCACCCTCTAACAGAGCAGTAACATCTCAGCCTGGCTGAAGCAGTTTTGGATGAGCTGGCCAGAGTGGTACAGGCTAGTCCTTAAAACTGTAGGGAGTTAGGTTGTGTGGTTTTGCATTAATTTTTAAATAGAAATCCTACTACACTCTAAGGTTTTTAGTTTGCTGGTTAGTAACAACTGTAGTTGTCATTAATAGATGAGTTCTGGTTATTAATATAATTCTGGTTATTAATTGGTAACCCAATTAAAGCATATTGTTGCACAAAGGGAGCAGATGCAAGTGGCTTCCTAGCACCCAACTGCCAGCCTTTAGTTGGACTTCCACTTTCTCACAAAACAGTTGAGAAATTGAAGTTGAAAGGTTTTTCAGTTTTCAGGAAACAGAAGAATTTCTCCAGAAACTGTAAAAGGAGCTGAAAAAGCAGATTTCAAAGCATATACCAAGAAAATGGAAAAGGAAGCTGTATAAGGTAATTTATGCACTGATTTGGTTTAATGTATTCAACTGAATTTGATGCAATCTTCACAAGAACTAGTACATTTTCTGTTAAAAAGAATCAGAATTCTTTATTGAAAATTATTATTTTACTTTCAACTCTCTCCTTATTAAAGCTAGGGAACAGTTTTCCTGAAGACATTTGCATCTCTTAGCAAAGGAAATATATGTAGTACTAGAAAATACTTAACCTAGGACAAATTGGTGACAGCAAGATATTGAGCAATTAAATCTGTGTTCTCAGAGAGGATGTAAACGACAACCCAGATATACGTAAGATACTTAGGTTGTCTAATCAAGCTGCTTAGTAACTTTTTTTTCTGAATATATAAACATTTGGGATAGGACTCTGAGTGCTTTTTGGCTGTAGAATGCTTTTTGAATAAAATTCAAAGGTTTCTGTGGAGAGTAGGAGAAACAGCATTGTACTTTTCTACACAAAATTTCCTCTTTCCAACAATGGATTATCCTAGTGAATAGAAAGGAAGCAGCAAGCACCAAGTACTCTGACAGTCCAATGACAGACTACAGATCAAAAGGCCCTTCTGAACATTTAACTTCAGCTCTTCCTTAAACTAGCATAATAACTTTCTTACTTTACTTCAGTGTCCTCCCTTTTCAGTATGATCAATCTCAGTGTAAATGTAACTGAAGTATATTTAATTAATTGCATATAATACTGTATAATTCAATATATTTTGAACATTTCTTTCAAATAATTTGATGCCCACAGTTACATTCTAGAACATTTACTCATAAGGAAAATTACAACTTTGCTAAGTTTCCAAACAGAAATCCTCTGATTTTCAGTCTTTTATGACATAAAATTTAGCTGAATTTTATATGACCATATTGATGAATAAATACATTTATAAGTTCTTTTAAAAACTAGTCTGCCTTCTTGTAGGTGATCTCTTCTTTCTATGTTGATTCCATAATTTGAAATTGCTAGGTCTATATCTGTAATAATAATTTATGTGCTGGAGTCTACTATTTATGCTGACACAACAGACAAACAGAAACCAATAAAGACTTTTCAGGCATTTAGAATATAAAAGTGCATCACACTATTTCCAGAGTCGATATATGTACATACATATACAGTTCAGTACTAGTTAATTAGGCTAGTTTGATGATTTAGCTAAAGCTGAGTGTTTGATGTCTATTTTTCTTTTTTCCGGTTCCACTGACTTGTTACGGTCTTCATGTGCTTAACTAATGATACATTTCAGATTGATTGCAAATATAAAGACTGAATAATATTTTGCAGTGCAATATTATTTGAGACTGATTTGCCTCCAGTGTTACCAAAATAGGTGTTATTTTCCATCAGAATTCCTGTGTTTTAAATTTAAAAGCACTATTTAATCTCAGTCATTCTTAAATTGAAGGAATTGGTGCTTGAGAAAATGCTGACTAATTCCTGAATCATGCTGCTGAATACTGCATATTTTTTATATAATAACAGATTACTGTCAGAGATACAAATCTTACAGTGGACTGACCCACATAAAGTACATTGTCTTTATGTGAAAACGGTGTTGAAAACAGAATTCAAGGGATAGCAAACTACAGACATAGCTCCATTTCAGTAAAAGATTACCTGCTTTAACTTTATTAGGGTACACTTCTTCTCTCTGATATTTCAACGCCTCCCCTACACACACACACACACACACACACACATGCACCCAAAAACCCCACCCTCATCTATTTCATTGCTGTTTTCTGGAAGTTGATAATTATTGGCTAATTCAGCAGAGATTGGAGTAACAGGCTTTGGCTAAAATGTCAAGTATAGTAATTTTAAGTCAATTAATAAGTAATTTAAGTCAAGTATAGTAAGTTCATATTTCAGATTAAATGGGGCATACTTATAAAGAAGTAGATTGTGTACTAGTTTTTACTAATTGATGTTGTTTAAAAATAATATTAAAGATATTTCCATTAAGGAATTACTCATATGTATATTTTCCAGAGCAGTCACCAATCTAATTGTTGTGGTTCTCACTAGTTGAAAATAAAAGGGCAGAGTTTGATAGCTGTAGGTGGTATCAAATATTATCCTTGTTTTCTCTCTAGAGAACCTGTAGGTCACCAGACTTTGGTATTGAGGGCCTACTTCTCTCTAAAGAGATGTCTCACAATCAGTTTGGAATACCCGACTGAGGACTCTGAGTTTGTCTAGCTGGGAGAGGGGGAGGCTGAGGAACGAGCTCACAGCTCCCTAGGGCTTTCTGAGGTAGTGGAGTATGAAGTGCTGAGCTCTTCTCCCTTGTACCCAGTGCCAGGACATGTGGGAATGGCCAAGAGCTGTATTGTTCAGGAGAAGTTCTAACCTCTGAACTTGCAGAAGGCATTGGATACCACAATCATGCCCCAGCCTGAGTGTCAGCTCTGACATGTTTTGAGAAGGAGGCATGTAGTTACTGATGGGGGTGAGAGCTGTGGATGACCTTGAGATCATTTCACCATCTGAACAAATTCATAGAAAGCAGAGGTGATGTATTGTTTTTGAAGGTCTTCTGTGTTCATCCAGTTTTTCTGGTTGCCCACAGGATGGCAAAATCCCCATCTCTGACACCAGAGATCAAATCCTGAGTCTGACACAGGACATGTTCCTCAACTAAGTGGTTTCAAGCTTAGCCATGGATTTTTTTTTCTCCTTTTACTCATTTTTAGAAATGCCTGAGCTATTTCCCATGGGAAAACATGCTACAGCACAATATCCTGAGAACACCAGCACTCCCTCAGAGGAAAAGTCCATCCCAATACTCTGTTTCCAAAGCAGCCGGTCAATTTTTAAAGGAGAGCCCTTGAGCAGGTCTGGTGGTGCTCACAGGCCTCAGTGGCTGGGACTGGCCTCCCCTGGGACCCTCAGCCCCACCACCTGCTGCCAAGGGCACCTGTCCCAGCTCAGCCTGGGACCCTCAGTCCCTGCCTGAGCCTTTTGTACCTGTGCTAGTCTGATTATCCCACCATAATTATACAACTATCCCAATATTAATTAAATAACAATGCAAAATGTATTGGCACTACATGGTAGAAGAAATACTTATAAATTGCACTATGTTTCTTTAGGCTAATAGGCTTAATGTATGGTATTAAACAAAATGACAGCCATAAGTATAGAAATTTTTCAAAATTTAATAGAATATTAACATTTAACTTCACAAATAAATTCATTTTTACTCATAATCTTGGGATATTTATCAAGGTGTAATCTTATTGACTGACTTCTTTAGAAGGCAAGAAGACATTAGGAACAATTTCATAAGGGTGCCATCTAGGACATTGTATAATAGCAACTCCAATAACTTAGAGTGAAACTAATATTTTCTGGGTATTTTTTTCTCCATTGACTTCTTGTACCATTTTTAGGACCTATATATATAAGTTATAATGCTGTTTTTAAGTTGATGAAGATCTGAATGCTGGCCTCATGCTTACAACACACAGAGAAAGTTTTCATTTTCATAAAAGTATCAAGAGCTGTAAAAGAAGTACAAATTTGCAGTTAACATGGTCTGAATAAAAATGAAAATAGAAATCATTCCTCTTGGAAATCTGTGGTCCAGACTTTATGAGCAGGTGTGTATCAAAATATGCAAGGAAATACTCTCACAGTTAACTCAATATTAAATAGGGAATGATAATTGCCAAGAACTTAGTTTCCAAGAAAAGACATATGCAATATGAGTAAACAAGCAACATTACCTAGTCAGTTATCCACAATATGCGTCCCACAAAATACCTCCTGAAGTATCTAGATCATTGGCTAAGTCTTCATGAATAAATATAATTTTCCTATTAAAAAAAATCCAAAGAGATTGGTTGGGGTATTTTTTTTTCCTAACAGTTGAAGTTAGTGGTGAAAATGGCCTTAAAATTTATTCTTATGATCAGACCTTACAGCCAAAGAGAAGTTTTCTCAACTACTCACAACAGACACAGCAGATAATTTACAGGTTTAAGATATGCACAGAACATGGCATTGGAAATGGTATGTTATCAGGGGTACAACAGCATGACATGGTGGAAATCAAATGCAAAAAAGAAAGATTCTGACATCCCTAGAGGTATCTTCATAGTCATAGCCAGGATTTCAAAGAGTGTCAATTAAGTGGCTTAAAACCAAACCCTTTTAGTTGCAACTGAAGTTATTATCTATATACTGTTTACAGTTATTTTTACAAACAGCAGTTATTTTGTATAGAAAAAGTAGTGTTCAATGGGGGACACAGAACAGCTAGCATAACCTGCAGAGTTTTTTTATCTATTGCATTTATACATTGCTTTGTACATAATAAATGCATAATTTCATAACTCGATGGAGGTTGATACCAAGATCATTTCAGATAAAACTATTTTATGGGAAGGTATGTTAATATTTATAATTTTAATATTATTTCTTTGTATTATAAATCACCTTTGGTTATTTTATCTCTACTATCCTCTAGCATTTAATACCAATTCAGGAATATTATTAACCATCTGTTAGCATAATATTAAGTATTCAAATTTCTTTTAGTGTATATGAGTTTCTGCAATATTTTCTGCAAATATTGTATCCCTAGACTAACTGTAGCTTCCATGAGCCTCAAGCACTTCTAGGATGCTTATATATTAATTTAGAGAGTATCTTGTATACTTCCAAAGGAATCACATCTCTTTAATTAAAATGTAAAATTCAGAACCGAAGTTATTATTTTTAGGAAGCTGAATTCAGTTAAAAGAGCAATAAACACTGGATGCAGACATGCAAATAAAAGTTTTAATAATCTTGCAGAGGATTAAATTGTAAACAGTGAAATCATAAACAAAGGCATATTTTTATCTTGCCTAAAGATAATATGAACTAAGAATTTCAGCTACAAGGAGAAAAAAACCTATATTCTTTTTTTTTCTGACATTGTCATCTGTAAATAGTGTTGACTTCAGTATGCATGAAAAAGTTAGACGTAACCTTGTAAAGGCGACCTTTAAACACTTTCGGTTTTAGCATGGAAGCCAGCATCCTTTTCTGAAGTTGTATAAATAAAAGCAATTTCTGTTACCCTAAAAAAATATGAGAGGAACAAAACTAGTCTAGCTTCCAGGTCCTCCTTCTCAACAACACTGCAGTCAAAACCAGTAACAAACCCAGAGTATTCAACAAACAAAAGTTTACATTTGAAATCTATAATTTTTTCTCCCCTGGAAAAAAATTGTAATTTTATAGTTAAAATATTATAGATCTCTCTCCATTTAAAAGGGGAATTATTACCACTAGAAACCAAAGCATTTCTGGTTAAGATTTAATAGAACTAATCTACTTTTAATTCTTGTTTTTTGTTTTTTTTTTTTTCTCTTATTCTGCAATTCTTCCTTAAAATCATCATAAAGTTTGTATTGTAAATATCAGAAAATAATAACATTTTAGTAATTCTGAATACTGCATATATTTAACATGTTAATGATCTCTATTTTCTACATGATTATTGGATATTTTTTGCAAGCATTCTGAAGCTCCTCTTATTTGGGCAGAACAGGTGCATTACATTCTGCAATTACCTTTTCATTAAAGAAGTCAAGAGTGATGCTTATCTTGTGAGGTTTATGGATATCTGCATCCAGTACTTGGCAAGGCTCATGCTCACACCCCTGGACCGATGTTTTTGTATTCTCTTAATTTGTCCCTGAAATAATAATAGTCATAGAATGCTTCATCTGTCTTGTGCTGTCAGTATCACAGAAAAGTTGCCAGCCAATAGATACGATTTGTAGGTACTTACACTTTGTGATTGTATCTTTAGCTTATTTTTAAAAACTTAGCATACTATTATTGCTTTGGTTTGGAGTGTTTATTGTCCCTTGTCATGATGATACATATCTTTGTCATTTTAACAATCATGGAGAGATCTTCTGTTTCTGGAGTTTAAATAGAAAGGGGGGTTTTGCTTCAGACTTGAAACATAATTTACATAATAATAAGCATGTGGTGGAATTAGGTGCCTGAAAATGTTGCAGCTAACCATTACTGAGAAATTGTTTGCCTTTCTCCCCCTTTTTTTCAGCATGTATCTTCTGTATTTCTTCACTCTTTTACCTTTACGTGATTATTTTTTCTGTCCTGTCTGTCTGACTCTCCTTTTAGATTCTCTTTGTACTTTATTCTCCCACAGGATACCACTGGATTTTACACACAAACTTTCTTTTACCCAGTGGCTCTGTAGCAAGTAGTACATCTGCCTCGGCAGCATTTCCTTCTGTACTATGCTAAATGTCTCTCAGAATGCAGCCATGAATGGGTGTCAAACTGGGATGTCCTGCAAGACAAAATGAAACCTTGAGAGACTGCCACTGGCTCATGCAGAGACTTTGTAATTGAATGTTCTACATCATTTCACACACTTCCAAAGCCTCATTTGTTGCAGCTTACATGGTAATTTAAAATATTAGTTGAGGGCAAGGCACTTGCAAACTGGTCAGAAAGGGCTGCTTGAACCATGTCTGTGATAGGAAGGTGTAGAGCTTGCATGGGTGACTACAACACTGCCCTCCAGCAGGAAAGGCAAAAACCAGCAATGTCAGTGAGCATCATGTGCTCAGTTTCTTCACATTAGGGGTAGCACAAACTGTACAGAATATCTGAAACTATCTGAATTTCTGTCACTGTGATGGCAAAAAGGTGAGAAATAAATGCGAATTTAGGTGGGAAACAGATCTGTATAATGAGTTAGATATCAATGTCTGGAATACAAACCATACAAACAAGATCTCAGATTTGCGTTTGTGTCTTTTTGTTTGTATAAAAGCAGGAATGTTAAATTCCATATTTTGGAGCCAAGTGTTTGCATCATGTAAATTACCTCATTCCATTAAGACCAATGAGACACTGTGAAAGCACAAAGATTTGGACAAATAGTATCTAAGGGAAGCCCCTAGTGTGTCTGTATTTTATGGTGCTTCTACAGGTTGTGGTGATTCACTGTAGCAGGTAGTGAGATCAGTGTACTGGTTGGTGTGTGATTTAGCAGCAAGTGTTAAGAATGTGGATTTATTTCTCTTCACATCTTTAAAAAGTTTGAAATGAATGCTGATTTCAGCATTGAAGCTCTATTCAAGGCCTCAGGCAATTACTTTTTAATCAGTATTTGAAGAACTCCTTTATCACCTTCAGGAACATTTTTATGAATACGGAAATATGCAGGTTTCTCCAGGCAATAAAAAGCCATTAGAATCAGGAGTGAGGGGTGCTGCAGGGTAGAGTAACAATTCTGACATTTCTGAGGAAACTTAATTTATAGCAACATAATTTATACAAGATATAGGCATTCTTACAGTGATGCTCTAAACAGGGAGGTATTTTGCTTGTGACTGAAAATCCCAGATCAGTAAAAGAAGTTTATTAATCTTCTCACCACTACAGATGATATAGTCCCATGTAGCTCTGTGGACACATAGATTACCACATGGAATCCCAAATCAGTTCAGATTTCTGTAGTACATACATACAAATAAGCATGTGGGGCATAGATTAGGAGTTCTTTAAAATACAACAATACAACTATTCTGAAGAAATTAGATTTTACAAGATTGAGCTCAAAATAATCCCGTATTTTGCTTTTTAATTAACACAAAATTGCGTTACTTTACCTGTATTGTTCATACTAACCCAGGGATTTTCTGTGGTGGATGGGAGATTTAAAAGTGCAAGCCAAAAGTAAGATCTGTGGACTGTATAAAACCAAATGTCTTCAGTTGCTCAATAAGATATAGAATTTTTCCATTTAATATGAGAGAAGATCACATAAATACAAAAAATCAATAAACAACTTGTTAACCTCAGACAGTCAGGGGAGAAGAAACAGGAGAATAGATAACCCATGCACTCTGCTTAGAAACCAAGCAAATTCAAGGTACATTGAACTTGGATGAGAAAAAATATCCTCTGTGAAGAAGGTCCTTTAACATTTTGTGACTATATTAGTTCATACTTAAATAAAAGGTAGTTCTAAACAATATTTTTCAAAATTTAAATATTTTAATTCCAATTTCCTAATATTTAATTTTTTAAGTATTTAGACATTAAATATGAGGATATGTAGTTCATACATTTTTTGTATTGGTTTGTCTTTACATACTTTTTTAAATTTAATTTGTCACATATTTGTATAGTTATTGTCATTTTAGTTGCTAACAGAGGGATATTTTCCCCTGTTAGGGAAAAGAAAATAATTTTTCCAAATTCTAACAGCTTAGGCTAACCAAATCTAAGATAAGATACAAAGCCAAAAAAGCTGTCTAGTTTCTTTAACATCAAATAGATTAGTTTAAAATTGCAGCTCTTATATATGATTATATAATTTGGTAGGATAAATATTTGAGCTTATTTCTTGTGCAGAAGGGAAAAGAACATTTGCAGTCATTTCTATCTAAAGGGGTAAAATCTGCAGGCATTGTACAGAACTGTATCAAATGTCAGAAAGAGTGATAAACAAGAATAAAAGACAAACAAAGCTCTAGACATCCTGACATTATGTGAGATTAGAATAATGTTTTCATTATTCTAATGTTTCTATTTCTATTTCTATTCTAAGTTTCAAATTTAGCTTCAAATATACTAAGCCTTTGGGCCATGAGATTTGTTTTCAAAGATTTCGCATTTCCCAACTGGTCTTCACCTGATGTGTAATCCCCCAGTTTCTGCACTGTGAAATAGAGAACAACTGTCGAGATCTCCTTTAAAAAGCTAATCCGAAAGTTAATCTGTAATAAAAAGAGCTTTATAAAAGACTAATATTTTATAATAAGTCTGAGTTTGAATTCTGTTTTCTATTAGTGATTCCAGAAGTTGAAAGAACCATAATAAAACAGGAAGAGACCAATGAAATATCTTGTCAGTAAGAAGGACGGCAGGATGGGGACTGGTGGAGCAAAGTCCTTCCCACTGTAAGTAAAGATCAGGTTCATGACCACCAGAGGAACCTGAATGTATGTAAGTCTGTGGCACCTGATGAGATGCACCCCAGAGCCCTGAGGGAACTGGCTGATGTAGTCACCAAGACACTCTCCATGGTGTTTGAATAGTCTTGGCATTCAGGTGAAGTCCCAGGTGACTGGAAAAAGGGATATGTACGCTTCTTAAAAAATGTAGAAACGAGGCCCCTGTGAACCACTGACCTGTCAGTCTCACCTCTGTGCTTGGGAAGATCATGAAATAGATCCTCCTAGAAGCTGTATGGCACATGGAGGACAAGAACATGATTCAAGACACCAGCATGGCTCTACCAAGGGCAAGACCTGCCTGACCAACATAACAGCCTTCTCTGATGGAGTGGCTACATAAGTGGACAAGGGAAGAGTGATGGATTTTAACTATTTATTTATTTATTTCCTTATTTATTTATTTATGCAAAGCCTTTGACAAGGTCCTGAACAGCATCCTTCTTTCTAAACTGGGGAGAAATGGATTTAATGAGTGGATTATTTGATGAATAATAAAGAGATTGGGTGGTCACATACAGAAGGTAGTGGTCCACTCAGAGTCAACAGTTTAGAGTACCAATGGACATCAGTGACAAGTGGTGTCCCTCAGGGGTCTGTACTGGGACCAGTACTATTTCATATCCCTCATTAATGACATAGATTAATTGATTGAGAACACCCCCCAGCAAATTTGCCAATGACACCAAGCTGAGTGGTGTAGTTGCCATACCTGAGGGATAGGATGCTGTCCAGAGGGAACTGGGCAGGCTCAGCGAGCGGCCCCATGGGAACACAAGGGGGTTCAGCAAGACCAAGGCAAGATGCTGCACCTGGGTTGGGGCAACCTGCAATACCAGCACAAGCCAGGGGATGAACAGATCAAGAGCAGCCTTGGGGAGAAGGATCTGGGGGTGCTGGTGGAGGAGAGGCTGGACATGATCCAGCCATGGGCACTCACAGCTCAGAGAGACAAATGTGTCCTGGGCTGCCTCCAAAGCAGTGTGGGCAGCAGGGTGAGGGAGGGGATTCTGCCCCTCTGCTCCTCTCTGGTGAGACCCCACCTGCAGTGCTGCATTCAGCGCTGCGGTCCCAGTACAGGAAGGACACGGATCTGCTTGAACAGGTCCAGAAGAGGCCAACAAGATAATTAGTGGGATAGAGCATCTTTTAGGAGAAAGGCTAAGAGAATTGGGTTTTTCTGAAGCCTGAGAAAGGGTTTCAAGGTGACCAAAGTACAGCCTTTAAATAGCTACAGAACTACAGAAAAGGTAAAGAACTACAATAAATATAGGGAGGGTTTATAAGGGCATGTAGGGAAAGGACAAGGGAGGATGGCTTCAAACGGAGAGCAGGTAGGTTTTGATTAGATATTAGGAAGAAATTCTTTACTATGAGGGTGGTGAGACACTGCAACATGTTGTCAGCAAAAGTGTGGATGCCCCATTCCTGGAAGTGTTCAAGGCTGGGTTGTCAGGTATCTCTGCCCATTGTGTTGGAACTTTAAGGTTCCTTCCAACACAAATTATTCTATGATTCTAAAGGAATGTGTCAGGAAAAGACACTTGAGAATTCCCTTCTCTGACTTGAAACTGTATGTCTTCAAATCCAGCTTTGAGTAATTTTTGTTCTAAAGATTTGAATGAANTAAAAAGAGCTTTATAAAAGACTAATATTTTATAATAAGTCTGAGTTTGAATTCTGTTTTCTATTAGTGATTCCAGAAGTTGAAAGAACCATAATAAAACAGGAAGAGACCAATGAAATATCTTGTCAGTAAGAAGGACGGCAGGATGGGGACTGGTGGAGCAAAGTCCTTCCCACTGTAAGTAAAGATCAGGTTCATGACCACCAGAGGAACCTGAATGTATGTAAGTCTGTGGCACCTGATGAGATGCACCCCAGAGCCCTGAGGGAACTGGCTGATGTAGTCACCAAGACACTCTCCATGGTGTTTGAATAGTCTTGGCATTCAGGTGAAGTCCCAGGTGACTGGAAAAAGGGATATGTACGCTTCTTAAAAAATGTAGAAACGAGGCCCCTGTGAACCACTGACCTGTCAGTCTCACCTCTGTGCTTGGGAAGATCATGAAATAGATCCTCCTAGAAGCTGTATGGCACATGGAGGACAAGAACATGATTCAAGACACCAGCATGGCTCTACCAAGGGCAAGACCTGCCTGACCAACATAACAGCCTTCTCTGATGGAGTGGCTACATAAGTGGACAAGGGAAGAGTGATGGATTTTAACTATTTATTTATTTATTTCCTTATTTATTTATTTATGCAAAGCCTTTGACAAGGTCCTGAACAGCATCCTTCTTTCTAAACTGGGGAGAAATGGATTTAATGAGTGGATTATTTGATGAATAATAAAGAGATTGGGTGGTCACATACAGAAGGTAGTGGTCCACTCAGAGTCAACAGTTTAGAGTACCAATGGACATCAGTGACAAGTGGTGTCCCTCAGGGGTCTGTACTGGGACCAGTACTATTTCATATCCCTCATTAATGACATAGATTAATTGATTGAGAACACCCCCCAGCAAATTTGCCAATGACACCAAGCTGAGTGGTGTAGTTGCCATACCTGAGGGATAGGATGCTGTCCAGAGGGAACTGGGCAGGCTCAGCGAGCGGCCCCATGGGAACACAAGGGGGTTCAGCAAGACCAAGGCAAGATGCTGCACCTGGGTTGGGGCAACCTGCAATACCAGCACAAGCCAGGGGATGAACAGATCAAGAGCAGCCTTGGGGAGAAGGATCTGGGGGTGCTGGTGGAGGAGAGGCTGGACATGATCCAGCCATGGGCACTCACAGCTCAGAGAGACAAATGTGTCCTGGGCTGCCTCCAAAGCAGTGTGGGCAGCAGGGTGAGGGAGGGGATTCTGCCCCTCTGCTCCTCTCTGGTGAGACCCCACCTGCAGTGCTGCATTCAGCGCTGCGGTCCCAGTACAGGAAGGACACGGATCTGCTTGAACAGGTCCAGAAGAGGCCAACAAGATAATTAGTGGGATAGAGCATCTTTTAGGAGAAAGGCTAAGAGAATTGGGTTTTTCTGAAGCCTGAGAAAGGGTTTCAAGGTGACCAAAGTACAGCCTTTAAATAGCTACAGAACTACAGAAAAGGTAAAGAACTACAATAAATATAGGGAGGGTTTATAAGGGCATGTAGGGAAAGGACAAGGGAGGATGGCTTCAAACGGAGAGCAGGTAGGTTTTGATTAGATATTAGGAAGAAATTCTTTACTATGAGGGTGGTGAGACACTGCAACATGTTGTCAGCAAAAGTGTGGATGCCCCATTCCTGGAAGTGTTCAAGGCTGGGTTGTCAGGTATCTCTGCCCATTGTGTTGGAACTTTAAGGTTCCTTCCAACACAAATTATTCTATGATTCTAAAGGAATGTGTCAGGAAAAGACACTTGAGAATTCCCTTCTCTGACTTGAAACTGTATGTCTTCAAATCCAGCTTTGAGTCATTTTTGTTCTAAAGATTTGAATGAAGATTGGGAGATGACAATAAGGAAGGAGGATTGTTGATAGTGTAGGACTTTCTTATATCTAACTGATGGGAAGCTTAATTTTCCTTATTTATTTTCACTTTTAAATCCTATATGAATGCTTTTGAATTCAAAAATGTGTTATTCGTTTTAAATAGAAAGAAGTCATTAAAACCCAAAAACAAACAAACAAACAAAAAGCTATGTTGAACTGAAAATAGGTGATGATACTTGTTTAGGAGTACATGGAAACAATTTATAATGAAAACCAAAACTTTTCCAAAAAGAATTTGTCAACAGTTCAAGATTTGTTAGTCTTGCCTACTAATTCTTATATTCTATATAAAACTGGGGGAGAGTGGAATGGCAGTGTGAACTCCGTGAAAATGCTTTGCCTGTTATTTAATGACCAAAGTACCAAATCAAGTTTCCCATTAAGTCATGGTCTACACATGCAAAGCAGTCAGCCTTTTCTTTTCTCCTCTGGGCTGGACTCCATGAAAATCTCATAATTCCATAGTCAATGCTCTAAGGAAGTTGTGGGGTATAGGATATAAGACATAGTCTGGTTGGTAGGCTGATCTCTAAGGGAACAGATATAGGAAATACATATTTTGCAAGGTGATACTCTTCTGTAGAAAAATAAATAATTTCTAGTGAAAAAGTTTTATCACTTCAGTGAAATAAAGAGCTTTGGCTTGAGAAATGTCATTTCAGTTGAGTTGTTTTGATTGGAGTTGCATGAAATATTGTGTTTTGTTGTTTAAAAAAAATATTATGAATTTGCATTCTAATGTTTCTATTTTTTCAGATACTTTCCTTTTTCAGTCCACATTTTGGTAGAAATATACAAGTTCTGAAGTATCATTCCAAATCTTTTCAGTCAGTTTTCAAAGACTATTTATTTGATCAACACAAAAGCTTTCTTTGGCAGACCTACATAAAATAGCAACTACAAGAGGAGTTGCTCCCAGCATCAATTATGGCCATTAACACATCTCTTGGAGATCATGCCTTCTTTGAGATCCAAACCTGTTTTTCTGGAGCTTTTCAGCAATGAGAGGTAGCAGATATTTGTGTGCTATTGAAGCTTGCTTTCTCAAACTGATCTCTGCTCCTCTTATTGTTAAAGCAGGAGAAGAAATTATTTAAAATTACTCAGGAGGGTAGAGTAGGAAAAACACCCACAAAACTATTATTAGTAAACAAAATCAAAATAATGCTACTCTGTGACCTGTTTACTGATAATATTTCTTCAGCCATGGGCTGCCTGTTTGTTCCTCATGCTGCTTATGCTTCCACTGAAATTATGGCAAATCATATTTAGAAAGAAAATTATCCCAAAAATTACTAAAGAAAACCATCATAGAAACTTCCTTTTTTACCATTTCCTGAGAGCAGCAATATGTAAAAGGTAATAAACAGTCTCCTTGTTTTAGGAAATTGTCTTTGGCATCCTGATCTTTAAAACTGTCACAGTTTCATACAGCAGACTTGTTACATATGCTTTGCTGAAGTCATCTTATCTGTAAAAAATACTGATTGATTTGCATGAATTTAGAATTGAAGATAAAACATGGATGGATGTACAACACAGGCATGGACAATGTGAATTTTGAACATAACTGCTAAGTTCAGCTGTCTCATCTAAGTCCTTACTCATCTCTGTAAGGATATTGTTCTAAAAATAGGACTGGCAGCAGATGTAAGCATATCTTAATGTTTCATCTTAGTTATTTAAATCAGAAATATAGACTTGTTTCCTAAACAAAAAAAGAATCTCTGTACCTTCTCAATGAAAGCAGTTTGTCCTTTGTTTTTGATTGCAGGTATATGGAAAAAATTATTTAATATAACTAATAAAGAGGAAAAACATGGTTAGCCCTAAGCAGGTTTAAAGAAAAAAAGTTTCAAATAAGACATAATTGAGTTTAATACCTTGGTAATTCAGCTGCTTGTTGTCAGATCCTAGTAGTGAATTCCACCAGCAAAACTCTCTTTAACCTTCATATCTAACTCACTGAGGTACTAGCAAAGGCTTAGAGTATGAAAGTGAGCATGTCTTACTCAGGGTGTTGCTCCATCTGTGTCTTATTTGTTACATGTTGAAGCATGAGTGGTTTTTTGTCAGTCATACAGCAAGTGGAAAATGGTAAAATTATTTCCCATTTTCTCCAAAAGAAGTTTTTTTCCCTGCACACAGTTGTAGAACTTCAAGGACTTACCCTCATTCTTTCATCCACAAACAGTATCAGCAACAAAAAAAGGATGTCTCATCAAAGCAGACATTCATTGCAACAAATCTGTTACAAATTCCATACTACCTATTGAACAGAGCAGACCATAAATATTCAGGAAGAGAATGTGACTTGGGCTGGGGAAGAGTGATGAGTGGGAAGTAAAACCTCATGCCTTTGGCAAGCTATTCCTAAAAGAAGACGTATGAGTAGCACCCTCAAATGCAAAAGGTGTCACTTTGAGGCATGCTCTGTTTACTGGACTCTCCAAGGTTGTTACTAAAAAATGCAAAATACTTTTACTAAACAAATAGAGAATCCAAACAGACTACAAAAATCCTATTAAATTCTTTAAAATCTTAAAGAGTAGGAAGCTCTTTTCCCAGTGTTTTCATGCTCAAAATTATACTTCCATGATGCTTCATCAACTATGTAGTAAAGAGGAAAATTGAGGAAAACTATCTGGTTAGTCATTCTCTGCTTTGGTCTCAACAAAACTACTCTGCTTTCAGAGTTTTGCAGAGGATAAGTATAGCGTATCTGTAGATATTATTAGAAATAAGATACATCTACTTGAAATTGGTATAATATCAGAGTGCATGACAGGTTCAATCTTTGGTAAATGAGACTTGAAAAGAGATTTACCTAAGTTGAGGTTTTCTTGCCAAAGAAAGACAAGAAAGTTGGAACCGTTCTGTGTTTTTACTTTGGCAAGCTATTGAGCTCTAGCACAGGGGGCTTCAAGGCTTTTCAAGAACCAGTTAGATTTTTGTGTTTTGTTTCCAAAAAGTTAGTTCATCAAAGCCAGAAGTCTGTTTTTGTTCTAAAATCCCTCACATCTAATTTTTACAGCAGGAGTGTAAACAGAAATTTAAAAATTCATTTTTAAATCATCATTCATGAAGATGATTCAGAACATTTTGGATTCATTTCTTCATATAAATCTAGGGATCTGAGACATTCTGAGATTGAAAAAGTTTTCAAACACTCAGTTTTCCCAAAGGCAGTATTGTTTCTGACCCATTCTTACCAGTAGCTTTGATAAACTACATTAACTGTAATGAATCATATTGTCAGATTCAGTCTGTCTTGACTGCAATAGAATTGTTACCATCAAGGGTATGTCTAACCACATCTTTCAGTGTTGCTAATTAACTTTACTTCCATATTATTGGATGTTAAGGAAAGCTTGAGTAAACATAGTCTCTCTTTGTAGAGGAAATAATTAAAAATAGGTGTTTTTTAAATAAAGTATTCTCTAACATTTGAGAAATATCTTTAGATAGAGGATATTTTTTTACTTCTTCTTTTATACTACTTCTTTTGTTCTACTAATCCTTTAGGGATATCTCTAGTGTCCCGTTCTGAAGCACTCAGTGCTGTATTTTTCCAGAGACATTTTCTATTTCAAATGCATAGAAATGAAGTTTATCAATTTTAGTCAGCCTTTATCCAGTTTCACTAATCAATATCTGAAACTGAAGAGCTAAAATTATATTTGGAAATTTTAGTATTTTTTTTATTTGAACTTACAAAAGAGGAGATTTGACCATTTTCTTATTTATTGTATCAATTTTCTGTGTACTGGCCATAGATAGAACTAACTAACATGAAATTGAGAGTCTGGAGTGTGTAATTATGTCAGAATCCTATAGTAATAAAGGAACATACTAGAGACATAGATTTCAAAGATTATAAACTTGATTCTTTCTCCTTCCTCTCTCTATATTCTCCTTCTTGTTACTGGAATTAATTACTAGAAATAATAAGTAATTATTAGAAAACTAAAGGGGTGTGTGTTGTAAGAAACCTTGACCCTTCGTGGCAGGGAAGAATGATGCTCTGACTCCATGTGATCAGAAGGCTATTTTATTCTTTTATGATACTATATTATATTAAAAAAACTATACTAAACTACACTAAAGAATAGAGACAAATACTTACAGAAGCTAGAAAGATAATAATCATGAAACTCGTGACTCTTTCCAGAGTCTTGACACAGCTTGTGTGACCATTGGTCAGTGATTGAAAACAACTGACCAGAGTCCAATCAAAGCTCATAAATTCAGGTAAACAAATTCCTAGCGCATTCCACATGGGCAAAACACAGGAGAAGCAAATGAGATAAGGATTGTTTTTCCCATCTCTGGGACCTCTCTGCGGTTTCAGCTTCTCAGGATAAAAATCCTGAGCGAAGGAATTATGTTCAGTGAAATGTGAGGACCACAGGGTGTGCTCTCCTTCTCAGATGATAATTAATTTTGTGTTTAAAATGTAACACTTCTTCAAATAATCTTGAGAAACTTGGTTTAATTAATAGACCGCTACTGGTATGATTGAAGTTCCATGGCAGTTCTATTGTCTCATATATTTATGGGAAACTAGATATTATTGACATATATTTCGAAACTGAGGATCATCATCTCTGTCTTCCATGCAAACTCTTGAAAAGGAAAATGAATTTCTTACACAGTAGGATCCTGCTCTCTCTCTCTTGAACAGTTTGGCATGAAATTTCATCACATAGCTTTTCCTGTTCAGCTAGTGACCTGAATATAGATCATCAAATACATATGTTTGTTCATGAACAAACATTCCTTTTTTACTTAAACTGTACTAAGCAAAAGGTCAGATGAAAGTTATAACAGGATTAAAGATGAATATGTGTAACATTGTATGCAGGTCTTAGAGTGCTGAGAGAGAAGTAAGAGGCTTTCATGATATTCTGGCAACCACATCCAGTGGATCAAATGGCTTGTCAGTCAAATATTGGATGGTTTATAGTTTGGTTGTAAATATATATCTATATATCTCTGTATAGATAGATAAAGAAAGAATATCAACAGATGTTAATGAGAGGATCTATAGTATTTAAAATTCATAGTTGTATTCACTATATCCTTTTTCTCCTGTGTCTCTCTCCTCTCTTCTAAGAAGAATATAATTACAATGTTAAAAAGTAGAAGAGAAAAGAAAATATTTGGGTTTTCTGGGGGTTTTTTTCCCCACACTAATTTGCATTTTAAGTTTTCATTTGTTTAGGGTATTGTTTGAGCAACTACTTTCAATCGCCTTTATTTGACAAATAATTTTATAAGATTAGAGTAAAGCTAACAGTTTAAAACCACGCCCTATGTACTTATGAGTTTTAAGAGCATTTGTACAATCTATAATGCCATTTGCTTGACTGCATTAAGACTTTTAACAAATATTAGCCAAAAATTATTTTAAGGTGCGTATTTTGGTGTTTGAGTGTATACATAATATAATAAACTCTTATAACTTGTATAAATATGTTAAACATATAATGTACAAAGAGTGCCATTTTCAAGCCTTTCGGGTAGCTGTCCCTTGTTGTTTTAGTTGAGATTCTTTGTGCTTCATAATTCTCAACACCAATCAGCAGGTTAGAGGAAGAGAGAGGATTTTGCTGATACCTTCTTGAGAAAATCCCATTTTCATACTCAAGCCAGAAGTATTCTCATAGTTACTGAGAATCTTCATAGTGGCTGATTCTCTTTAGAAAATGTATGATGAAAAATTTAAAATACATATTGCTTTAAAAATATCATACAGTCTTGAATATGGAAAGTACATCATTAGGTGGGATGGACTTCCATCTATTTGAATATGGATGAGAAAGATATCTTCCAGTCATGCATCAGCTATTACTTATAGCTGTATTTCTAAGGATTCCCTTCCTTCTCTCTGTGCTGTATAATGAACATGTTTGACTCCAAGACACCAAAAAAAGAATTTCAAATTATGATGATTTCCAGGTATTTAAAAAATAACAAAAAAAAACCCAAAAAAACCCCACAGAAATAGAAACCAAACCAAAAACTGAAGAAGAACAGTTAAACTATTATTTTTGCTTTGCTTTCTACTTCCTATGGAAATATTTCTATCATGGAGAATCTCAAGAGGCTTTTCTGTTTTGTGATGCTTTGAATGGAGGCATTAGGAAATCTGACCTCTTGAAGAAAGTAATGGCTTAAAGAAGCATGTCTTACTCTTAATTAGAAGGAATGGCTTTCAATGATTAGAGTCTTATTTTCTTTTTATAACTTCATCATTACTGCTCAAAATTGGCAGATTGGCAGAAGATAAACAGAAATTGATTAGTTTTGCAAGACTATTTGCTTCAACTTCAGCTGGAAGAAAACCACTAGTGATTGCATCCTTCTTTTCAAGACAAGGATGTGCATATCAAAGACACAACACTCCTCTAAGTAGATTTATGAGACATTCAACTAGCTATGGATGGATTTAAAAGTGTGTTTTATTTTGGGTGATAGCTTAACAAAACGTACATTTTGGAATAAACCAGATGCAGAATTCCCCAGAAGTGTTAAGAGGCTGTGTGTCTTCACAGATTTCTGTGGTTTTTTTTCCCTACATTTGTTCCAGCAGACAAATTATATTAGCATTTGCTGTGCAGACTTCTTGGATAGTGGTGATAAGAGTTCCCTGCCTTGATCGTAGATGTACATTTGTGCCAAAGCACTTGTTTCAGAAGGCTGTGCTATGTTTCCCTCTCATTTCATGGTCTTGGTAAAAATGTCCCATTTTGCCCAGGGCAAGGAGTGTTGGTACTGAAGGAGAAGTGGAAGCTCTTCCATGGTTGTTGATATCAAGCATTTTCTGATCAACAGTACTGCAGTTAAGTTGAGAAGTTGTTGTACCTATACCTAATTCAGTACTGCAAAGGGAAGACAATCTGTTTTCATTTTAAATTGCATTCCTGAAATAAATGTGCCATTTCATTAGGTTTCATTTAGATAGTACTGTATGCAGTTTTGTTGTTTTCAAACTGAATAGATTATTTGCCTGCATATTGGTTGTTATCTATTCGTCAGCAGGTCTACCTAAGCTAATATTTTTACCACTGTCTTGGTTTGAAAGACAGGTACCTGCCAGCAAAAAGCTGGAATCTTCCTTTGAATAGAGAATGTAAACCCCCTCCCTCAGATTATTATAATTTTGCAATTGGAGGCTCTCAGGCAAAGATTTGGGAGTAGGAATAACAGTTCTTTTCTAGGAATGTTAGACAAAACTAAGAAAAATACAAATGTAGTAGCACTAAGAGACAAGCAAAACAACAAACAACAAAACCCCAGAAAATACCCTGACACAGCTGAGGATGTGGCCTGACACCCTGGGTATCAGGATGTTAAAAGCAGTCCAGATGAAATCCTCCTTGAGTAGTAGATGCAATTCTGTGGAGATAGTCCTGTGGTAAAGTTCAGTGGTGACGAGATGAGTCCAGTCTTCCTTTGGAGAAAAATCCAGTGGCAGGAAAAACAAGCAGGGTCCTCTGGTGCTCCAACGTCCTTTCGGAGCGGTGTCCTCGGACTGAACTGTCCTGTTCACTGCTGCTCCCCAGGAAAACCTGCTGCCCCCTTTTGTTTCGGTCAAGCACCCATAAGTACCCAGCAATTAGTTACCTAGCAAAACCACCAGGAAAAAAATTCCACAAAAACAAAAGAAACAGATCCAACCCCCAACAACCACCTGTGCAAATGATTTATGAAATGAAGCAGAAATATCCATAATGTCAAATGCAGAAAAAATTCAATTAATGATTGATTTGGTTGTAAGTATATATCTATATATCTCTGTATAGATAGAAAAAGAAAGAATTAAACTTCATAGTTATATTCACTATATCCTTTTTCTTAGGATTAGTATAATTATTTGTCTTAGTCCAAATAATTCTCAAAAATGTACTGCACACACAAATTTCTGAATCTTTCAATGCAGCTTAGATCTTACTTAATTGTTCTAATACTAACACATAAAGCAGAAGGGAATCCAGCTTAGTCTAAAAAAGATACATTGGATTTACTATCCTAAGAATGAAAAAATGCTGACCATAAGCACATTAAAAGAGAAGTAAACCTTTTGCTAATGAACTAGCACTTCTGCATCACTACTAACTGCAATCCAAGTTAGTAGATTTTAATCTTTCTTTTCCCCTCCCCTGACCCATCCTGCTAGCTTTTTGTAAAAATAATCAGTGGAAATCCTTGCAAAACAATATCTCCTGCCCAGATGAGATCTGGGTGATGTAAATCAGTTGTATTAATTCCCTGCTTGCAGAAGAAGCTTTGCCTTTTCTGACACTCAAGGTCAAAAATTGTGTTAAAGAATCCACCTCTCTATTATTTGTCTATGGACACATGTCAAATTGTCACCAAGGATTAGTTTAGGAAGGTCTTTATTTAGTGTATTTTTCAAAAATGCATGCAATATATGTATACTAACATTAATAAGCAGGTAGTAGATTCTGAAATGTGAAAATTTGCCTGTGTAAAGAGGCATCCCACCCAAATGGACAAAGTCATCAGAAATCTCATTATAATTAAATTCTTTTTATGGGAAGAAATACATAAGACAAAGTATTAAAGAGGGAGTGGAAAAGTACCAAGAACAAAAAAGGTTTTGAGCTATTTTCTTTTGCATATAGTATATCTTCATGAGCAAATAAAAAAGAAAAATTAATTTTAAGAATTGGCATTTCCATTGATGGTAGTTATGTTTATCTTTCTATGACACAGCAGTAAATAAAACAATGACGATAAAGAAATATTCTGCTGTCTTAGAAATCTAAGGAGGGAACTGAGAGGTGGCTGATTATGAAATCTTTTGTCTCTCTCTTTTTGAATAGTGGTTTTTATGTCACAGGCTGTTTTCTTCCTGTTTTTATTCAGAGCCAGAAATTAGATAAAAGTAAGTGGATTTTGCTTAAGAAATTAATTTCCAAAGACACATCTAAAATGAGCAACAAAAGGTAGGACTAGGGTAGAATACTATATCATAGCGTTAAAACACTGGGATGTATTCTGTTATATTTCTGTTCTCTTTCCTTTTCATAAATACTTAATAAATATGAGTCAAGTGAGTTCCATGTATGTTTTTATTGTTATCCCCCTTTTACTTATTTAGGATTATATTATATGTGTGCAACTTTTTAGGTGAAATAGAAGATGATGAAGAAAAGAAATTAATGCCAATCTGAGTGAGGAAGGGAAATGGTTGAAAATGGTATCCCTGAGTCCAATCCCTGCTATCCCTGTGGTAGTGGCAGTCATTCCTCTGATAATTATTATGTTATTCCTCTGATAATTATATGACTCTTAATTATAGGCTTAAAGGGATAGACCAGAAATATGCACAGACCAAGTTTTGTTTCAGGTTCTTTATTTCAGGTTCTTGAGTAGCCACTGTGACTTTTGGCTTTCAGTCCAGGTGTTAAGAAACTATGCTGATTAAGTCTCTGTGTTGAAAAGGTATGCTAAAGCCTGGAGATGAGATTCTGCATTTCCTTCCAAGTGAACAAATTTTAGCAGATGCTTCTAAACATCCTATTATTTCCTCTTCTTAGGAGATGTCTGGAAAGCTTGATGTACTCTCATTCAGAGAAGCAATTTTTTCTGATAAATCCAAAATAACTATTTTTCAGAATAGTTCCTTAAAAATCCACAGATAAGTTAACAGATTTATATCACCCAGAGTACTTTGACATTAAGAAATGTGTTAAGTACTTACTGTTGCTGTAGTAGCTGTTCAAACATCTGCCTGCTGGCTCTGTGTGCCACTAGATGTAAGACACTAGCTCAGTTTCTGTGAACATTCATTCTTACCTGTTTAGAAACGCCCACTTATGATTATACAGACAGCTGTCCACAAGGACTGTGCTTGAAATCATGAAGTTTTCAAATACAGCCTTTCACAGTCTTGGATTTTCTAGTCATTCTTCACTTGGCATAAATTTTAGATGAAGACTGGGGAGTTCAAAATGTGTGTGCAAAATTATTAGTGTTCTGTGCCATTCATTGTCTGGAATTGGATTTGGGGAGGTTTTGTACTTATGTGGAGAGGCAAGAAAAACAACAATATGAACAGTCAGAGGTTTCATCTACTCTTGTTTTATGGATAGATGTCAAAGACAGAAAAAGCTACTTTAATAATATCTTGTCAGTTTAAATGTAGAGCTTTTTATGCCCTATTTTTCTGGGAAAATACATATAGTACTGCACCACACAATCATGTTAAGTACCACACAGGAAAACCTGCAAAAGATGTTGCCATGGTCTAGATTTTGAGAAAATAGCCTAGCAAGACATTTTCATTTTCAAAAGTCAAACCTGCCATTATATTTATGGCTTTGTTTAGATTCTTTTTTTTTTTTCTTTTCTTTTTGAACATCTCCATCTAGAGTTTACAAAGAAAATAGACCTGCTGTGATGTGAACCCCAAAGGAAAGATACACTGTGTCTGTAATATACTGAAATGTCAGGAAATCATGTATTGAGCCACTGGTGCCTTTAGAGGCTGGTTATCATTTGCTTTGCTGTCTGATAATGTGTGTGTTTGTAGATCAATTATCTCAAGAGCTCTTTGGAGCCATAAGGTCATCTTTCGCATATTTGTCAGATACTTCTGTGCAGAGATGCCAAGTAGCACATTTTTCTTCCTGAACTTAATAGATCATCTCTCAAAATAAGTGAGAAAAGAGATTATCTGGTGATGGCAGTACTTGCAATGCTAAAGCTTTGCCATACTTTTAACACATTTGTCTATATAGTCTATATATATGTCTATGTATAGAACAAATTATAAAAGGAGTTTTACCTAAAAAAAAAAAAATAGCATGTAGGTTCTTTCAGATTGTTGATTGGTAATTCACTTGTGAGCGCCTTTATTCACCTTTATTTATACCAATATTTTAATCATGCCTGCATCCAGGTGGACAGAAGCCTTTTATGACACCAGCATAATTTCTCTCAGTGGTCCAAGGCTGAATAGACATTCTGGAAGGAGTCCCATCTTTCATGTTGGGAACAGAACTTGTAACCATCAACATCACTTGCTTTTCTCTTAGGACAGTAGCATTCTTTACCATTACCTGTTTGAAATTAAAACTTGAAATCTTTATGGAGGGTATATTTAAATTAAAAAGATAAGGAAAATCTGAATTTGAAAAAAAGATTATATAATAGTCATTCCATGTAATCTAAAGACCATAGACCATATGTGAAGACCATGTAATATGAAGAACATGTTAATAGAACTTCCTGGTGCATAGCTGCTGATTGGATTTTTTTTTCCTGAGAGATTTTAGATTCAAGACTTCTAAATATTGCAAGGGGATGGGAGAAGAGGAACAGAAAACAAAGCATATTTCTGGTTATAGAAATATAGCTTTGGAGTTTCCAGTTTCAGCCATTCCACAGCATGTTTCATGTATATTTATGGAGGCCACTGAGGGAAAAACACTATCTTGTTTTGGATCTTTAAAGCATGATGCAGCTAATAGCTAATTTCTTTGATGTCCCTTGGTATGTTGAATTTAGTTTATCAAAAGCAAACTAATATGAAATAGTAAAATAATTATTAAAGTGGAAGTAAAAATAAATTATTAGAACACACCAACAGAGGAAAATAAAGCAGATAACGTCTAAGTTTCTGGGATGTTTCTCATTTTAATTGCATTAATCCTAATTGCTATTAAACTGGTGATGGGACAGTGTTTTCTACTTTGTTGTAACAGGTAAGTTTAGAGAAAGGAAGGATATGGAAATAAGTTCATGCAATCCAAATTGACATCATACAAAGGGACTTCATTTGTAGAACAAATCATTTAATGCACCTAGAAAAGGATTTTCAATGTGTATTTGTAAGTTTCATAATTATGCAAGTAATTCTAATTTTTTTTGTTTTTACTTGTTTCTTCTGTTGTTTGTTTAAAGCTTTAATTATATGTGCATGAATTTTATGTAAGGTTTTAATGAATTTTTGAGTCCTGAGAGTTCATATTCAGAAAGAATTGGTGCTGTCACTATCTGAGCAATATTTTTCTGGAATATTGCATTTGTCTTAACATGGAGCAGAGACGATACTTAGAAGTTTTGATCAGGGTATTTAGTTAGATTTCTGGGAAGAGAAATCCTAATCCCAAACTTGTCCTCCTTTTGGAGATGAGCTAGATCACAAATTCCAAACATAGAGGGAGATTTTGTTTTATGACAAATTAAGTACATAGTTCGACTACTCCATGCTTATGTCCTTTAATGGCAACCAAACTTTGCCTCAGAAAAAAAATTGTTGCTAGAAAATATTAAATTCCATTTGAGAAGTGCAGAGAATTGGTGGTTTTCTACATGCAGGTGAAGGAAATTCTTATTTGCTCGTTAAGTCAACATTGCAGTTTAAATTCTGTTTGGGAACCTATTTTCAGTGATTAGAAACACTGGGAACCAAGACATGGGAAGAATGGTCACAATGAGCACATGAAAGCAACAATCTTAAGATTTCACCAGGATAATACTGCTGAACATATGGGTTTTTTTTGGTTGAACCTTTCCCTTTTTTTTACAATCAGCTTAGATACTCTAGATTGCTAGTGCACATACGTACTAAGAAGCTCTCAATTCTTAACATAAATTTTAAAGAGAATGAAGCATTCTTAATAAGGAAAGCTTAAATTTTGAGGGTTTTAGGACTTCTTGTTCATTTTTCCTTCTTACTGTTCCTTTTACTTGTTTTGAAATTTCATCTTATGCTGGGATGTTTCCTACTCATAAAAAATTACTAACTTAATCCCTGTGTTTCTTGAAAAACCACTGAACAATCTGTAGTTAAGCCTTGAAACAGAAGTCAGATATCTTAGATTAAAGTGCCAAACCAGTATTGTTATTAGTCACGTTCGAGTTAGGCATTTTTTTCTTTCTAAGTGCATATTGGGCCATCATCCCTGCCTTTTTGTTCTGTCTTGTTTGTATAGCATCCACCTCAAAGGGCAAATCAATATACATACGCATTTTATTTTTAAAATAAGTAATAAGACATGTAGTTAATTAAAGCTATATGAGGTTTTAATGCCACGCACATTTTTTTATCAGAATTGCTGTCTCTGTCCACTTTATCATTCCTGCTGGGGACTTTTTAGGTATAACAAAAAAATATTTCTTGTTGCTTTTTCTCATGCTGATCATTAATTCAATAGGGATCAGCTCCTGCCAGTAAAGGCTGCATATTTATGCTATTGATTTGTGAGGGAAGGAAGCTGAGGGCTGTTCGTATTGTGTTTTAAAATTAATAAATAATGATTCATTAGAACAGCATCCTGCAGCTCATGGGTAAGAAGTAATTTGGTATGAGGGCTGTATTTCTATTTTCTACTCTAAATGTGCTTGGGATACCACAACAGGGGAGTGTTGCTGTTGCAGTACCTGTGAGCACTGTCCTAGCCTATGTCCTCTGGGATTTGCTCTCTTTTGAGGTGGGTAGGTGGAGCAACAGGAAGCAGGCAGAATGTCTTCTCTGCCTCCTCTCTGGGAATACTTCACTCTCCAGCAAAATTATGAGAAGATCTGTGCATATGTGGGCTGGGAATCCTCGGGTGTCAGGAGGGGGCTGAGATGCCCTTATCTTTGTCGGCAAAGATAAGGAAATCATCTTGTGTCAATCTCTTCAATCTCATTTACCTGTATTTTTTACCACAGGTAAAATGCACTGGAAACCTTTGATCTGATATTGCTATGGGGTATGAAGCTAGAGAAAAAAAGGACATAGCAGTTTCCTGTCCCCAGCAAAACCAGTGGTCCCTGTTCCGAATTATCTGATGATGCTGTAATTGCTATTGTTATTCAGAAATATTTCATTCTTTGGGGACTGTTTGGGCAATGATTGTGCCCATCCTTAATACGACCCTAATTCAGTTCTTCCTTAGGGAGAATTTAACTGGCATAGAGTATAAAAATCTGATCTTCAAGACCATAACTGGGAGGTATTCAGTAGGCATTATAAAACACATTGAAGCTGAAGGAACATTTACAGTATGTTTTAAATTTTGCTGTATGGAAACAAGTATTTTAACTCATTTTTGAACCCTCAGCAGACTTGTCAACATTAACACCCAATGTGACCTTGCAGAGTGTTGTGTGCTAGTTTCAGTCATTTCAGCAATTACTGCCTCCTTTAAACTCAGAAACAGTAAATAGACTGGAGCATGTAAGTGTTGGCAAAGTTGCATAAAATAAATGTGGAAGCATTCATATGCTGAAAGTGGTTTGTATTAGCAAAGATTTTATATTCATATGACTGACAGATCTTTAAGATGACAACATGTAAACTACATTGACAGGGCAGAGAGGACACCTGTTTTTAGGGGACAGTACCAACTATGGATTGAAAGGCTTTAGAGATTCCAGTACTTTTAAGTCAAAAAGATGAGTTTAGATGCACAGCATCTCATGTCAGCCTTTACATGAAATGTGCCTGAGGGCACTGTCCTTGTGGTGTACCAGAATTAAAGTTTAAAAATGAATGAATAGAAGGAAAATGTAGCGATATACAGTAGATGTTCACACATCAAAACCAACAACACTGTCACTTATTAAGAATGACAGGTTCCTTGTTTAAAGAACCAACTGACACCTCTGATGCCTGACCAGTTTCACTGACTTTTAATTTACTTTTCATCAGTGTTTTCTCTAGTCCCCTTCTACACTATAAACAATATAAGTTACGCACTTCTGAATTTCAGTGCAGTTCATCCTTGTTAATTATTCCTTGCTGGTGGCTTTGGAAGACAGGAGAGTGAATAACAACATTACTAGTACAGTATGTCACTACAGATTAAACAGAGCAGAAGGAGGGAGACAGACTGTGGTGCAACAATGGCCAAATATTTACATTTTCTGCAGAAAAGCATAGCACAGAGGAGTCATCTTCTCAGCATGAGAGCTTAAGTTAGAAACTGGATCTTTTCCATGTAATTGAGAGACTACCACTGATATAAAATAGTGAAGGTTACCACTTTCCCTTTTCTATTTTATTTGTAAAAGATTTGGGGTTTGCTTTGTTCATTCTGCTTCATTCATTCTGACAACTGCAGGTTGTCAAAAATCTGATTCCTATGATGAGCTAACAGTTTGGAGAGTAGATAGGAACTTCACAGAGGCTCTACATGCTTTTCTGAATGGGAAAAAAAGAAAAAAAGAGTGCTTTGAGTTTTGCAGGGTATTGGAGAAGCTATGCTGATGAGGTATTGGTGGAAAAAAAAAGGTTGGGAAAATTGCCAATGGAATTTCAGGTACTGGTACAGGTAAACTAAATTTGATATGAAAAGGACTACAAACAAAAAATATAGATCATAAAGGAAGGAAGGAACCAAATTACCACTATATAAATGTATTTCATGCCTCCTCTCATTTGAACTCTTATCTTCTAACTGCACAATGTCCTATATTAAAATTTTACTCTTGCTCTTCCATGGAACTTTTTGCTAATTCATGCCCTTTCCCAGATGTTTTTCATCCCCTGGGGTTTCAGCTGGGTCTTTTGTAAACATTTGTGTGAACTATCTGAAGTCATTCAGAGAATGATATGTATAGAAATGTTCAGTGCGGAAAAAAAAGATTTCTACTTCTAATTTCTACTTCTAATTTCTACTTTCTAATTGAAAGTAGTTTCTACTTTCAATTCATAATGTCCTGTGAGAGTAGTCCTGAGAAGGTCCAAAACCTTAACTGCAAGCTACACTAGAAATCTGAGACAACCTTTGAGGATTTAAGAGACATCAGCTTTCCTCAGTGTGGGCAGAGGAAGTAAAAGTGTTGTCAGTACGTGATGGGCTTCTGTAGAAATATCATGAGTCAAAGAGAAATGTAGCCCAGATCTGGTGATATATGTTGCCTTTTTGGCTTATATTCACAGTCTGGTAGAAAACATCTTGACATAATCCTGTTATTTCTTTGAGAATAAAAACATTTCTGCCTTTGCTGTGAGTGTGTTCATCTCTGGATATCTCAGCCAGAAAAAGAGTTCATCTCCCCATTGGCTCAGCCTGAAACTTTCACCTTTACCCACGCAAGGGACTTGGAAATCCAGTAGCTATGATAAGGGACAGAGTATTCTAATGCAGAAACATTCAGCTGCTCTCAGCAGGAAATGTCTTGTCAATACTGGCAATAAATAATGTGCTAAAGATTTACTGTCAGGTGGCTGTCTTGACCTCAGCAGGGTGGAAGCTTGCAGCAGGCAGATGGCTGTACATTCTTAGGTCACCCGTGTTTACTTTGAGGAATGTGTGTAGTATCCTTGGTCTGGATTATTGCACTGAATTGCAGGGAGGCTGTATTAACGGATAAATGCATAAAAATGTTTTCCCGCATTAACAGAGAAAATAACAGTTAAATAATTGGATATAGGAGGCATCAGCACTATTATTTTCATTTTTCCTCAGGTTTCTAGCACAGTGCCCTGCATTAAACTGAAAAAGTTCCGGTCATGCTGTTTGCAGTACATAAAAATTGATTGAACAGAATGGTTGCCCCATGGTTATTGTGATCTTGTATTTATTTTTATAAATGAAAATTTATGTCATTCATTTTGGGATTGTTATTAATTTATTAAGTTATTTAGCAGTTATTAATTTATTTTTCTACAAAGAAAATTTACATCAGCTTTCTTTTGTAGTGCTTTTGAACAACTTTTAAAAGTACTGGGAGAAAACATGTTTTTCACAGCTTGTCTGGTATTAGAAATTTGCTTATTTTAAAATGCACTAATACAGGCTGCAAGTTAGTAATCATAGAATCATAGAATATTTTGGGTTAGAGGGCCATGTAAGAGCCCTGCTATGAGCAGGGGCATTTAAAAACAGATCAGGTTACTCATTACTTCATCTAAACTGACCATGAATGTTTCCAGAGGAAAGGCACCTTCAAATAGATCAGGTTGCTCAGAACCCCATTGAAACCTTGAATGTTTCCAGGGACAGGGCACCTACCACCTCTCTGGGCAGCCTGTTCCTGCGTCTTATCATTCTCATAGTGAAAAATCTCTTCCTTGTATCTAACATAACTCTACCCTCTTTCAGGGTAGTGCCTCACTCAGTTTGAAGCCATTCCACTTTTCTAATCACTGCATACCCTGGTAAAAAGTCTGTGTAAATCTTTTGTAGGCTCCTTCCTGTACTGGAAGGTTGATATGTTTCCCCGGCGCCTTCTCTTTTCCAGGCTGAACAACACCGACTCTCCCAGCCTGTTTTAATAGCAGAGATGCTCCAGCCCTCTGATAATCTCTGTAGCCTCCTCTGGATTTCAACAGGTCCATGTCCTTCTTATAGTCTGCATTCCTGGTGGAGTCTCATAAGAGTGGAGTAAAAGAGCAGTGCGTAAACACTAACGTCTTTCACAGAAAGAACTTTTATGTGCATCTTACTTTTTAAAATCCAGAGTCACCTACAGAAACATGGAAGACTTCTTATGGTAGAGGGAATTTGGACTCAAGTCATGTAAGCCTTTATAGATTTCAAACTTGAGTCTCATGGTTATACAAGTATTTAAGAAAATAAAATCCTTTTGTTACATGTTCTTTCTGCTTCTCCAATGCTAGGAGAGACTACCTCTAGAGAAAGAACTCTGTGCAGTACTTTTCTTAGAGTGAAACAGATGGAAAATTCATTTAACCGAATATGTGAACTTGCAAGACAGTGAATGAGACTTGACAGCTTCAACATGCAGATCTATAGAAGAAAAAGCATGAGCTACTGTCTTTTGAAGTAAGAAATTTAGTCTTTTGGCTTTATTACTGTTGAAGAGTAGTTTAATTGAGAGAAAATTTTCCAGAATTTTCAGAATTTCAAAATTTCCAGAATTAAATTTCCAATTTAATTGAGAAAATTTTCCAGAATTTTTCTTGCTAAGTTAATGTTGAGGAATTTTCAAAACACTAATTTTTATTTTGAGTAAGGACCATTTTTCATGAGCAAAAGGATCATTTTTTCATCAGTTAAAATATTCATTAGGAGCTTTAAACATAAATTTACTTAACTGAGGAAGCATATCTCTTTACTTGACTCAGAGGGATAATGGAAGTAAAATCAGGAGGGGTTTTTCTGTTTTTTTTTTTTTTTTTTTTTTT
>WBNO01011350.1:6567-16687 GCA_013400575.1 Peucedramus taeniatus
TTTTGTTTTGTTTTGTTTTGTTTTGTTTCTGGGTTTTGTTTTTTTGGGTTTTTTTGGCCCCAGAAGCAGTAGAGAAGCTAAAAGACTGTTAACAATCAAGCAGTCTGACTGAAGGCTGAATCACCTTCTTCAGAATGCCTTTTCCTCTATTTTCAACAGTAACAAGCACGAAGGGCTGTTTCTAACTTAATTCCATGGATAGATGGATGAATATGGGATAGTCTGCATAGTTGTGCTTATTATTTTGTCTGTCGCTTCTGTTTCCTCTTGGATAGAGATGGATGTTCTGTTTGAGCTCATGAGGATGCTTCTTCCCAGAATTTTCTAGGATTTTGGAATTAGAAAATTAGGAAATAACTAATTTCTTTCAGAAATCTTTGAGGAAATGATGGCAAATAAGGGGTCATTCATTGATTTCACCTGATTTCTGAAAACAGATTAAAAGTGTTAGCATTCTGGGCATTAGCAAGCGGGAATGTAAATTTTTGGTTGGCTTAGTTCCCTAAGATTCTTAGGAGAATATCTGAGCAGAGGCAGAGAGAAACAGCTACTGAACAGTCTGGCAAGCAGATGTGGATAGAGAGCAAAACATAACAGGGTGATGTTTGCTAGTGGCACAGTTATTATGTGTAATACCCAACTCAGAGTAAAGCATTCTTGCTCAGGGAAACCATAGTGATTCATATGTGGTTGTGAATGAGTTTCTAATAATGCTCTAAAATTCTCTGGAGTTTGTAAAGCAATTCTGACATTGTTCATTAATAAAAACCAACACATTCCCTATGCTCCCTGCCCACTACAAACAAAAACTGATTCTACTATTACTAATAGAACCTATAAGAAAATTACTTATTTGGGGTGTGTAGTAGAAGTAGTAACACAATAAAGCATGGGCAAATATAGATGAGCTATATTTAGCTAGGAGACTAATTTTAACAAAATATTGAATTGCATTCCTCAAAAGAAAAAAAAAAAGAAGGCAACCAACGGTAGAAAAATGTGATTAGAGCTGGCCAAAACCATCCGGTCTTGCCTGTTTTACATGATTTATGCATTTGGCTTCAGTATGATGTGTGTATTTAATTTTAGACCAAATGTTTTAAAGCCCAAGCAATGGAAAGGAATTTTTTGCAAGGAAATTTAAGGTAGAAACATCAAATCTTCATGGTTTTCAAAGGAATCTGCTCCAACATGTCTTCCTTGTGCTGAGGACCTCAGAGCTGGACACAGAACTCACGAGGGCAGAGTAGAGGTAGAGAATCACCTCCTTTGTCCTTCCAGTCACACTTTAGATGCAGCCCAAGATACAGTTGGTTTTCCTAGTTGTAAGTCCACATTCTGACTCCAGTTTTTCATCTGCCAATATCCCCAACTCCTTTACAAGGTTGCTCAAAATCTATTAAACTTTCAGTCTGTATTGATACTGGTGATTGCTCCAACTCAGGTGCAGAACTTTGCAACTAGCCTTGTTAAATTTCTTGAGGTTTAAAGGTTCACCTAGTTATTCACATTAAGTAAATCTTTTCTGTCATAGATAATTTCAATTTATGTAGCATACATAGCATAGAGGTTGACCCTGGCTGGATGCCAGGCACCCATGAAAGATGCACCACCACTCCCCTCCACAAGTGGAGTGGGGAGAGAAAATATAACAAAGGTTGAGATACTGAATTGAGATAAGGGGCAGAGATCACACACAGATTACTCTCACAGGCAAAACAGACTCAACTTGGGGATTTAAATGGTTTTATTATTAACAAAATCAGAGCAGGGTAATGAAAAGTAAAAGAAACCTTAAAAATACCTTCCCCGACCCCTCCCTCCTTTTCAAGCTGTACCTCCTCCCACTCAGCAGTGTAAAGAGATGGGAATTGGGTGTTTGGGAGTTACAGACAGGTCATCACATGTTGTCCCTGCCGCTACTCAGAGAGAAAAGTTCTTCTCCTGCTGCAGTGTGGGGTCCCTCCAAGGGGAGACAGTCCCCCATGGACTTCTAAAATGTAAGTCCATCTCACAGGAAACAGTCCTCCATAAAATGCTACAATGTGGGTCACTTTTCAACAGGTGTCCTTCAGGAACAGCCTGGTCCAGCATGGGTTCCCCACAGAGTCATGAGTCCTACTAGGAAAATTGCTCCAGCTTGGGTTCCTCTCATCATGGGTCCACAGGTCCCAGCACGGGCTTCCCATGGGTTCACAGCTTCGTCTCAGGCATCCACCTTCTCCAGTGTGGGTATTCTCCATGGACTGCAAATGGACCTCTGTGTCCTGGTGGTCCCCCATGGCCTGCAGGGCACAGCTGCCTCACCATGGTCTTCCCCTTGGTGTGCAGGGAAATCTCTGCCTCAGAGCCTGAAGCTCCTCCTTCCCCTTCTTCTGCACTGACCTTGCTGTCCGTTGAGATGTTCCTCTGACATATCCTCACTTCTCTCTTTTCTAGTTGCAATCTCATCTCTGCAATAACTTTTTTTTAACCTTCTTAAGTGTATTATCACAGAGGCATTACCACCATTGGTGGCACATCCATCCTTGAGCTGCCTGGCATTGGCTCTGCTGAACATGAAGGAAACTTCTAACAGCTTCTCACAAAAGGGACCTCTGTAGCCTCTCTGCTCCAAAAACTTGACCATGTGAACCTAATACAGCAGACCAGTAAAGATTTCCACAAGAACCTTCCTTGACCATAGTTTTGTAAAAGGTGATTATCTGTTTCCATAGATGGCTGTAGAGATTGCTGTATTCTGCTTTAGCATGCTGGTATTTTTTCAGTGTGATGGTTTTTGCCATACTATCACTAAGAGCCATTAGACTGTGCTTTGCTTGTCATAAATCATTTGCATAATTAATTTCCCAGTACAATATAGTTTTCGAAGTCCATGTCTGAACATGGGGTGACATCCCTTAAGAAATAACTTTAAAACACTGATGGTCCCATATTGTTACCACAAGGTCTTCATGGTGGTGGTTTCCTTGCCATCATGACAAAACATTTCCTAGCAGCCTGGGCAACAGTGGTGGCTAATCACTGGCTACACTTTCCCAGGGCATTTCAGTCTTGTGAGATGAGTGTGCATTGGCATGTTGCTTCCATGTGTCCCAGACCTGTACCTTTATCTTGAAGACACTGTGTTTTGGTGCTGACAAATTGGAATCTGTCATCAAAGTGGAATAAGAAAAAGCACACAAGTAAATCTACATCATATTTCAGAGGTTTGAAGTGATGTCTGAACCTCACATATTGTCAAATATTTTGGTCTAGCAACAGACCAGTGGAAAGTGTAGACTGGCAGTAAAGTTAGACAGAAGTTTTCCAGCAAAGGAAATGTTGGTTTGTTTATCCTGAAAGGTTTTGTTTAGGCCCAGCTGGAACTAACATGTGTCAATACTATAAATTAAGGCACAGCCTCACCTTTCCTTCAGTGACATTCTGTGTAATTTCCTGCTGATTTCAGATTAATTTGGTGCCTAATAATTTGCAGTGACATTTGAGCTTCCTCTACAATGAAAATTACTGATATGTAGAAAACCATGCTAACTTGCCAAAACCCCTCAGAGTTTCATTCATTTATCCTGCAGAAACAAAAGAGATTTATTGGCATCTCTTTCTCTGCATAATGCTTGGGGCAGGAACTCTGTTATACTGCTACTGACAAAAAAGTTGAAAATTATATTAGACTTTACTTGCCCATGTATTATGTGCCAAGAAATATGTATGTGTGCAACTGCATTAAAACTTCTCAAAATGGTGTGAGATATTTTAAAAAAAGAAGATGGTTATTGTCTCATCAGCTAATAATTAGGCAGTATAAACTGGTTCTGGCCAATTAGCCAGGAAGTGTTTTCATTTTCTAAGCCAATAGAACCTACCTATAGCATTCCATAAAAAAACAAATTAATTGATTTAATTAACAAAACATAAATTCTAAAATGAAACACGATTTTGAGTGGGTAAGTACCCATGCCAAATGGTGTCTTATAACAATAAAATCTTATTCAACTGGTTGGACAGGTTATTCATATGGCTTCACGCTTTCCTACTTGCTGGCAAGCAGCAGGCATGCTTGGTTGCTTTGAAACTTCTGCTGAGGGGAGAGATTGCAATTCAGTTATAGACAAACTCTGGTGTCAGTCCTGTCTGTAGCATTTTTAAGCTTTTCATGTAAGACAAAATTCTTTATATTTGTCTGTCTTTGAAGAGAAAATGCCAGAAAGGTGACGATGCTCCTGCTGTTAAAATCTAATGCCACGTCATAGGCTCTTCTTTACATGTACTTGGTCCCAGGGGCTTGCAAGCATGAACATGAATGAATTTTCTCAACCCTTGACTCATGGGGTAAATCTATCCAGAGACATTAGACCACTAAAATGAATCTGCAGGCGCAAAAGGTCTAATAGGTCACTGCAGCAGTTCAAAGCATGCTGGTGCCAGTCCCAGAACACTTATACCAAAGCTAGAAATTACACATATATAATAATCTTATTGTTTTCACTTGCAAATTCTCAGTGATTTAAATTCATTATTGAACCGACACTCTTGTAAAGCTTTTTCTTCTGATCTTGTCCCAGGTGCCTGATTGCAGTCATCAAACATACCATACTAAGTATTTATATAAATATATCATAAAATAATCAAATATGATGAGCTATTCCCTTTGTTCCTTTATGTTGATACACTTTTCACAAAATATTTAATATGCTTCTGAAAATGATGATGCCAGTGATAAAGCTAGTTTGCAGTTTCATAGATAATTTATGGAAGTTATAAAAAATGAACCAAATTGTCATAACAACATGACAATGTGAACATTCATGTTTACATAGTGTCCACATACTGTACAAATACTGAATATTAATATGAAATGAGAATTTATAAAATTTGCAATAAACATAATGTAGAAAAAATAACAACTTGATACAATCTCTGCTTATATTGCAACCTATAAAGAGATCTTACTTTATGAATGGCTTTGACATTTCCTTTAATGTGTATTGTTTTACACCCTTAACCACAAATCCTGGTATATTTTAAATGTAAATTAGATCATATCTATCCTGTTTCTCCTTTCAGATAAACAGTCACTCTAATTCAAGAGAAGGGAAGAGAGTCCATAGACAGCATTTAAAACATACTTGACACAAATTCATCCCATGGGGTGCAAATAGCAAAATATGTCTGGATCAGATTCTGCTACTTCTGTTCTCATAAGGTGTTTGTTCAGTAATTCTGTTGGCTTGTAGTAAAGTTATGCAGTTTTTTTGCCTGAATATAGGCATTTATTGTTGTTTTGAGATACTCTAAGGCATTCTCCTGGGGCAGGCAGATGGTGCACAGCATCTGTGTGAGACCCACACCTTCATGATGTTCTTCTGGAACAGCAGTGATGGCCAGGCAGGACACAATGTCAAATGATACAGGTTTATCTGTATCAATACCCAGTAACATAACTCTTCTGAGGACAGTCTTTGCACATGATCACTGCCTTACAGTCATGGCAAAGGATGAAGTATCTGTCTGCTAATTGTTTGTTCTGGTGGCATCTTCTCTGTGGTTCACTGCTATCTGAAGAAATTGAATGAATTATGAGGCCTGTGCCTTTGTACTATGTGAATACCCTGAGAGTATTACAGTTATAATTATAATACTTGAACTGTGTTTATTTCAGTAATCTATTAATTACTCTACTAGCAACTGGGAATGAGTCCTGAGATTTTAATTTTCCTAATGGCTCTAAAGTCAGCTTTTTCTAATACTTTTCACCAAGGACTATATTAGGCCTGCTGAACTGTGGGCTTAGGTAGCAAATTAGAAGTGGCACAGGCCACTGGTTGCCTGTATGCATCGGTAAATTTGAAGCTTTGGGTCAAAATGTAAACAATGTCTACCTAGTATCAGGTAACACCTAACAGTTCCTCTTCAGAGGTTGCTGAGAAGATAAAAGTAATGTTCCTTCAAGGCAGAATTGCTCTTGGTTATCCCAATGTCTCTCTTTTTCTCCTCACTGACTGTGTAGGACCCCAGACAGTTGTAAAGCTGAAGTTAGACACCCCAAAATGGTTTTTAAATTTAGATTAGATAAAAAGAGGCTTTAATGACTTTGTTTCCCCATTATATTGATGAATTAACATTATATATCTATTTTTCTGTTGTCTCATTATGTGTTTAAAAGTAAAGTTGGGAAGTCCTGATTAACATGTTAGGCATTTTTATTATTGATACCCAGAATGCGAATGTTGTAATTTTTGGAATACAAATATCATGGCTGGATGTTGTAGCCCACATCTTCTAAGGTGCATGATGCAACATGCTTTTTCATCACTTGGTAAATTGTGCACATATTACCATACCAGCTGATCTGAGGGATAATCATAGGAGCTTCGTTTAATAATAAAACTTGAAATATTATTTGAATCCTGCTAACCTTCAAAAACATTGTAGAAGAATAAATGACTGAAATCACTTATACAGAAAAAAAAGGTCCCCTGCTCCTTCATTCTGTACTAGCAAATAAGATACTACTGAAATTTGATATCCCTTTATGCCTCCTTCACTGCACAGTACCCAGTATGCTTATTTCCAAGGACAAATACCATGCAACTTGGATCAAAGAAATGAAAGGTAATTTTTACTTTTGATAATTAACTTCTATGCCTGAATTTTATCTTGCTTTTATCCTAAGTGGTGCTGCTCTTCACAGCTTACTCTTGTTTTTACCATTCATTATGTAAAATTGTATTAGTTTTTTCTATCTATTTTTTTTTAAATATTATGTGTGCCATGCACTATTCATGTCCATTTTAGAAAGTCTGGGCAAAAATGCATGCAATTAGATTTGCTTCTAATTTAAAGAGTCTTTCTAAAGGCTGAAAACCTTTCAGGTACAAATCAAAATAACTGCAGCAGTCTTTGGCTTATTTCTGTCTTGGCAAGTATGAACAAATCCATGGTAATCAATTCAAAGGATATTAGAGCCATTATTGGTTGTAATTATCATGACACCTGGGTCCAGACTTGTGAAATAATTATTAAAGGCATCACGAGTGTGCAAAGGTTTTGTTAATCATTGATTTTATATCAATAAGTGCTTAACAGATTTTGTGACTTAATATGAAGATGTGTTTCACTTCCAGAAGCATCAAAAATAAGGAAAATAAATAAAAACACACACTATCATAGAAGTGAATCAGAAGTAAAGAATTAAGGTGAAGATACCACCATCCTTGAAAACTTTTGGGTTTCAAAATCAGAACTGGCTTGCTTGAAAAATGTCAGTGTTATATATTGAAATAGCTTGCTGCCAAATAAAATATATGCAACTGGATTTATAGTGAGAGATTAAGGAAGGGGCCTTGGAGTCTCCTTAATGCTATATGTTTGCTTGATTCTTTTCAGTTATTTTTTGCAGCTGTGATGATGAATATCTGAAACTGAGTGTGTATTAGTTGCTATTCCTTCTTGTTGCCCCCACCATGGAATTAGGGGCAGATAGTAGCAATGGGAGTTTAGAGTCATTTGCCACATTCTCTGTAGCACCATAAGGCTTTTATCTGGAGAAAATGTTAAGAGTTTTTAGTTTTTTGGCCCAGAGTAATCTGTCTTTCTGCACTGAGGATTAGAAAAATTGGCTCCTAAGTTAAGAATTCAATGCTAACAGGTATGAATATCCCCTTCTTTTTCCCTTCTGCCTTCTTCATATGCTATTTTGTTCAGTATGCTACTGCATATGCTGGTTTTGGCCGAAAACTGATGAGTCCATTGATCTCAGTGGTGGTGAATAGAATGGGCATCCTACAGAGACTGAAATCATTACACCTGTGGAAGATCAAACCTACCCACATCAGAGAACTGAGGTCTTTTCACACCTGTCTTCTACTCAGTCTTGACATGCAGTGCTACCTGCCTTGAGCAGTGGTCAGTCTTTTATTAGTTTACATTTCTTCCACCCTTTAGATAATTTTGAACTATTATAGACCTAGTTAAAACTGGTTTCCTGCAATTCCTGCAGCAGAGATCAAAAGATGTGATCTAGACACTTATGTGTCTAGAAGTCCTGAAGCCAAACAAGTTGATGTTCAGGTCCCTATAGCTGCAGTCACATATCATGCATTCTGGTAGATGGCCAGAAGATATAGCTTTATGAGGATACTAGGTCACACTCCATATCATTTGGTGTGCATACAAGATGCAAAATGTCATTAATCAGTTCTTCATTCATTAATCAGGTCTTCATTTGGCCACATCTTTGAAAAGGAAGATACAAAGCATATATCTGTAGCTCAGCAGTTTCAATGTCACTGATTTAAGAGAGTGAATCTAAGTGTGAGGTAAAAAACCTTGTGAGTAAGGGATGATGGAAAGTAATGAGTTTCTGAAAACTCCTGGCTAGCCAGCAGAGAAAGTTATATGGAACAGATTTTGCAGCAGTAACTGAAGAAATCCAGCCCTAAAGTAGAAGCTGTAGTAGTGACATTTCTGTCTTGCAGTATTTTTACTTAAAGGTCTAAATGGAAATGGAGAATTAGAAAATAAAAAGCAAAAATGGACTCCAAAATGCCTAAATAAAGCTCATCCTTGTTTTATGTGTTGTCAGAGGACGACATCTCTGAAACTGATGGCAAACTGAGTGTCATAGGAGAAAAATGATCCTGCATGTTTTAGCTACGTCAGTAACAAAACACATTAATTGTCAAAATGGAGAATAGGAGAAAGGAAGTGTGAGTCAAAGTTGCATAAAATGTGTGAATCTAAATGACTGCACGTGTATATCAAACTGATTATACTGTATAGCTTCTTTGGGAAGTGACGGAAGTCCTAGCACAAAGAGAATTCTTGGTTCTTCCAACCATCTGTGAAATAATAACCAGTAGCTTTGGCTGATGAAATTCTGAAGGAGTTCATGTACGCTGTCTCTGGGTATGTATATACAAGTAAGCAATACATATATATGTGTGTGCATATATACATATGAATGTATATTTATATTCATACACATATATTAAAGAGGCCCCTCAAGAGGAATACAGTGGTCTTGAACCATCTATTCTTCTAGATTGAGTTCAAGAAAGTATTTTCTCTACACCATCTATTCTGTTACATATAGAGACATCTGGTCTCCTGTGTGAAACCACTTGAATAAATAACAAATCCAAGACAGTGTTAATGCAGCTTTTCCATAACTGGTGATATCTCTGGTAAGAGATGCCAAAGGCTGACACTAGGAATCTTCTTCATGGAGCTTTTTATCCTCTGCCCATTTTGCTGAATTCAGCTGAACTGGAAGATGGAAAATGTACTTCAAATTTGTCATACTAAATTTTTTTTTAGCATGCCCTTCTCTATTTATTCCACATTTATGTGAGCATTATACAAAAGAAAAAAAGTAATGGTATTAGAAATAAAGCGTGGCTTACTGAAACTAATCAGAAGATAGGACTAAGGACAGAAAGAATTAAATGAGATTATATCTTTATCATATCTTCTTAATAAGCAATCTGAAAATCTAAATAGCTATTCATTTGCTATTATGTACCATGCAAAATGGCAGCAGTATCTATAGTGCATGGGTTGCTGGAAGTAAGTTCAGTAAAGAAGAGGGAGAAAACCCAGATGGGCTGTTTAACCTATTTGAGATTGTTTGCCTTGAAAAATAAAAGGTGAAACATTTCCTACTTTAAAAAAAAATTTTAAAAAGAGAGAGAGTTATAAAAATGTCCCAGTAAAATAGCTAAGAATGGGTTTACTCACTAGATTGAAATGAACCCCATATATTTTAAAATATGGGAATATGTAAGATTTGTACTATAGAGGATCCAAATCAAAAGCAATTGAAAAAAATTTACAAGCATTAGAAAAAATAATTCAATAGGATACTCAAATTATTTGACTTATCCAGATATCTAAATTGATATGACATTATTTAGAAGTACCAGTATGCAAATGTCAGGCTGTGATAAAACACATACTTTCACCAAAGAGGAATTCATACTAAGGAGAAGAATGCCCCTTTTTGAGAAGTATTTCTGTTGAAAAGAGTGACAGAATTCCATCGATGCACATTTACAACAGTAGTGGATTGCACCATGCAAGGGAAAAGAAACTCCCATGCCTGAGGAAGATAATTACA
>WBNO01011352.1:0-139139 GCA_013400575.1 Peucedramus taeniatus
CAAGTTTTGCATGAGTGCTACCCAAACAGCACTGGCCCCTTTTTTTTTCTTTTTTTGAGGAGAAAGGCCTAAAAGAGGAACATAACATTGGAAATCAGCACAATTCAAAGGGGATTTTTCCAACTGCTTCTCAGAAACCCATCAGGCATGTTTCTGATAGCAAAGTGTGCAGCAGGCTGAGATGCTTATGTTTCTCCTAAACCTCATACATCATAGGTTTTAAAATAAATTATTGAAAAAAATGGAAAAAAACCCAAAACCCCCATAAAGATCTTGTCACTGAAGTTCATATCTTTCTAAGTACATTTATTATCCTACAAAAAGTGCTGAAGACACTTGTGTGGTGAAATGACTAATCAATTTTTCATTTTATACACACACCAACAAATCAAAAGGAAAATCAGCTCTGATAGCATTTAATTGGGGAGGCTTATTACTGAAACAAACAGAAAAGCATTTTTGAACATGAACAGAACATTTTGTAAGACACATCACTTTCTTATCCTATGCTTGTAAAGAAAGATAAAGTAATTTTTTTGTATATTAATAATCCATTTATTAATTCTCTGACCTGGTAACCCAGTTGTTAGTACAGTCACATTGTAAGATCTATTCCCAGGCTTAATCCTTTCCCATCACTACCAGGGAATATTACACACAGAAGCTATCAAATCTGATAACATTTTATTTATCAGACAAGCTGTTTCTGAGCCCTATTTGAACACCCATGGCCAGGCAAAGACCTCTCAAAATAAAAGGGGAAGATCTCACTCATAAGAGGAAACTCATTTAGGTGGATTGAAAATCATGTCATTAAATTGCTCTGTCTTCTACGTTCCTTCTGTCTTTGCAACTCTACATTTCAAATTGTTATTAATAACCATCTTGTAAAACTTTGATTTGAGGGCTAGACCTTTGCATTTTAAGATGCTTTGTGGGACTAGAAAAGACCCCAGATATCCTTTTTGTCCAAGTAGGCATTGTACATCTCTTTCCCCTTTCCTTGTGGCTACATGTGGTATGGTGCTAATCAATCCTCTTCATTTCTAGTGAATGTTTATGATTATCAGGTCTATTCCACTTTAAGAACAGTGAGTTTTTCAAAGCTGAACTCCATAGCCAGGTAATCAGCTTATCATAACTAATTCAACATATTAGCTGTAATATTTATCCATTGACAAATGCACACTTAGAATTAATATTGTAACTGTGATTTGAAGCTGCTTGAGAAAGATGCTACGTACTGACTATGAAAGGAGTTGGGGTTTGTTGCTTCATAGTGTTGGTATTCTGTTGTTGGTAAACTTTCCAGTGTCAAATTTTCAACTTTTCCATCCTGTTGAATCAGACCATCCAGGTCTTCAAAATTACTGACAAAAGTTGCTGTCTGCAGTGCATTTCCTATTAAATCCCCACTAATCCTCAAAATCTCTTGTGACTTTGTCCTTTTTACCTTCTCTCTCAAAAAAATATTGCTGAAGCCAGTAGTTTGATAATTGAGGATTTTCTTTCTCTTCAGAAGAGTATTTTATTTTTGCCATCATAATGAACTTTTCTGATAAGCACTGGAAACAAACTTCAGGCCGGTATTGGCCAGGAAATTCTTTCAAATGTGCTTCACTGTGAGCTGGATCTTTGGCTGGTACAAATGGAAAGGCTTCTTACAAAGCTTGCAGAGCTGTAACAGCTGCAAATCTGGAGCAGAACTAGCTCCTAGTGAATGAAGAGTTGTGTTCCACAATGTGTTCTGCAATGTTTTACCTGCCACTATTCTTTAATGTCCATTTTGTGCTAAGACAAATAATTTGTTGGATATTTTTTCCCTCCAACTCCCCCATTGATCAGACAAAGTGCTGCTTGTAATTAAGTCTGGTATCTACTAGAGATATGTAGCAAGAGGAGTATTGTTTGTTATTTCTCCTGATGAGGTGCAAATGTGTGGGATTTGGAGGTAGTCATAAGGAAAGCACAGCACAGAGATGTATTGACATGCCTCAGAAGAAAAAGAGAAGATCAAGACAGAAATTCCTTACCAGAGTTTATTGGCAGAAACATTTTCTTTTTGTGTTTACCTTTTTGTGAAAGCTGATGCTTATGTTCTTTCCATGTAACTCCATTTTCAGCTCCTAGGGGCCCTGGATTTTAGCAGTAGCTTGTTCCCCCTTGCTCTGTTTTTAGGATGCTTTGGGTATGTTTGGGGACTTTTTTATTTCTATGGTGTTTTGTAAAAAACACTCCATTTACTGTAGTGTATATTTGCCTGTGTGAAGGGCATCTGCTTTATAGCTGAATGTACATGGAGGGGCTGAGGTTTGTGGGGTTATTTTAAGTAATGTGTGGACTTGCTAATTCAGTTTGTTTTCCCCTGTATTTATTTCCCATATAATTCATCACTGCAGGAGTCAGGTGTTATTGTTCTCCTTTGTCTCTTTTCCTCACAGCAGACAGGAGGTAAAGTTCCTGCTCTTTCAATTGTGTTTTGTTAGTCCATTCTAAACCTAAAGGATTCAGGAGAAGGAGGCAAAGCAGCCATGGCATTGTCCCTGCCCTTCCTTGGCCAAGCTACAGCCCTAAAACAGACCCTCCACGTGCAGCCAAGCCTCCTGGCCTCAACTACAAGCAAGGGAAGATTAAGACTTGTCTTCTCTGTCATGACAGTGCTTAGAGATCTCTGCAGGGTGGGAGAGAAGGGCTTCTTTATAGCTACTTAAGTCTGTGGGAGTCTTGAGGTTTTTCATCTCCATCGAAAACACAAGCATTCCAACAGGAGGCAACTTTTCATGTCATCATGCCCCATTTGCAATGACCACACTAAAGGTTTCTTTACTAGGACCATTTGTTAACAACTACCAAAATCATATATCAAAGAAGACACAGCTTCACAGCTCAAGTCAGCTTCTTCAAGGTTTTCAGTAGGATTCCAGAATGATTTTTGTGTAACAGCATTGTAATTCCTTTGTTCTTGGTCCCATTTATCTAGCAGGGATACTGGGAGAGCCTTAGAAGTTTCTTATCTCAATTTGTATTTAGGGTCCTGAAATTCTTCTTCATTAAAAGCTGCATTGATCTTCTGGATGTAATTACATCTGTCTTCCTGTAATTATTAATTTCTTAATAGCTTTATGAAGGGCTCCTTATTCCATCCTAAGTGCCATTTGGATGCCCTTTTTCCTCTTACACAGATTGAATCAGTAATAATAAAGCTGACAGAAATTCAGCAAGTGCTCTACAGATATTGCCTGCAGTGATGGTTTCACTCACCTGTGAAATGCAGCCATCTCTGGAGTGGAAGCCACTGAATATTTTAACAAAATCTTTATGAAAGAACAGAATTAAGAAGTGTACATAAGTAGCTCATTTTTGTACCAAACTTCTGCCTTTAAGAAGTTTCTAGATGTTTGTTGTTTCCAACTTTGGAAACATAACTTGAAGGGTCCTTTTCAGGAATACAGATTTTTCTCATGATCTGATATCCCAATCATCTGTCTCATCTTGGAGACATTCAGCAATTTTTTGTCTTTGTAACTATGGTGACCAAGTCAACCAGCTGATTTTACCTAGTTAATTTAATTTTTTTCTGACCATGTGGCAAACTGAAAGCTGCTTATTCCCAGAATGAGGAAAGGAGAGTTGTTTATGACTTGAACAGAGAGGAATGGACTCTACTCTCTGCATTTAATCCATAGGTGCTCTTTCTCTTATCAAATTGCCTAACATAACTAGTATTTGTTAGCTCATATCTAATAGTTCTGCCTTGTCACATCAAAGTTCTTTAGGGCTCCTAAAAGAGAGCATTATTATTTTCCTTTAGGAGGAATATAATAAGTGTTCAGCATAATTTGATAGAAAAACACCTGTGGATTGATCAAAGGGGTTCCTTACTTGCCTTGTCTTCTTCAAATTCCTCTTTGGATACCTCAAGGAAGAAAGTAAAGCCTGAAACAGAGAAAGCAGTGATCAGGTCTGGGTTGCACTGCATACATGTTTTTTGAGGGAGACAATTATGTCAGGTTTCAGATGGTGGTGGATGGCCCATCTGGCCATGGATGTGCTCACCTCCTTGCTAAGAGCATATGTTTGCAGTCAGTGAGGGTTTAACAGGTAATTCAGTCCTTGGTCTCTGTTAAATCTTCACTTGTGGTGGCCCTTCCCAAGATACAGGCTGCTCTCAAAATTCTCGTATGCTAATTAGCCCTATTCCACTTTTTTTCCATGAAAGGCATGGAAAGCAAGAAGATACCCTTCATAACTTCCTAATTTATTAGAGCCAACAGCACTGGGTATAGTGCCATAAGTATAGAATCATAGAATGGTTTGAGTTGGAAGCAACCTCAAAAAATCTGGTTCCAACTCCCAGCTGTGGGCAGGGACATCTCCCACTAGACCAGGTTGCTCAAAACCCCATCCAACCTGGCCATGAACATTTCCAGGGGTGGGGCATCCTTGTACAGACAGGTAACATCAGTACAGTCACATTTATTTGAATTTGTTTAGCTCACAGAACACTACCAAACAGCTTGCATGTGCACAGGTCCCAGCAACAGGCCTGAGAATCTGAGCCTCCTGCCCCACCCCAAGATGCACAGGGTGACAGACAAGTTGCTGTGTTGAACATGGAACTTGCAGCCCAGCAGGAGGCTGGATAACTCCACACTACAAAACCATCACTTCTGCCCAAGCTGGCACAGAAAGGCAGCAACTGTGTCTGCTGCCCAGCCCACTAAGCTTTGGGAAATGTATCTGATTCTGATGTGCATCTGTATAACTTTTACCAGTTTTAGTGCTTTGAACCAGTTCAAAAATTTGGCAGCAAAGAATTCTTTGAATTTTTCTTTCTTCTTCTTACTGCAGTAATTATACCAAGTTACACACAAAGGAAAAGTATAAATACTCTTTTAAAGTTCTTGACCTGCCTTGGGACAAATGGATTTCCTTTTGCATCCCTACAGCCTTTAAACAAACAGAACTATTGCCTTGCCTTTGTTTGGATTCCCCTGCTGATATCAGTTAGGTTTTCATCTGACTCTGCTTTAATTTCCAGAGAGATTCTTTCTCTTTAAACTGCAGGGAACACAAAACCCCAGTCGTTTACTGATCCATGGTACAGTGCAAGGACAGGATTTTCTGCCATTCCAGTAGTTCCTACTCAAGCAACTGGGGTTATGGTTGCTCCTAAGGATCCCCTGCCTGTTTTGTTTGGGTTTTTATCCCAGACAGATGCTTTCTTCTTTGTCTGTGCTCTAAATACCTAGGAAAGGAGTGCAAATCAGCACCAGCTTTAGGGAAGTAGCACACAGGTGAGCCTGAATAAGGCACCCTGAAGCCTTATTTCATGAAGCCTTATTACCCTGAGCACACAGCAGCTCTTCAGCATCCAAGTTCAAGTGCACACAGGGAGAGCTTCTGTCTCAGGCAAAGAGCCTCTTGCCCTATTAGCTATTCCCAGCTGCATTCTGCCTTACTGACAGTCTTACTGATGGCCTTTTTGGCATGGATTCAGGTAGGAGCACAGTGATACTGGTGTTTCTTGATGCTAAGGTGTCCAGGAGGACTGGCAGCAATTTTGAGCTTGTCCTTGAAATGGTATTCCATTCCACCCCATTGACCACCCCTTAGCTCACTGAAATTTACTTTTTTTTTTCTTTTTTCTTATCTATTCTAATAAATTTGGGATTTTTTTGGGGGGGATGGGGGTGTTGTTATTTTTTATTTATTTTAGTTCAAAGACAATTTAAAAATTGCCATAAGTAATATGAGGCTGTTGTTGAATACTGAATTTTTGGATGCTTTTAAATTTTTTTTAAATCAAGGAATACACATAATGTTTTTAGTACTTTTAATGGGGGTTCAGGTGCTTTTTACAGCCAAGACTTGCACTCGGTTTAACACCAAAAAACAAGTATTGCTCTACTTTGCATCATGTATATAAGTGTAGTTCCATAAAAGATGGATGCTTTCTTTTGTTTAGATGCAGTGCAAGGCATTGTTTTCAATGTGTATTTAGATTAGGAGTCTGTCTCTGTGTGTTTGAAGACAAAAATGAATAAATAGCACTGGCTTTTTGAGTTCTGGCCCTGTTTCTGCTGTTGACCCACAGGGTGCACCTGTAACCCATCCTCACCCACACCACACCTCTGCCTAATCTTCCAGAGGGAAGGACTGAGCAGCACTGTTACAAATGTGTCAGGAAGTAGGGTTTTGAGGGAATGACATTTACTTTTCTTCTAATCAAGACTAAAACCAGAAAACCTTGGGGACAAAGGAGGAAAATTGTGTTATGCTTGGATGGATTTAAAAATGCAAAGAAAAAAACACAAGTTATTTCAGCATTCGATGTTACATTTAAAATTTGCAGAATATATGCCTAGAATTCAGTTTGAAATGAAAAATCAAAGAAGCTTTGTCACACATTTCCATTACATATTACCAAACCTTCCCCAGTGAAATCTCAGCTGAACAGGGCATGAGGTAATTCTGAGCAGATATAAATTCTATTTCTACAAAACTACATTTTGCAATTCCTACTTTATTTCATCCACTGTTTCTTGAGCAGAACCAATCTAATCACAACACTTAGATTGACAGGCTCTACAAGTATTGTCATAGTAATAATAATAATAATAATAACTAAAAGGACTGCATCAAGTGTCTCTGCTTGTTTAGCCATACAATTCTTGTGTTATGTTTTAATCCTTTGGCTGCTGCCTCAGTTCTTAACAATGCTAGAAGGCATCATCTGCAACTAAATATTTCTCAGTCCTAAAATCAGCTTCATGTAGTGAAAGTAACCCTGGAGATAGCCATTGAGGTCATTCTTCAGTGTTTCATCACAAAGCTTTTTGTATTTACTCCCAATATTTTTTTGCTTTATTGTGTTCTTGTCATTGCAGTTATATGCTTCACATATTTTCATTGGAATATAATCCTATTCTATGTGGATTTGTACAAGCTGGCTTTGCAAATGCAATTTATTTCTCAATTGTTTTATCAAAGAGCAGAGTCATCTACCTGGAATAGATGATCTCATTAGGATACGAAAACTTTTAGCTTTTTGAACAAGTTTGATATTATTTTTATTTCACTCTTTCCCTTTTTCTTCATGCCAAACACATCATATAATATAATGAATTATGCACACAGATGATGAACTGGTACCAAATCACCTTTCTTCAGTGTAACAGATAGTTTTACTTTGTGCATACAGTGGTCTGTCTTCCTGTTGATGTATCCTTGGAAAGGGAAGAAATTTATGACAGTCCTGCTGAAAAGGCTAATGGAAGTCACAAGCATTTTCCTGCCCTCTGGCAGGTTTCTTGGAACTAAGAATGAAATTGGAAAGTGCCCTGTTGTAATGATGCATTTAAAGTAAATCCCTAAAAATTTTCAGCCATTTCATCTCTGAAACTTTGATTGATTTCAACTACTGCAGAAAAATGATTCATATAAGGGAATTTTAACAAGATTTAAGCAAGTGGAATTTTAGAATTAATTCATTAACAAGACTCATCTCATTTAGGAGTTTAGCATATTAATCAACTCAACAATTTACCTCTATTGCTTTTCCTATCCATTTCCACTGTGGTATCAGTGTACTTTTGAAACCCTCCCTGACTCACTTTTTATCTTGTTAAATTTCTTCAGCTCTAGAGAAAAAATACTGGCTCTTCAGTTGTAGTACTGCATTTTTAAACAAAGCTTCTAGATGTTTTAATTCTTTTTTCCTTTTAATGAAACAAGCCAACTGTACATGTTTAAGTGGAGTTTGAGATACTTTGGCAATGTGATGAGTGAATCTGATATAATTTTACTTGGTGTATTTTTCTGGACTAAGTTCAGACTGACGTTTAAGCACCTGATGGTCTGTGAACCTTGGTGATAGTCAGACCCCAAAATTCAGATGTTAAAAATGTTTTGTTTTCCATAACCTTGATAAACATGGCTATGTCAGATGCATGGTTATAGTGTCCCCCTCTGCATCAGGAAAAGTGAATTTAATTTTCACTTCATAGCTGTTTGAAGAGGGAAACAGCTGCTTTGCCATGCATCTGCTATTGGGATCACTGGGATCAAAGCAAAGCACTTTTCAGGATTATGACTTTTTGGCCCATATTTGCTAGATAGTTTTGTGTACTTACAAAATTGTCCAAATGTATGAGGTGCCTTCATATTACCAAAATAATTTTGGTACTTAAGGTCTAAATAATTTCATGGGCTTAGTCTTTTTTTCTCCAGTCCTTCAGCTCCTTGCTGGTTTCTTATTTTTCTTTTTTCTTTGTTTTTTTTTTTTTTTTAGATAATAGCAGGTTTTATAGTCACAGAAGAATTGTCAGTATAGGCAGATACATTAGAGTTTATGAGATGGTCTCAGTGAAGTGGTCCCTACAAGTTTCTTCTCTGAGCATAATTAATATATTCTGCAAGGCAGCTGTGCATATGCTCATTTTAACTTGTTTTGCAGTGGAAGAAGAATTAAATGTGTGCTTAATCTGAAGCTCATGTTCAAGTGCTTTGTTGAATCAGGCTCCATAATAACATTACAGTCTCTTCTAAATAGTGTTTCTCTGTTCCTGTGCTCCTGACTAGATTGAGCAATGTACTGTTTAATTGCATCAGAGCCACTGAATATTGGCATTCAGCTCAACCCTAGGTAATGCTTCTGATTTCACTGTCCCCTTATCTAACAGATGTGACATCTTTACACTAGAGTATCTTATCCTCTAAGTAATAAGCCTCTGTTGTAATTAATTATATATTAAAAAGCAAGAGAACACAGCTCAAAAAGGTATTTTTCCAATAAAGCTGCTGAAAGAGCAGAATTGCATTTTTAAATCAACCTGAAATTAGGCTCAGAATTATGCAACTTCTCACTTGTGGAGACACTTAATGGAAAGTGGAATGAAATTTGTAAGAGCATAGCTCTTTTGAAGTTTCATTAAAATCAGTGGAAAACACAGGTGTTGAAACTAAGCTGAATTGGAGGCCTCGAATTTGGACATCTTATTTTGCAGGTGAACATGAATGCTGACCTGTCTGTGCAGTGAGTGGGAGCCAGATCAGAGAATAACCCCCATGAGCTGCATGAGGCTTTCATCTGAGAGATGTCAGGAAAAACATCACCCTTATCTGATAGTCAGGGAGATGAGTAAGGACTGGTCCCTTCCTCCAGCAAGGATTTCCTGAGCTGTTCCTGAGCTGACAAAGGCTCAGGCTCAATGCAGAGAAGGATTTAATGAATCCTTCAGAATTAGGAAGGATTTCATGGGATGCTGGTAGAAAGAGTTACTGCCCTAAAGAACAGAGGGATTTGGAGGACAAATGAAGGGGACAAGTACCAGTAGAACGAAGGGACAGGAATAAATGTAACATAAAATTTTAAAGCTTAGGATAGAATTTAGATGCACAAGTATTTCTGTTGTCGGCTGAATATCTCGGGCTATGTGCACAACTGAGAGATGGCACAGGAATTATCTCTTCTATCTACTATAAAACCCCACAAATTCCACCTTGATACAGCTTGCAGACATCTTAGTCAGACTTCTCTAGGGTTGTAAAAAGGTCAGTTCTATGCTAGTGAGGTCAAAACCCTTTCCAACCTTCACCTCCAACAATTGAACAAGTTCTGAACACAGAGTAAGTGTTGTTACTGTCTTATTCCCCAAAACATTTCAGAAAACATTAAAAAATAAAAAAGAAGGGTCTCATAACTGTGGCTTTAAAACTAAACAGAGTAGAGAGTATAAAAAAGGCAATATGAAATCAGGGTTTGAGCCAGCAGCTTGACTCTAACCTGACTTTATCTGTTGATGAATGCAAATTGGCATTGTCCCCTTGATAAATTAAATCAAGCTTTGATGAAATACACAAATCAATCAATTTGTGTATTTCAGGTTTCTTGTATAAGCAATGTCAAACAAGATAATGTATACAAGCCTGCTGTGCTCTTTATAAATTCTTTAGCATGTTCCTGTTTGGAGTTACACATTTTATGGGAATTGATGATTCGGAATAGATTCATCATTCATTTCACTACAAAAAAGAGCAGGGGGTAGATATGATAAATTGATAACTACAGGCATCAACATATTTTTAATGCTCTTGATCAATTGCTGCCCTCAGTCTTCATCTGCAATGCAGGGTGGTTATGGTAGTTCAAAGGCCTTAATAATACAACAGTGTTTAAATAAACAATTGTGGGGTTTTCATACATTTTACTAAGTAGATATAGTACATTTTAAAATGCTACAGTATTCTTAAAAAGCTGATGAAGACTGCATTTAAACTGAGACAAAATTGCACTATCAGATTTACACAATGATAAGTGTCTGGCATGCTGTTCAACCTTGCTGCCCCAAATCATGTGGTAGTAATTTCTACTTTGAAAAATCTCTCCTGTCAATTAACATGCTCTGTGTCCAGATTGTGGCTGGGTGAGAAGTTACAGGTACACCACGAGACCTGCTGTTGAACTGTTTTCAGGTTTTTCATCATTTTACTACAATGAAATTCCATTTAATTCCAGAGAACTCCCCTCCTCTGCCAGTCTCCTGGAGATGTTTTCACAGATATTCAGTTTTCACATACATATCTTTATCCTAAAGGCTTACAGTAATATTGACATATATATTCACATCTATATTCCAAATGATTCTTATAAAAGTGTTTTGTCTTTTCTGTTTGGATCACTCCACTTCTTTTTCAGATCTCCCTCAGATGGATATCTGTTACTGTTATTAGGACACAAAGTTCATTGAAGTGAACAGACATTAAAAGGCTTTGCATTAGCCCTTTCTCCCTTGAGATAACTTTATCTTACCTGAATTAGGCCATGTATGCTCCAGGCAATGAGAGATGATCTAAGGGTAACAGTGGCACAGGAGATCATACAGTCTGGTTAGGAAAGTGGGACTAATTAGCCTTCTGCAGAAACAGAAGAGAGTATTTCAGAGACAGCATCATGCAAGGGACCCTGTGCTTCTCTGGGATGAGGTCTGTACCCCTGAGTAATGCTAGGCAGTGGTATGGTGTGGGTTATTTCTAGCTTAACATTTGCACATCACACACCATTGCACACATCCATGAGGTCTTCAGTGGCCCCTGCTGTCAAAAGGGTCTTTTTAACCAAGGCCAGTAAGGTATAGGAAGTAGGTCCTGTTTCTGAAATAGAACTGTTTGGAAGATGTTAGGAAATGGTAAAAGTTGTCTCAGTTAAATAGTCATCATTACAATTTTTTGTTTGTCTCAGTTAATATTATCATTTCAGCAGAGATATTAGAAAGGGCACACAGGTATGGCTCAGGCTGTCTCTGATCACCAAAGATAAAGTTTATTTTTGGAGCAGTTTCAGTCCTGCTACCTCAGCCATACTCTGTCACACCCCATTACTAGAGATGGGTTTTTTTTGAGGCCCCAATACTACACTCATTATAGAGACAGAAAGATGTGTGTTACTAGGAGATCCTGTGGAGTGGGTAGATACAGAGAAAATATTTACATCTTCAATTGAGTTACCCTCAATTTCAGTGTTGTGAAGGTAAGAAAATGTTGCTCACATCAATGACTTCTTAAAGATTGATCTGCAGTCTGTTCCTTCAGACACCCTGAATGAATGACTTAGAATTAAATGTTTTAAATCTCTTCTGCCATTTACCTGTTACAGAGCATTGTATCATGCATCTTGTGTCTGCCTAAATTACCCAGGTTTGAAAGGTGAATAGATAGTTTTCCAAGAGGATAAGAATTAAATGCTTCTCTCTTTCCTTCATCACAAGATCAGCCTTAAATTCACAGAATGACAGAATTACAGAATATGCTGAATTGGAAGGGACACATAAGGATCATTGAGTCCAGCTCCTTACTCTGCACAGGACATTCCCAAGAGACACATCATGTGAGATGAGCATTGTCCAAATTCTGAGGGCATTGTCCAAATTCTTCTTGAGCCTCTGGCAGGCTTGGTGCTGTGACCACTTTCCTGGGGAGCTGTTCCAGTGCCCAACCAGCCTCTGGGTGGAGGAAATTTTTTCTAATATCTAACCTAAACCTGTCCTGACACATCTTCAGGCCTTTCCCTTGGGTCCTGTCACTGTCACCACAGAGAAGGGATCATCACCTGCTTCATTAGCACCAAACTTGAGATATTGGTAGTTATTCAGCTTGAGGGTGTATCAAGTGCAACATTACAGGATTCAGAGGCACTGAGAGTGGAGCAGGTGGTGACTGAGCACAGAGCAGCCCTGAAAAAAGTGTTATTTGATTCAGCTTGTGATTCTACCCTATATTGGTCACCTCTTTCCAGCTGCATCCACCAATGTTCTCTACTCCTAAAGATCTCCAACAGCATTTTCCCAAGTGCTGAGGTGTGATGCACTAAGAGTAGTACACAAAGAACACGCCTGGGAAGGAGGAAAAAGGCAGAGGGAAGAAAATCTTGGGAAATTTTTTTGAAGAGAGCTTGTGTCATATCCCAGAGTCTGCAGAGACATCTTGCTCATTTCCATGCTTTCATCTACATAAATTAATTCAGCCTACATCTGGATCCCAGAATTTTAGGAACACATTTAGTATTCTGTGATGCTAAATCCTTATTTTGTTTTGTTTTTATTTGCAGTGAAATTAAAACTCAGCAAAGTGTAGAAGCAATTCCTTGCACTCTTCAGTTATGACATTTGCCTTTTTGGCTGACACAGAAGATTGAAATAGAGATGCTAAGGTTTGTGCTGAGGAACGTGGTGTTCACAGTAAAGAACAGCTAAGGTCCTCTGGGGTTCAGTGTTATAGAGACAGAATTTGTAATATGTCACTACTGGGTTTCACAGTCATTAGTGTTTGTTTGCACTGATATTATACTGCCTATTTTTTTAACCTTGTCAAGTGTTTCTCAAGTTTCAAGCAACTTTCTTTCATCAAAGCACAAGAATTGTTCACCCTCTATAAATGCTACTTAAGTCTGTGATCTATAGAAGCACAGATTTTGAGTTTGTTCTTGCTGGTCTCCTAAGTGGCACAACCCATAGAACATCACCTGATAATTCTTGCATAAAAATTTACACTTGGCATAGAAGAACAGGTGTCAAGAATATTTCACTGTGATATAAACATCTGAATTGCTGAGGAATCATAGTATTTTCCCCAGTAATCAGTTTTTGATCAAAGTGATAATACTGAATGTCCTAGATGCCTCATTTCACTTTGAAAATGCCATGGTTCATACAACCTCCCTAACAATACAACATGTACTGTTAAGCACTCTGTAGTAAGATGAATATTAAACATATCAGATTGACATTAGAAATTCTTCATACAATCCAGTAAAGTTTGAGGATGATATAGCAAAAAGTGAAATTGGTAGAGGAACACCTAATTGTTATTAAGGGAATTGGTTTTTCAAGAGATTTTTAGACACCATTTGATCTTTTAACTTCTGGGATTAGTTAGTAGATGACCAGAAATATTAATCTGTGGGGCTGATGTTCTCATTTCTGTGTCCTGGCTAGGACACAATCATTCACTGGTCAAAGGCATGAAAATTATTCCAACAAAAATATGAGTGAACTACTCTGAGGCTCTATAATAGATGGTTTTAAAAAAAGGAGGAATAAGATTAGAATGTTTCTATGGGAAATAACAGGCCATTTCCTTAGTATGCAAAGCATTAATTTTTATGCAAGCTGTGTTTGTGCAGTTTCTCTGGACAGGAATCCAAAGCAGCTGTGCTTTTCTATTTGAATTCCTCCATAGGTTATAATGAAGAATGCTCCAAAACTACTGAACAGCATTTAAGGCTCTATTTTTAATCTTGCCATTCTTATCTTGTTCCGAACTGCCCAAGTTTTCTGTCTCATGGATATTAAGTTGACAACAGAATTAATAAAAAGAAGGAAGGGAGGAAAGATAGAATCTTGTTATTCCATAATGCAGTTAAGCTTCCATTATTTTCTTCTTGTTAGCTGCACACTGGAAGCAACTGCCCTCTCACTTTGCTCTGGTGTGAAGGGTATAAAAGTAGAAAAGTTCTCTCTAGACTGAAGAAGCAATAAAAAGAGATAGAAAATGTCCAGAAACCATATCCTGTGTGGGTAGAAAGGATAGGTCCTAGATCCTATTGTGTGTTAGTCCAGTGTGTTTGCAAAAGGCTGAAGTCGAGTGAAGAAAGAAGGGAGTTGGTTCATTGCCAGACTGAAAAACTGCTGCTATTAATGAAAAGACTCTGTTCTCAAGAAGAGACATTTTCTGGGACTGAGCATGCCATTTTGAAAGAGAGAGTCTGAATGCTTCATTTAGAGAGCACTGGAGTGAGGTGGTCTGGCTTTACCAAATCTAAATGCCTGGGTGTGAAAATAGATAAAGTATATGGACTGGTTCTCAACACAAAATCATGCCTGAAAATTAAAAGCAAAATAATCCTCCAGCTCCAGCAGGGTGCAGACACAATGCCAATGGAGAAGAGAGCTGGAGGAGTGGCTGTGCAGTTTCCATCACCTGTCAGGGAATCTGTCCCTGTCCTGCCCAGCTTGCCTGGCCTTCCTCAGGGTGTCCCAGGACTTCTCAAAGCTTCACTTCCTGACACCTCCAAACCAGGAATCTGCTGCTTTGTGCTATCCCACTTTTCTGCTCTCCCTGTGAATCTGATCTTGCAGGGAACTAGGAATAATTTTCAGGTCTGTGTAAATCATTGCACCATGTCAGGATAAGAACCTTGGGAGAGAGCAGCTCAGAACTTTCTGATGCAGAGGCATTGGGCTGGTCAGAACACTTCTGAGAGAGGTCTGTCCATCTCTGTGGTGCTGCCTGACCCCAGCACTGGCTCTTCTCCACTGACAGCAGAAGATTAGCTCCTGCTGCAGCAGCAAGGTCTGCACTGTGAAGGATATAAATTAGCATTTCATCATGCTTACCTGCCATACCTGACCTCATAAAATCTCCATTCCTTTACAATGTTTCTCTTTATTTTAGTGGCACTCTTCCCTTCAGCAGACACAGGTTTTACCATCACAATATTGTATCTTATTCCCTAGAGCATTTATAGAGTATGTGTCACAAGTTTAATGGACTGGCAACATAATTATTCTTATAGTATTAAAACTTTGACTGATGGCACTTGGCCATTTTTATTTTATAATTTTTTTTTAACAGTGAATTGCAATACAAAAAATACTTTAAAATGCACCACAACCTGGCAAGCCAGAATTCTCCTGTCATCTACATCTCAAAATATCAAACATTACTGGCATTTTCCTTGAATTTCCTGCTGAGTGAGAAATGCCTGGGAGCAAACTGGAATGATCTAGCATCAGAAAAGGGCTAATTCTCTGCTGGGATTTGTACTTTTTTTAGGGTGTTAATCTAATTTGCTGTATAATCTAACGATTATTTTTCCATGTGAATGTAGAATTTGGACAGTGGGACAGGAAGATTTGCAATATCTTTTGTACAAATATGAGATCAGACTTGACTGAAAGAGAACATGTGGTGTTGACGTGGAAATTTTTGTTATTTCTTATTGTTTTTACAGAAAATATTTCTTTTTAAGTTACAGGTTTAGGCTGGTTGAATTTGTAATACCAAGGGATAATGAGCAAAACCTTTCAGATAGTAGGAGTTAAAAACAACAACAAAAAAACCCAAAACTTGAAAAATCAAAACTATTTAGTCAAACATTTTCAAACAAATAAATACATTTTCAAAAAAATCCTCTGAAAATTGCCAGGAATGTAATTTAAAGAGAAGTAAGAAGTGGGTTAAAGATACACCCCCACAAAAGGAAGGACAAAAATCTAATTCTCTAGATGTAATTATAGCTGTCATTTGAGTGACATTTTTTTCATGTTCTTTTTCTCACTGCATAACATTAAAATAAAAATAATTGGGGATGGAATCCAAATATATAGTTTTTTTGTAGGGTTTCAGCATCTGATATTTAGAATCAATAATTTGCTGAGTTTCCTTGGGAGATCAGTGAGCACTGCAAGCCCTACAGTGTGGCTGTGATCATGACAGATACCTTAACAAATGAAGCTAATAACTATGCACTGATGTATTGAGATTTTTCCCAAGGAGGCAGCCCCGTGCAGTTTTCTATTTTCTGCATGTGTTGCCTGCATGATTGAGGGTTGTGTTAGTCCTGAGATTTGTGGGGATGGATTCAAGTATATATGATAAATACTGCAGGTAATGTATGGCCCTGGGCAATGCTTTACTGCCTGGAGGACTCTACCAGCCAGTGAAGGCCCTTGTAAGTTGAAGTAGAAGCCCAGAGGAAACTGTCAAAATAATTTAAGAGCATTATGTGCATTCATCCATGTTGTCAGAAAACATTTATTTTCCCCCTGTGCCTGCTGTAATAGTTCAGGGACACAGTTCATTCTGGCTAACTAGTGAACCCTTCTCCAAGGAGGTGGGCACTGTTCATGAGTAGAAATTCCCTTCACACCAGCTTTCACCTCTGAAAAAATCATTGGCAGTCCCCAGAAGGAGGTACCTGGAATGTGGCAGCACTAAGGAGAAATGGGAACAGGGCAGGACATGTATCTGAAAATACTGATGTGAAATAAGAAGGAGAAATGTCAGGTCCAACCTCTCACTGGTATCAAGTGCAAATGGAGCTGATGGATTTTTTTATCAGGTATGCAGAAACCTCTGACCTTCCCTATTTTCCTGGGGGGCAGTGACTAGGGATGCAGTGGATCACATTATACAAAACAAGCATCTTTAATTCTGCTGGGATGGCTCAATGTATATTAACATTAATGAGCTTGAAAAGAAAGGAAAGAAGAGGAGAGAAAAAGAGGTGCCCTTGCCCTACCTCTTCCCACCTCAACATGATTTCCTTTTATGGCCTTTTCATCTCAGCATCCTTATTTGTCTGCCTGCAGATGAACCTGGGTTTCTACTAAACAATATTCCAGAAGGGAGTTGATGACAATATTTTTTATTTCCCATGGTGTTGGTTGCCTCACCAGTCCACAGCTAATGAACAGAAAAGGCTACTTCAGTGTTCACATCTCAGAAACTCATGAAATGTAAGCATCTGGGCTGAGTTTTGGGTGTTTTTTAATAATCAAACAGAACAATCCTTTTTCACTTTCCCTTTTGACTAAAACATTCAGACTGGGATTAATTTCTTTCCTTATCTGATTGAGAAACACCAGTTCTAGTCTTCCTCTAAGTGATCTTCAAAGGTGTCTAAATTCCATGTGTAAGAGCCAGATGCAATAACTCAAGGTATTCCACAGAAAATGATGAAAGAGGAATATCCTCACACGGAGTTAGGTATGTGGAGTGTGTTCATTCAAAAGTCAGCAAAAGATTTTGGCTAGCCTGCTCTACTAATATGTCTCACCTACTGCATAAATTATTTCTGACTATTTTTTTTCCTTTTATCAAAGAAGATTGTCAAAATATTTTTGTCCCATCTATGACTTATTTTCAGTTTTCAGAATTTCATTTGTAAATAAGGCTTTTTCACTGCTGGAACAGTTCTGCAGTCAGGTGGCAGTACCTGGAGCAACAATTTAACACATCTAATGAACATGTCAGTATTTCTAGCTGCTAAGCAGGATTTGGAAATCTTTCCTGCTTACCTAACACACTCTTTGAAGCAACACATATCTAATGAAAGCAAAAAACAAGTGTCTTGAAGTTTTACTGGACTTCTTCCCAGAAAGTGGCCTCACCTTGAGGCTTCTGAGTGAGCTTTGCTCCCTCTGAACAGGCTGTTAAGGGAGAACCAGGCATTCCCTGGAGAAAAGAAGATTGTACCACCATGGTGGTCGTGCTTTAGCTGTCAGGCTGTAGAGGAGCAAGTCAGAGTTAAAATCACAAACTACTGCTGCTTGAGTTTATGAGATGCTTCTGCAGCTGGCCTCAGGCTTGGGAAGGATTTTCTTCTGCTTCTCTTCCTTTCCATGAGCATGGTAGAAGGGGGCATAGCAGTCCTGCAGAATTCTCTTCCCTCCTACAGTTATCCACACATCCACAGCTGCTCAGTCCTCAGAAAGAAAGAAAGAAAGACAGGACTGGGTTAATACAACTGCTGGAGGTGTCTAAAGAAACTCACGTGCCTAAATTATTGATAGGTGATTGCAGGCATTTGTGTAAAGTAGACACACATACATTTCTAAATTTAATGCCAGCGGTTAAATATTAATGATTCTTTTATTAAAAAAGCTTTTTATCAATTTAGCTCTGGTTATAGACTCCTGGAGGCAAGAAAAAGGCATATGAAACCATTAGGATTTTCTGGGTGATTAGGGATGCTCTATGCACAAGAGAGTAATCCCAGTCTCAAATTTCAGTCCTCAGAAAAAGGGAAGAGGGACAAACTATTCCTTGGCAGCCATGGCACGCTGCCAGACCAAACAAAGAGGGCATGGAGTCCTTTACAGAGTACCCCCAGTGTTCTGCATACACAGATTAAGAACAAAGCAAGCTGCAAACAGCAGGCATTTCCAGAGGGGATGGAGGATTTACTTCTTGCTGTCCATCTCAGTGCTGTTGCTCTGTCTGTACTTTTGGGCCAGCTCCATCCAGCCAATGACTGATCAGGGTCTTTGCCAGTCTAGCAATTGTCAGGGATCTGCAGCTCCAAAAAACTTCCAGCTAACACCAAACTTCTCAAACGCTGTGCTAAAGTTTGCAGCAATAGCTCCAGAGGATTTGAGCCAGTAGGGCTTGGGTTTTTTTCTAATGCAATTAACACTGCTATCCATTTGTCCCTGGAATGCTTTCCTGCACTGCACTATCCTGCCATGCTGGTGTTTTTACTGCAGTGTCTAGTTAATTAGCACCCGTTCTGTCTTCCTGATACTTTGGTTCCAGTCTCATTACATTATGCAAATCTGCATCTTGCTGAATCTGCCATGTTTTAGGCCACATGCTGAAATAATCAAAACCCCTCTGCATCCCATTGTTGTTGCCCTTTCTATTTCTGGGTTTTATTAATTTCTGTGCGTGTGTGTGCATGTGCGCTAATTTAGAAGCAATTGAAATCTTAATTTCAGTTCTTACATAAAATGTAACATTGTCATTCTAAGCAGATGACATGAAATGACCAGGTTTCTCTTCCTAAATGTTTTTGCCTGAACCTCCTATTTTTTTGATAAATATTTATCATTTTAATACTGAGTGTCATCTTCCCTTATTCATTGGGTTTTTTTGTCCTAGACAGAAATATCTAAAATGGGCTGTGGGTCTAGTCTCGTGAACTGAAGTAAAAAAAAGGAAAAAAACCCAAACCCCTCATTATTTCAGCATCTAAGAATTAAATATTAAACTGAAAGATAAACTTGGAACTTGCATCTTGAAATTTAATCTTAAATAAACAAATCAGGTAATGCAAATAAATAATAAATAAATTTAAATAATACAATAATACAATTTATAATAAATAAATAAATATGTTAAATTATAACAAATAATAAAATTATTTGCAGTCAGGTCTCCAGTATGCTAGAAATGTTCAAAATACCTGAGAAAATCAACCTCTCAGTCAAGGACTTTTTCAGTCAGAAATGCTTAGAGACAGAGTGTTGCATACATACCCCCTGAAAGACTGAGATCTTGAGGAGGGCTTCATAACTGAAATTGGTTTTTTATCATGAAAAGTTGAAACAAGTTTCTTGGCAGCCTACTGAGGTGTAGGAAATCCAATATTCTGCTGATTTTTGGTTGTCAATCACATGCCATTACAAGATTGGTGGGATTAGGATCAGCAGGATAACTGGGACTGCAGCTAGACTTGCATTTTATAGTGCCACAGTGCTTGCTTTGTCAGTAATGATGGCTGCACCTAGAAACCTTGAGCAGTGAAAACAGACAGCTGTAAAATATGGCTAATGCAGATAATCACCTGTCCATCACAAATGACTCCTGAGAGTTAGACCTGTTTTCTACAAGCAGAACTCTTAATTAGCTGTCCTTTGACCCTTAGAGTGGAGCAGATGCTGGCTGAGAAGGTCCTGCCAGTTCTGCAGCCCAAGCAGGGTGGTGTTGGAGGGTAGGGAAGCAGGCAATGCAAGTGACTTGCACAGAGTCAGGAACAAGGACTGCAGTCTTTTGTCTTCTTTACTGTCCCTGTTACCCAACAACATTCTCATATTCTCTGGACCTTGGCAGTATCAAAGTAGTACTTTTTTCTTTTTTCTTCTGAGCTGCTACAAGAGAAGCAATATTTTGAAGGAAAAGATGAAACAAATTTCATTTCCTTATTTGTCTTACTAGAATCTCTCTGAACAAGCTGTAATTATAAGTCAGCTTACACTCAAAGATTCAGAGATTAAAGAGAAATCCTTACTGTAAGAGGAGATTCTTCATGCACATCTTGTCCTGGAAAAGCTGGAGGGCACACTAAAGGAGTAAAATTGAGTGAGATGGTATAGAATGCACTACATGTTGGAGATTCACAGTGATCTTTGGTGATGAAAGCAACAAGAGCAGTGGCAACCAGACAAAAGTTATGATTTGCTAATTCTCTGAACCGGTAGGACACTATTTCCAACTCCAAAACAGACAGTTCAGACATTTGAATGCAGAGTGAATCTATGATATCTCACCATGGGAGATGGGAAATTTGTCTCCAAGCAGGAGCTCATAAGGGCATTCTGAGTTGGTCATGAGTGTACTAAGACAAGATTTGATGAAAAGCATGTGTAATAATTTCTTTGAGAGACATAAGTTCAGCTTCTATCTTATGTAGCTGTCTAGGAAAGCCTAAATGTTTAAGAATAATTAAGAGATATGAGAATCTTATTTATTGTCTCCACCATAACTCTATCACAGCTGATGAACAATGGAAGTTTCAGAGATAACATAAATAGATCAGTTCCTCAATAGAGTAAGCTTCTCAAAAGGCTGGTTAAAAGTTTTCAAAGAGGACAGTTCTTGCTTTTCTTTCATGTTCATCTTTCATAGAGGAAAGCTTTTTAAAACTTGTGCATTCTCCTGATTGATACAAGGAAAACATAAAGAACACCTGGATTCTGATCCTGATATTTTCCTCGCTTTAAAGAAATAACTTGGTGTGTATCCTTTCACACAGGATTTGAGATGATCAAGAGCAGGGGGAAAGCAAAGAGACAAACAAACCCTTGGCCAGCTTACTTATTGAGTGAAGCTGGGATTCTGACAGAAGCAGTTAATTAGGTAATAATTTATTCACTGATTATCAGCACTGCCTGCCTAAAACCACAATGCAGCACTTGTATGGAGCAAGCAGAGTGTAACTTTATAGTATACTTGTGTTGTCAATTACCTGCCTAATAGGCTTGTAATTGAAACAACTATTATCATGCAGTTCCCATAATAAGCAAAAATCACTGTAAAATAATGCATGAAGCCCCACCAAGTCTGTGGAGAGCATGTATAAATCATGTAATCAACAGCAGCTTACTTTGTGAATCCCAAAAATTGATTAAAAATAATTACACTTCCCCAAGGAACTCTTTACAGAAGCATCTCTAAAATTCAGGAACTTTTGGCTGAGAGTCTGGATCTTTTAAAGCCAAATCCCAAGCCCAACTCAATGGAGAGTTTGTCCTCACTTCATAAATGTTTGGACCAGACCTTTAAAAGTCAAAGCATGCCCAGATCTTAGGCATTATGTCACATGCTGAACTTCCCTGACAATAAAAGGAAAAAACAGGTCTGAAGCTAACCTTCCTGGCTGCCTTCCCAGTGACAAAGCAGTGTTCATCTGTCTGGTCTCACCTGCTCCATAACTTCCCTCTCAAACTGCTTGGAACAGGGAGAGAAGCAGACTCAGGTGGCTGAGATTTCTTTCACTCCATCTATTTCTATTTCTATAAGCACTGGAGGTCAGGATGACCTGGGAAGTTGAAGGAAGCACATTATCTTTGCATCCCTCCCACAGCATAATTGAGTAGAGAAAGCAATCACAGGCCATGTAAAACATGGAAAGGGTTAGGATGTAGAGAGATTTAGGTATTTTACTGACTAGAGGACTACAGTTTAAACATAATCCTCACAAATTTGGCCACTAACCATATTAACATACAGAATTCCTTGAAGGAAATAGTATTGCACACACTTCAGCTTCTTGTGATAAACACTTGAAATGTGCTGCAGATTTCCCTCCTGGCAGACACTGTTCCTGACTGTGAAGATAAGAATTATCTGCACTTCTGAACCAACTGGTAAATCAAGCATATATTCAACTTATTGCTAAAGTTAGTAGGAGCATATTACATTCTGAGGGCAGAGAAAAAGAAAATGTACTTATTCCCCAGGCAGAAATAGTGACAAGAAATCCTGACCTTTCTTGGTTTATTTAAGTCATTTAACTAGCCACTTCTCACACCATACAGCATCTAAGTTAGCTCAAGAGAAACTTGAGACCAGTTTTCCTCATGAAAAGCCCAATGAGTTAAAGAGTAACTACTTGAAAGTAATCCTGATGAAACAGCGTGACCTCTTTCACTTTCTACCCTCTATTTTAATACCTTCATTTAAGTGAGAAGATTTGACTTTATAGAATATTCAGTGTTGCTCAAAAATAAAAGACTTCCACCCCCAAATCTTTATGATTAAACAGAATGCCTTATTCTGCCTTGGTCTAATTTGTATAATAAATTAGCCATTTCACTGTGGATTCCTAAATGATAGTTGAGCCAGTTAGCAAGTTCTACTTCTTACTGCAAAACTAATTCTTAGCTTCAAATACCTCCTGGGTGTATACATTAGACTTTGATTTTTCCTGTTTATCCTAATAAAATCTCCTCCATGCATCTCCTATAAAAGGACAACAGATTTATTTTCTTTCTGTAGCATTTAAGTCAGTATTTCTGCTGTCACCACATACCTCCACTGACGTGCAGCTGAGTGGGGGCTATTTTCAGGTCAGCTTCATCCAATTAAATCCTCCATGCCTTCATGTTTCTTCTGTGCTCTTGCAGATCACAGGACCGTGCTCCAACCTCCCAGGTGGGCTCTCCCTGGAGATGTGGCTTCCAGAGCCAGCCTTTCCCTGCCCCACACTCCTCCAGCTTCACCTGGCTTCTCAAGTGTATGTCTTCAGATTCACAGTGCACAACAAAGGGAATTAAGAAAGAGAATAAGGCCTTAACAGAGCTAAGAAATGCAGTGTTGACGACACTGGAGAGTGGAACCTTCCAGAAAGCAGCCAAGTGCTGGTAAGTGCTTGATCAGGTCCTACCTACTTAGGGGGATGTGGTTTCCTATCTTTATGGCAATTCTCCCTGTATGTCCTGCTCCTTGCACCAGAAGTACTCAGCTCTGGAAAACCAAGTTCTTCCCATCATCAACAAGGAAATTTAGCTCCTAAACCTACCCTCAACTCACAGATCCTTGCAGCTGGCTGCATAAAACCTTTTCTTCCTAAGATGTGCCACAGAAGCCAGGAGAGAAACTCTCTGGGGCTAGGGCCTGCTGTGTGTCTTTTGGTGGGGGCAGATTGCTTGCAGAAATACAATTTATAGCTTGGTCATGAGCAGTGCAGATCTCAAAGTATCATGAAAAGCAAATGTTCTGCATAATCTGATACAAACATATTAAATGCTCTCACAGGATGTTTGCTTAAATGCTTGATATTTCAAAGCTTTCCACAGTACATATTTGAACAACTAAAGAATATCAGGATTTTCATCTTGGCTGGGTCTTGCACTATTCCATTATTAATCCTGTTTGTTGTAATCCATTCTTTAAGTATCTTGTGCCAAGTTCTGATGTGAAAGTGGGAAGTGAAAATAGGGCAGATTTTTGAGCTGACCCATTTGTGGCATTTGCCTCTCCTGGGCAAAGAATGGACTGAACTGTTCCCAAAGGTCCAGCCCATGCAGCTGGGCAGAGACCACCAACCTTGGGCAGATATCTGGAGCTTTACTCTTCTGAGGGGCAATATTCTGCCCACAGACAAGGAGGAAGTTATTAATGCAGCTTGGCTGTGGGAAAACAGGTCCAGAAGGTTTTATCCTGTGTTGGAACCCTGGATGCTGAGAATTTTAAACTTTCTGTGCTGAAAGGCACAGACTCACAAGAGAACACTGCATTTGACCTGAGGCTTTGGAGAAGGCTTCCAAAATTGATTGATAGCACTGGGATTACAGGTGTGTAGTTGGTTTGAAGTGTGTAATATCACAGGGTGGAAAACTTAGAGTTTGGAGTTTTAGAATATAGTAATAAATATGAAGCAATATTGAGGTTTTAGGGTGGAGACAGATTGTTCTTCTTTACCTTCTTCTTCCTTCTTCTTCATGGGTTTGGGCGGTGTTTTGTAATTGGACAGAAAAGCCCCCATTGCGGACTTCGAGCGGTCAGTTAATGGGTTAAAAGGGAAAATAATTTAGGTGTCATTTCTTAATTGGATAGTTTAGCCTTAAAAGACCTTGTAACAAGAGATAGTTGGCTATTTTGGCCTTGCTAATGAAAGACTGAAGAACTCACTGCTGTGAGACTGTAACATTGACAAGAAACAATAAACACCTGAGTCTGAATGTGAAATATCTTCTCAAATGTCTTCAATCCCGACCCTGACAGAGGTAGAAAAAGGAAGCAGAGAACCCACAATACTGAAGGAAAAGGAAGGATGTTGTTGTAGCTGTAGCTATAGGTGTAGATGCAGACTAGATGCAGATCAGGGATGGTCTGACCTTCCCTGGAAGCCTGTTCCACATCCCAACCCCCCTGGCAGCGTGCACTTAGCTCCCAGCTATGCTCCTGTTTGTCCCACGCTGCCCAGAGGAGCACAGCTGTCTTGTTTATCTCATTTAAACTTTCTCCAATTGCTGCAGCACTTCTCTCTGAAAACCCCTTTGTCAATACCTCTTCTAGTGCCCTGGAATGGTTATAATAGTCCACGTGCAGCCACAGCCAAGCTGTACAGAGGAAAATTATTGGCTTTTTTTTTCTCCATAATGTAATGTCTCCCTGACCATAGCCTAAGATTGCATTCCCTTCCTTTTTCTGCTCTCACATTGCAAATTCATCTATGATTTCTCTATTGCTAGCTCTCAATCTCTGTCAACAGCACTGCTTCATTCCATGGAATACAGCATTAATTTGTTAGTGTTTATAGGAGTGCTATGGTGTGAGAGGTTGGGCTCTCATGTAGAGACAATATAATATCGATGGCAGCCAGACAAAGAGAGAATTGACAATTCAAAAATAAAAGGGAAAGGAGGAACTGAAGACAAAATTTAGTGAGTAATAGATCTTTCATTTCTGTGGTAGACCAAAGATTAAAAAAATTGCTCACAGTTTGATGGCAAAAAAAAACTTTTAAAAGCACAAACACAAATTCTAAAAAAACAATAAAATACTCATTTTAAACTTCACTGAAGTATTTTTTTAAACTTGAAATTAATAGTTCTGAGATTTTTTCCTTTTTCTTGACTTATGTTCTTTTACCGTCACATAAGAATTTAAAAATCTGTTTTTAAGGGAAAATATTTTTAGCTTTTAAACTGTTTGTTTACATCCTTTGACAAAAAAAATCAGTTCAACGATAAAATGTGTAATTATATTTTTTATCTATATATATTCAAAATGTTTTCTTTTTAGTTAACAATATTACTCAAATTAATATTAGTAGCTAAGTTCCAGTCCAGTGGTTACTTTCTTCAAAACCAATTTTGGGAAAACTGACTGTTAAATGATCATCCACTTAAATACATAATACTTGATCAAAAAGAAAGAAATTGAACTGCTGAGTGTACAATGAGCAAGAAGGGAAGAATCAAAGGGAAGGAATACTGCAAACAGACAAAGTGGGAGATAGAAATAAGTTAAAAGTAAAGGAAGAATTTGAGGATTCACAGGGAGAGAAATAAGGATAATATGCTAGAGAAGGGGAATAATGTAAAACCATGGACTATTAGTTCACACACAGTGGGAAAAAAGAAAAAAAAGAGGTTTTCAAGTCAGGTGCCCAGAAGTCATGCACTTCCACTGCACAAGATGGAGAAAAGAGCTTTGACAAGAGAAGCTGCACCTGAGATCAAAAGATCTCTTCAGATCAATGCCTGTTTCTTCTCTGAAGACAGGAGGGGACAAAGGTGACCAGACTCCCTAATCAGACTTTCTGCTTAGGTGAGGTGATGCCAACCAAGAGACCTTTCAAAAAGTGCAGTTATGTTCTTTTGCTTCATGACCTCTTCATGCTTGTGGTGTCTAAGCTTGGGGAAAAGCCTGGTGAACAGGGATGGGTTTTTTACAGTATTATATGGAGAGCTGATGATATGATGATAGGTCATGGAATGCAAGGATAAATGCAATAAACCTTGTCATGGTTTCTTGATGAATTACACAATTTGCTGGCAATAGCACTCAAGCTACTGGCATGGGTATGTGTGACCAAAAGACAGTGGCTCAGATAATCTTGCAAAAGAAAATTAGAAAACAGGCCTGAGTGCACTTGAGGATCAATTCCCCTAAGTTCTGCTGCCTATTTGATCCTATAACAATAGTATTAACCCATCTTTAGGGTTTTGTAGTGGGACAGACAAGCCACCATTGGCATTTGCACATTTTTGTTGTGGATTTCAGTGCCCAGAGGAGGACATTAGACATTAGCTAAGCACTTTGCTTAGCTCTAGGCTGCAGTGGGGACCTGATTTGGCTTAACTGCCCTGGCAATCCCTGACTTGGTCCTTTCTGGTACAAAATCTTCTTGACTAAGCACTGAATTGAAGGCAAAGACATTCCAAGGTCTGGATAATTTTTCCATATCCTCTCTTCATTAGCTTTGCCGAAAATATTGTAAGTACTATTCTCCCAGTTCAGTGCTTTGAAAATATTCATTCTGTTGTTTACATCTTTTGGAAAAGCTATGTGCCAGCAACTCTGAAGCACTGTGCATTAAACTGGCACAGAAGTAAATGATAGATCTTGTAAGACTGCTGTGTTTGAGACATTTTCTGTACATGTTAACACTCAATTTCGGCAATTTTCAGAGCCTTTTCATTTCCAAAAGAAAGTTGGCTTCCAGAGTAACCCTTATGCATTATTCCAAGTAAAATCAGAGCCAGCAGGCTGCTGTAGAGGCTTTACATTCCCTTCTTTGAAGTAGGACAAACATTTGGGTAGAAGGAAGTGTCAGGTTCATTCTCTTTTGACTGCCACAAGATGGAATTCTTGTGTTATTTTCGCAAGAGCTAATGAATGAACAATCCAGAGTCATTGCAACTCTGGATCCCAACCAATGTCAGCATCCCACCACTTATCTCATCAAGACCTACTACACAAAAGCTGCAGGCCCAGGCTCACAATTCTGGCTTGAAAAATTGCAGCTGCAAATTTCTGGAGGATCAGCCTGTGCTCATCCCCAGGGAACACTTTCCTGAACCTGCTCTTACCTGCAGGACTCTCTCATCTCTGCTGCAGAACCACACCACCCTCCATTCCCTCTGCACTGACTTAATGTCCATGAAGAATATTTTCCTTTGACTGATGTTGGGTCTGAAACAAGTATTCTGTGTGTTTGTTCTGTGAATCCATTGGTTCATTGTCAAGAGGAGTATAGGAGTATTTTTGCCAATAGATATCAAACCAGCTGATCCTGAAGCTTTTGATTCAAATGAATTTAGAATCATCTAGCCATAATAACTAAATAGTTGTCTTGGTGGTTATTATGTATTTACTGTGAGACATCTCATCACAGAGGCAGATTGCATGAATCAAAGTAATTGTATGTTGTGGGGACTGGCAGTGATGACTTTAGCTGCCCTCACTACACAGACTTCTCTTCTGAGCTGTTGTGTAAAATTCAGAGTGAGAGAGCATGCCTGTTGTGGCTGAGGCACTATTGAGTGAAGAATATCTGTCTGGCATCTTTGCCCTCCCCAGGAATTACTTCCTTAGTGACTATATCTACTGCTTCATTTGAAAAAATAGAATAAATAATAATTAAAAAAAAAGGCTACAGAACATCAAAGTATATCTTTGTATAATGTTGAAAAATCACAATAAGGTCTAATATAAGGCATAATCTAAATCTAAACTCTTAGATTAAAAAAAAATATATAAATAAAATAAAAAAAAAATTAAATTCGATTTCTCCACTTACTATCATCTTTTAGTCAACTCCCAGTTGCAGTGGAGTTCAAACCTTGCTTTTCAAACTGTAGATTATAGTCAGGATATGAACTTTCCTTTGGGCTGGGGCTTTCAGCTCTTCCAGACTCTTGGCTGTGTGGGCAGGACCTGGAAGCCCAGCAGGGCCCATTTGCAAGGCAATCTGAGGTTTGGCTGCCTCACTGGAGCCCAAATGAGAAGCGAGCATCCCCACACTTCACAAAGCAGTTTGGCAAGAAACTAGGAGGGGAAAACCAGGAATTTTATACAAATAGATCACATTACATAAATAATTTTCAATATTTTTTTTCTGATAACAATATACCTATTTGAGCATCCTTACAATGCCTTATCTCTGATTTTGTAAAGCTTATTTTAAAGTGGTGTATCTCCAGAATTGCCATTCTTCTTTCCAAACTACACTTTTTTGAAAGGATTTGTCACTGCAGAATTGCAACCAGGATCAGAACCCCATCTTGTGGTGATAACACCTTAACCTATGACAGGTCTGACTGTCCTTCCCCATCCTTACATTTTTCAGACTGTTGTAGCAATATATTAACATCCATCAGTGTCTCTAACTTTTATTGAAGGTTGAAAAAAAATTTAAAATATAAATAAATTCTTCTTAAAACCTTATAAGACTGTGGATAGCTATTTAGTGTCACAGGGACTCTTAGTATAGTGTGAGCCTGTAAAATTCAGCCATTAATCTAGTCTGGAATCATCAACTATAATAAAACTGAAAAAAAGTACTGAAAGTTCTCATGAGTGATTCCTTCCTTCAATATATTCTAATATTTTTGGAAGATGTTAAAACTCCTGTTGAATTCTGGATCAAATGCAGCAAGAGCTGTACCTTTCTTTCTGTATTTCAGTTCTCTTTGTTAAATAATGGATCTGAGCAAACCAAACACATCTCATGTGAAATTAGATATGGTCCCTTATGGCTGATGTTCAGACAAACTTTAATGGCAGTACAAAATTAATATTGAGATGAACTTACAGGAGAGAATTTTAATCTATATATTTATGATTGAGATGGTTTCTTTTGCAGATAGAGGAAAAAAGTTCTCCTTCAGTGATGTTTTTCTTCCATTCTGAGTCTTTCTATTCAAATGTCAATGTGCAATGTTGCAAGATGGATGTTTATAATTACTCTGATTTCATTAGCTCAAAAGTCAGAATTAGGTGGTAAAAATTAGATTTTAATGAACAATTTCAACATGAGGAAGTTATGAATTGGTGTCTTGAGGATATCATCATGACTTAGAAATGAGGCAAATTAGACAAGTCCAATAGGAAAAAAAATGGAAGGTTGAGAGGAGATTAAAATAACTTCAAACAAACCAGAGGGGTAGGAGTAGAGAAGAATGTGGAATTAGATTTAAAATCTTAATTCTTGTTTTAATATTGCAAAATAATTCTGAACAGTGTTCGTAGGAATTGGGGAAATTTCAGCCTGAAGAAGAAAAGGCTTCAGGGAGACTTCAGAGCACCTTATTGTACCTAAAGGAGCTACAAGAGAACTGGAGAGGAACCTTTTACAAGAGCATGTCATGACAGGACAAAGGGAAGTGGCCTTAAACTGAAAGGGGATAAGTTTAAATTAGATATTGGGAGGAAATTCTTTACTGTGAGGGTGGTGAGGTGCTGGCACAGGTTGCTCAGAGGAGCTGTGGATGCCCCAGCCCTGGAAGTGTTCAAGGCCAGGCTGGATGGGGCTCTGAGCAACATGGTCTGGTGGATGATGTCTGTCCATGGCAGAGGGGCTGGAACTAGGTAATTTTTAAGGTCACTTCCAACTCAGACCATTCTATGATTCTGTATTAAATATACATCTATATATAGAGAAGTTTCTTTACCATATGTTCTACAGGCGTAAAGTGGATTACAACTGTACAGCTCTTAGATGAAGTTTTTATGAACTGGATGGCTGAGGCTGGGAAAGAAACAGCAAGAAATCAGTGGAATCAAAGAGAGATCTGACTGTTAAAAGGTCAAACACTTAGGAACAAATCTGAGGTGTCCTGAATCCTAATGCAATATCATTCTCATTAAACCGTGTCATGGCCTAAAGTAAATGCTCAGTATAACTGCATTTTTTACTGCAGCCATTTTCAAATAATGGTTCTTGTGGCATGGGCATGTCTCATTTGTTATATACTGCCATGACAGCCATGCAGCTGACTCTTAATGTTACCCTCTCTCCCCCTCAACTATTAAATAAACTCAGAAATTGCAATGACATTAAAAACACTTCGAGCAATTTTATGTGATCATTAAGTCAGAATATTCCACTCTGAAGGCTTCTGCTATTCAGCAGCCTTGAAATTACTTAGATCAATTAAGTGCATTATATTTTATATGGAATACAGGAATGTGGGTTTTTTTGCCACTGTGGGGAAATATAAATAATGAAACAAGGAGAATCTCCAACATTCCCTTTGTAGTCCTGTGCTGCTTTTCTCACATCTGACTGTTTTCATTCGCTTGGGCTTGCTTTTTCCTTTCTTGGTGAAATACAGTGATATAGCTCTATAATCCCAACATTTCAGCCTAAAAGCCTCTTTCTTATGCCATCCCTTTTTTCTTATGTGACAGAGAGAAGAAGAGAAATAAGCAGGCCTAAATATGGATCTTTTAATGAACTTGAAGTACTTAACCAAGCCATCAAAACTAGGAGCCTCATTACTGGGTATCCTGGAGAAGAACTTCCAAAGGCTGCTTCGTTCTGCTGCAGATTTGAGGTACTGCTTCAAATTGCTCTTTAGATCCACTGACAGGACTGAGCCAGTCTGAGTCAGCTCCATGGGATGGGTTTCTGTTGGTGTCAGGAAACTGAGCAAAACCAGGAAAGAAGAGCAATAAAGGATCAGGCAGAGAAATGAGGGATCCATTAAGGTAGGTCGCTGCCAGACCCAGGAGTATAAGCCAGGTCTTTTAATGCACAATGCTTAATGGGTAATGTCCCTTAGGTGAAAATGATGTATGACAACATCATACTTCATCAGTAAGTGAGACTGAGGTTATATTTGCCTTTTTTATATTTATTTTTATTTATTTACTTGTTTTATCTATACTGTTAATTAGTATAGATTATTTTTATTGTGATATGTTTATTTATATTTCATTCAGCAAGTGGGCTGCTTGCTGTAAATCAATCTTTAGTCCTGATCATTACTGATTTGAGAGAATGTTTATAAACTCTGGTGTCATCTAGGAATATGACCTTGCAGGCAAGGTCATTGGTCATTAGCTACTACCAATAATTAGTATCCAAGCAGAGTGAGTAGTTAGTCAAGTACAGTGCAAGAGTAGCTTCAGAAAAAGCAGTGCTTTCTGTAAAGTGAAAGAGCTAGAAGATAGTTCCCAGGCTTACAAGCAAGCTGATTGAAAGGCTGTGTAATTAAATTGGTTGTGTGCCTGCCTGTCCTACAGAACATAATAGGACTTACCCAGAAAATGGATCTGATAACCCAGCACCCAGTGCCACGCTAATTCTCATGCTGTTGTGCAGCCCAGACACTAAATTACAGTTATGCAGGATTAATTAGTACCATTCTCTATAAAGCTAATACTCAATGTAAATGAGGGGGATTAGCAGGGAGTTATGCAGTGACTTACGAGAAAGGAAACACATTTTTAAACAGGGATCTTAGGGCATATAAATTAAAAACCAAGGGAATTACTTTCAAATATCAATGGCCCACTGCATCAGGTATGGTTTTGTTTGCCATGGCAGTGAAATATGTTTGCAGAGATAGAGTTGTGCTCCACCAGCTGCAGCTGAACATCCTTAAGTATTTCAGGAGTCATCAGCTTATACATTATACAACCCAGAAGGGATCCAAAGTGCACTTCTAAGGGATTACTCATATAATGGGGATATTGCAAGTAGTTTGAGCTACATTCTGTTTAAGTTTCTTTTTAAAGAATATTTTTAGAAAGAGAATAAAGGCAAGGAAAATCTATAAGCATTTGATGCTAATCTAAAATTGCTCAGTGATACAGTGAAAGTTCTTGTTTTGCTGTTGTAATGATTAATATCTTCCCTATTAAAAATGTATATCTTATCACACATTGTTTGTTCAACTTTGGATTCTAATCCCTGGGTTTACTGTAGCTTTATCAGCTTGAGGTTGAGTAATAAACTCATTCTCCCCACTGAAATCCATATGATATGGAATGAAGCTACTCCATCTCTTTTAAAAACTATTAGATTTAATTCTTTAAATATTTGTCTTTGGGGCATGTTTTTTAATGATTCAGTCATTCCTCTTTCTAGAGCAATGAGGAATATCCTTCCTGAATTGCAAATGCCAGACCTGGACATAATATTCCTGCTACAATTACAGCACTATGAAACACCAAGTAAATGCAGCATCTTGAGCTCCACTCAGAATTCTCTTGTTTATTCTATAACACACATTTTTTCCTGAAGTCTTCTGTAGGCAGCTTCATGTTCGCTTTATTCAAAAATGCTTATCCTTGTTTCAAATTCACTTCAGAAGAATACTTCTCTTCCCCATTTATGTAGGCTGTAGCTATGTCTAGCACTCTTCATTCCCCTTCTGTCTCTGCTGGCATGCATTGCTTACACACAGATTAATTTCCTTAGGAGGTTAAGGTGCAAGGATCTTTACAGCAGGAACTAGAGTCCTATGTAGTGTCTACACTGGGCACCTTGGGTGACACTGCAAGTTTGTGAACAGCTGATCACCCAAGCAGTGACTCCATTGAACAGAAGAGGGGTTTGCTATTTGTTCTTGCTTCAGAAAGATGAGGGATTGTACCACAGCTAGCTGAATGTTTACATTGTTCCTTATATTCTTCCCTGAGAATCTGTAAATGGATACCATCTGAGATAGACAGACTTAGTCTGATCCAGTACATCAATTCTCATTTTATTCAGGTGGGAGGAAAAGAAAGAAAGGGAAAGCTGATAGGAAGATACAGTAAATTACTCTTCTGTCCCAGAAGGAGCAAAAAATATTACTACCAAGCAAGGTATTTTGCTCAGGACTAGGCTGGGCTTGGATTGCAGCCCTGTTCTCTCCAGCTGGCAGTGCCCTGCCCTGGCACAGCCCTGTGTGTAACCCTGCCATGCTGGCCCTGCAGCAGGGCTTGAAACAAACCCCTGTAGGGAGTGAGTGTGGCAGCTACCAGAGACAGAGCCTTTCTGTGGCAGTGGCAGGGAGAAGAGCATGGAAACTCCCACAGATTGACACTTGAAGAGTCCCAGCTTATTTATGCTCCCTAGTGCCAGCAGGCCACAGAGTTTTGAACACTTCATTCTTGTCGTTGTGAAGAAGGATGGTAGAGAAATCAGAAAAAAACCAGAGCCAATAACTCGACACTGCAATCAGCTTACATTTATCTCCCCCTGTACCCTACCCTTGCTTTTTTCTGAATTTCTTTAGAGCAATCAGAATCTCCAAATCTCTCTCTTTCCCCATGCCAGGGTGTATTTAGCAGTTACATTGCACGGGGTTAGAATATTTTTCTAATGAGAAGAGGTGCTATGAAAGCTTTTATGTTGTTTTCTTTTTTATTTGGTTAATACACTTAGTGTGTATGAATGTGCATCTGTGTAATGTTTTGTTAATGTGACATTTATTCCAGCCCCTCCTCACACTTGTCTGCAAATCAGTCTGGTTTTGTGTTTAATGCAAGTTATCAATCATCTTTCCATGAGCAAATGGTCTCATATTAAGTGGAAGAAAACATTCTAATGTATTCATTCTACTATTGTTTCCTGGAAGAGATCCAGGTTTGCAATAAACCGGTGATTGGAACTGTTCAAAGTATTTTAATATCCTAATTATTTTTATTTAACTTCCTCTAATAGTTTAAATTGATACTGAATTTATTTAGAAGCTATTACAAAGGGATTCTCCTCATCCCCTGCCAAGTAGTTCAGAAACACATACTGAACTTAAGCTGAAGACAAAATACATTATTCCTATTCCAAACTGCCAATGATATAAGAAGGGGAAACTTTTGAATGAGAAAGCAAGGTGGAAGGAAATGGAAAAAAAAAAAAAAAAAAGAAACAAAGAATGCTGCTATATATACACTCAATTATCATTTTTAAATTCATCTGATTTAAAAAAAATGTTACAATGGCAATTTTTCTGTCTTCAGGAGATGATAATCAGACACCCACTGACTTCCTACATTGCTGGCACTAAGACAGATTTGACTGCATGAAAAGACCTCCTCATAAATTGCAGCTCTCCCAGCCTACCTTTTATTCTTTTTCCATGCTATCTGCATTTTCCACCAACTGTTACAGTCATGCTTTGCCTTTTTCACATAAATTTTATTTGAGGTCTACCTAGGAATGCTTTGCTCATGTCCAGTATTTCTAAGCATCTTTTCACTGCCTGGATGGACTGAGGCAGTGACTTTAAGGTGACAATGCTGAGGAGCTGTAATGAGAGGGCTCATTGCTGCAGTAAAGGTCCATGGGACAATTCTTCTGCTAAGAGCTTTGTAAGGACTTAACACAGACATGAAAATGTTATTGCCAGGCTCTTCCTGGGCTATGTAGAATGGAAAGTGTTTCAGTTCTAGGGGCCCAAATCTCTTCCAGGTCTTTCATGGCATTAGAGACATCAGTAAAAGCTACAGGAAGGACCTGGCCCCCGCTGCTCCTGGCACAGTGGGTATCCATCCTTGGCTGGACAAGCTGATGGCTCCAGGCCTGGATCCCTAGAGGGGCTTGGGACTACAAAAAGCAAAGCTGCCATTTAGGGCAGTAGTGGATTGACTTGCTTGAGAAATTCCTTCTCTAACTCACTCCCTTCAACAAGAAGTTTCACACCCTTTTGCCCCTAACAGAATCAATGGCATTAGATTAGCATAAAACCAAAGATGTGGAAGACTGAAAAAAAGTGAGTAGAATATCTCATAATAAGTTGAGAATTTATGGGCCATGATAATTTTGAAAATAATTGTAACTTGACAATAGTTATTGCCTGTAAGCCAGCATCTAAGGCTACCACATTACTTAGGAAGTAAATTCATTATGATGACACAAATGTTTTTCAAACAATCTTGCAGAGCCTTGCTCATTAAACTAATTTTGAAGTGCTAATTCCGCACCATTTTTTAATGCACATTAATTCACAACATAAATCTTGACATGCTCAGGTTTTTTAAATGTTTAAATGGCATTGGAAGTTGTTTGAGAAATGAAATGTATATATAGTATAATTCCAATTCCCATGCCTTATTTCTTTCTGTAGTTGCACATGAAGAGATGAGTGTTTCATGTCATGCTGTGTCACTCTGTGAGAGCATGTGAATGAAGTCCCTGAAACTATTATTAGTGTCATTTTAACTATGGTACCTGGACAATGCTTATCATTCACCCATCCAGACCAAAGATTGGGGTTAAACCACACCTAAAGCCACTTTAGATGGAATATCTGCATTCTGAATTTTGTCATGTCTATCCCTGTGTTTCAGGTGAAGGGAACAAAACATAACTTGTTAACATTGTGAAAGACTGGTGGTAGAACTGCCTGATCACAATGCCAAGGCATTTAGTCCAATGATAACTCAGGTTTCCTGAATATTTATCTAGGTATGTACCTGACACATAAACAAGTCTATGATTATCTGTATTTATTTGAAATACTGAGCTATGATCTAAGTATTTATTGATGTAATAATCTTTTCCCAAGTCACCAAACATGTACTGAATCCCTCAAGATGTTTTAAATCAGTATCTTAATGCAAAATTTTTCTGCTTGAATTAATCAGGGGGTTGGAGTGTGTCTTTGTTGCTCTGTTCAGTCCTTTATGTGATTAATTGCAGATCATTCCTCTGACTGTTGCAGCAATGCCTCATCCACTCCACATTCTCTTTGATGTAATCTCCCCTCACAAATGAGGTCATTTTGGTTTTTTTAAAGTCTATTGCCTGTCCAAAAATGCTGTAAGATCTTACAGGTGCCACATTTTCATAGATAAAAAAAGGTGGAAGCCACTGGAAGGTGTTTAAAACCTACAATATGTAGTGCTGAAGAAAGAGGTGCCTTTGAGGATGCTAATTGAGACAAAATCAGCATTTCAGTGTACAGGGAGGTTTCTTTTTTAGTGCATTTTTGTAGGCAAACATGAACTTTGTGGTCCTCTCCTTAGCACACGACTTCTGAGCTTGAAGCAAAGCAGTTCACCTCCCTGGAGAAGCCAGGCTGAAGGTACTCACTGCAGCACCATTTAGAGCATCCCAACTTCAAAGCAAATCCAAGTTCTCCAGATGGTAGCAGTTATCCTTACCTGTGAAAATGGGATGGAGATTTATGGTCCTAGAACCACAGCAGATCACAGGAAATGTTTTTCACCCCTTAGCAGTGTAGCTGTACAGCATGCACACCCTTAAGAGATTTCTGACTGGAGTTGGGTTTTAGCTCTTTTATACAGCAAACTGATTTCTTTACCAAAAGAGATCTTAGGTGTAAGCCTAAAAAAAAATTTCCACATCCCTTCATCAGACTATTCCATCCTCTCTCCTCTGTCTCTGCCCCTCCTTTCCCTTTAATAACAATGGAAACAATTTGCATGATAAACTAAATACAACTTAATTTCTTTGTACCTTATAGAAAGAAAATAATATTGCAAACTAAGTTAAGTAAATGAATAGTGCATGAACTGCTGCCATCTCTTGGTTATATTCATCATTCCAAGTATTTTGGGCATATTCATCTAAATCAAGAAAATTAAAGCATTTCATAGTGTTATTTACCCTTTCCCCTCACATCCAGCCTTGCAAACACAAAGCAAAATATAATTTTGTTTTTTCTGACACTGTTCCTGAAACTGTCAGTTGCAACTATCAAGAAAATGTATAAAATTCTTCTCCCAATATTTTTTTTGTATGCTTAAACTAAGTCATTTTTATTAATTTTCTGGGGTTTAGTTTTTGTTTTATTTTAATCTCCACCTTTGCCAAAGTAGGAATTATTCTTCCAAGCATTCAGGTGTAATTCTTGTACTACAACAAAGCAAATTAACTTTATTACATTATCATTCTGATAATGAAAGTCAGGAGGACAAATGGAGGGAAGAGCAGTAGAACTGAGGAGTCACATCTGTCTAAGTGAAACAAAATACATTTTTGATATATTTTTTCCCATATTTGAAGACTAACATGCTAATTTTTATGCCTCACACAGTTGTTTTCTCTGATTAGAACCCACTGAAGGTATAATTCCAGCGCATTTCAAGAGCATTTGGATGATTTCAGCTGGAAATTGTCAGGTTTCTAGTGAAGTTGTCAGTGGAATGACATTACTTTCTCCCACCCAATACCATTCACCACAATTTCTGCATGTTTAATCAGCTCCTGCTGATTTCAGTAAGACATCAATTGACCTCTTCTAGGTCAATTGCAATGTGTGGACAGCTAAAATATCCTGTCTGAGCAGTCATTAGATGCTCTCTAAGTGATAATACGGATGATGAATTGGAGCAAAACCCAGACAATCTCCCAGTGGCAGCCACAGAGGCAGGATTTTCACCTGTTCCTCACTTTTGGCCACTGCAGTTGGTGTCTCACTGGCCCATGAACATTTTGCTGTAGCTGTGCCTGGCCAGGCCCTGTGGCTGCACCACGGCCACTCACCCCAGACAGCAGCAGAGACCAACCAGCAATTTGTCCTGAGAGCACAAACAGAAGGTCTGAGAGCAACCTAATTAAAGCACTCCTGCCTTGTGCCAAAGGTTACTTTAACACCCAGGCTATAATTAGCAGATCCTCTCACTTAGCTGGAGAGAAGGCTCATCCACAACCTGTTGGAGCAGAAGCAATTAGGAAATCCCATCACTCTGATAAGCAGTTGCTTGTCATATCCCACTAAAAACACCTCGTGGAACTGAGCCCTTACAAAAAAAGTTTCTTTATCTGGAAGACCAAAAATTGCTTAATCTTTTCCCAGCTGGCAAGAGACATCTGGTCACAGCTGAAAATCTCTCTCCCATGGGATGGACATGACCCTGCAATTCTGGGCCAAATTACTCTCTTATCTTTCTTTCTTTTTATTTTTTTTTTCTTTTTTTTCATGCCTAAGTTATGTAATTATATCCAAACTCAGCTAACAGCCCCAGCACTAAGTTTGAAAGGACTTACAGAAAGGAACAAAGTCACCCCATATAGCAGATTTTGCTTCACTGGTTTTTATTCATGAGTTCCTTACATGACAATTTACTGAAGCTGATTTTCTTACATGATTAAAGCAGTATCATCCCAGAGAGTTCCTGTTTGCCTGCACATATCACTGCAACCCTCTCAGCTTCCTCCAAAGCAAGGGCACTGTGCTGGAAATTTGGCAGGATGAGGTCTGTTCTCATTTCATAATGGAGCCATTTTGTCTGCTCTCCCTTTGTCTTGTTAAAATTTCTTCCTGATGACTTGATTAAAGGATTAAAAAAAAAAAAAAAAGGCAGCATGGTAATTCTGATCTGGAAGAGCACAATAAATACCAGGAAAAGTGCTGTGGAGCTGTGCTTCACCCTCAGAGTGGCTCAGGGATTGATAAATAAAGTGCTTAGGGCTGGGAGCTGAACTGCCTGTTCTGATGAGCAGGTAATTGCCAGAGTGAGTATGACATGGAGGCATGAAAATGGGGTGAAAAGCCACCGTGGAAGTACAAGCAGGACCTTCAGTGCTCACATCCTAAGCAGTGCTTCTCTCACACCACTCACTAACCACCTCCCAGAAGGAAGGATTTCTGCAGCTAATTTGTGGAACGACTTATCAGTAGGCTGTGTGCCTGAGGATGCAGAATTTGTAGTGATTATTGTAGACTTTTCTTTCCCAGTGCCCTGCTCACAAGAGATTACATGGCATTGCTCAAAAAGCAGGGAAATAGCCTTCATAAGCAACAAAACATTTTTCCTGGCTTATATCTATATTTGATTTTTTTTTAACAAAACCAGGACCTTTTAACAATGCCCAGCCCTAGACACAAATGGATTCAGACTGACAGATTCCTTCAGGATGTGAATACTTAGCTTCCAATTTGCTCTTCCACTGATTTTTTTTTTCTCTACCCTATCATGAGATTAATTGGAGAAAAATGGTAGGCCACAACCATTTCTTTGCAAACTCAGACACATCCTGGTGGTTTCCAAACCTCTTCCAGGGACTCATCTTTCCTGCACAGCTGCTTTATCAGGTTACTAAATGGAGTTACCTCCATGAGAAACCTTCACAGAGCCCTGTACAATACTTTTTGTTTTCTGACATGATTTGCTTTCTTCTGAATCTTTACCCCAAAAAAGCATGAGTGCTTTAATTTAGAAGAGATGCCTTTTCAAAGGAAATATCCCAGTTCAGGTAAACACCACCAAGCTCAAGGCAATAACTGGACTGAAGTTTTTTTGTGTTTTTTTAGTGATCAATCCAATCACTCCAACTCCCTCTGCTGAAATCAGGAGCAGGCTGGGAAAGGGCACAGCTTCAACAGCTCCTGCCTCATGTTCTGACTGTCCAGGACAGGCTGATGTAGTGATGGGAACAGGGTTTAGTCCTTGCAGCCAGTGGGCAAATGAAGGATTCTGTTTCTGAGGTAGCCAACAGCTGAATTCACTTTAAAAAAAATCCATTTGAGAAAAAGGTTTTATTTAATTTTTTTAATAATAGCTTGGAAGAAAACATTTCCCTAGATTATATCACAGTAATATTCAAATATGATTCCCTGAGAATTATCCTGACCAACATACTTAATTTTAAATTAGTTAAGTGGTTATTTGGCTGAAAGGGATTTTACAAACAAGATCTACTTACGAGTCTTCAGGCTAAGGAAATATTCTAGCGAAGTTAATTAAGAATGGGATTCTTTACTGTGTCTGCTGGTTAATATGATAATCAGGACCATGTTTGCAGCCACTGAGAACTGTAATCAACAACAAAAAAAAAAAGGTAATAATCATTCTCATGCTTCACAGGCTTTTTTTTATTGAGGGAACCTTCAGGCTACAATTACAAATATTATTTATAGTGATGGTATTACTTGAATCAAATTTACAAACTCTTAATATGCTGGTGTTTTAGGACTGAACAAGATTCAGAAGGGGAGGAAGTCTGGCAAACTTTATAAGTAGAAACTTCTGATAAGGGGAAATGGGCTTTTATTTTTCCTCTTTCTTGTAAATGTCTTTTAAAAGGCTGTCATAGAAAAAAAAATAAAATTTGGACGGTTTGATTAAAAAGAAAGTTCTGTTTTCTTAGTAAAATGGCATTATTTTTAGTAAAATAGTGTAACAGAATGTTTTGGGGTTGGTTTGGTTTTCTTCAACATCACTTCATAATTGGAAAAAAAAATCTGGTGTTACAAGCACAGCAATGAGGAGTTTCCAGTGTGTGAGGAGTGGGTGCTGCATAGCACTCCTCAGCATTGCTGTCCTAGCAATTCCTCAGCAAAGGGTGTTGCTAAATGAGGGTCAGCCTGGAAGGACAAGGGAGGAGCTTCTTGGCAGGAGCTTTTGGGAACAGTCCTGTGGAGGAGACTGTGGCAGAGTGGGAATTATTGCCCCCATTTATTGGTGAGAGGAGTTCCTGGCAGGTGAGAGGGGTGCTGGAGTCCAGGCAGCACTTTCAGGGTTTGCTTCATGGCAATGCCAGGGTGAAACAATAACTTCACTTCATGCAGGTGGAAATGCCCAAGGGGTAAATCATTTCATCTTTCAGATCTGATGCTAAATTCTGTATGAGAATGGGCCTTGATAACTCTGATGGACTCTCAAACCTGGTTCTGTAACAAATACTTTAAACTCTTGTTTTTCCAGAAAAATAAAGCCTTTTTAGCTTTTAGGAAATTATGACCAAAATTTGCACAAGGAGTCCTCTGTATGTGTATAAAAGTCTGCTTTTAACTGTGCACTTTACAGTACTCTTCAAAAAAAGCACTCATCTATTCAAAGATGACAAAATCAAAGGCAGCCTAGTGTCCAGTTAATCCAACCAGCAGGTGTCTGTAGATAGCTGGTGGAGATTCTCTGCAGACATGATGTTAATGTTTTCTCAGACATCATCTAGTAAGAAAAAATGATAAAAAGGGAAGCTTTAAAATTATTATTATTATTGCTATTTGGTTGATTATTATTAATATTATTAATATTATTAAATATCTTATTATTTCCACAGGTATTTTAGCTTCCCCATAGTTTTTGTTTGTTTTTTCTTAATATAAGGGAAAAGACCAAGATCTGAAAATGGCATCCAACCTCAGAGCTAAAAATACTCCTAATTTCTCCTTGCTATCTATTTCTCTCAAGAGCAAAGGTTGTCTTTTTCTGCAAGTTTTGGAAAAGTGTATGTTAGTATGTTGATATGCACAATGTAGAAATCAGAATATCAAAAGAGAGCCAATATGATCTATTTTTTGCATCTAGTTCAAACAAGTCAAAAAGTAATTTTATCTGCCTTCTTCATTATCATCATAATTAAAAAGGATAATTAGAAGAAGTATTGTAGAGATGATGGAAAAGTTCAAGTAAAATAAGGATGAAAGGCAAATTTCCTCTCCCTGAAACAAGAACTTTGAAATTAGGGGAAAAAAAAAAAAAGGTACAATAATCAACAGGAAAGGAATCATTGTTTTTAATTAATAAAAATGTTTAGAGACAAAATAGATTCCTATGGATGGATTGTAATTTCTTTTTTGATAAGAGCAGCTAAATGTAATCCTCCTATATCATAACATACACTGAGTGCTTGGGGACTTCAAGCAGCAAAGTGTTGCTGAAAATAACCCAGTGTTTATTTTCCCCTGAAGTTAAGTCCAATAACCCTGACAGTGCCTAAGAAGAAACAACTCATCTTGTAAGTGCATCAAAGGGCTGAGGCACCTTAAAAACTCCTGTAAATGAAGAAAGTGCTTCTGTTTTACAGATAAACACCAAGGCCATGTGAGAGCTGTGGGCTAAGTCTTTGGCACCCCCATGGAATGAGAGGAAGCAGAAGCAGTGAGCTAAACTTTCAGGTCAGCATGGTGTGAAAACACAGGGAAAAAAATAACCCAGAAATGCCAGAGGAGTCCGTGTGGATGGGCAGGTCAGCCCCTGGGATGGAGCACTGCTGGCAGACTGAGCACAGAGCTTTTCTCTGCAGCCACATCCAAGCTCAGACACTCCTGCTGGCTCTGACCCTGGTCCAGGCCTAGCTAAATGTGATGGCAAGTGAGAATCATAACCCAACTGCTGATTTTGGGACTGCAAGTGAGGAAGAAAAGCCTCTGGACTCACGAGGGGCCTCTCTCTTGTCCATTAAAGAAACGTTTTTCAGAGGGTAAACATCATCTGGGAAACTGCTTTCTGTGGCTTTGGAAATTTCCTTCTTGAGCTGCAGATTATTTTGGGATCAAATTGTCTTTCATCCTGTGACAGTCAGCAGTGCCAGGGCCTCTAGTCTTTAATGGAACATCAATAATTAACCCAATGGTAGTCCTGCAAGTTCATCTATAGTGGGAAGAACTTTTATCTGCACAAGCCAGTGCAGGAACAGGGGAGAACCTACTCCATGAACAGCCCACTGCAAGATTTATGCAAGAAATCAGTGTCTCAGAGGCCAGTCTGTCCAGTCCTGTGACTCTGCAGCAGGGGCTGAGGTTAAATTTTGGCTGTATGTTTATTATGGCTCCTTCTGGATCTCTTGAGCAAGCACTTTCCAGAGACAGACATAAATGCAGCTGTTCAGGGGACTGCAGCTCTGAGCAAACAGCTTCACCTCACTCCTAAGGCCACAGAAGGAATGGAAAAAACCTCAGGTCTTTGCTCTAGAAATGCTGTAGCTTCAGGGAAGCATGAAGGAGGATTACAGTGGTTTGAATCTCACACTCTGTGTGGGACTAGGCAAGTGTGGAATGTGGGGAAAAGTTATTTGCTGTGAAATATCTGGTGTAAATATTCCACATAGTGTACACCATCCAACTCAGCAGTGCTGAATCTCATCCACTCACCTCATGTGACATCAGGCAGGGATCACTTCCAGTGAGCAGTCTGCTTCAGAGGTTAAGGAACTTTCCAGCTTCAGCCAAAATGTCAAGACCTGAAACTGCCTCAGTCCCAGGAGGGACCCTCAGCCTGGGGTGCAGCCCACAAGGAGGGACCATGGGGACATGCTGCAACCCAGACCCTTCTGAGGTGGAGATAAAGGTTCAGCCCCTCACTGCAGGGAATGGAACAAGGATGTTCCTCTCATGCAGGCAGGGTTAATAGTGAAGGTTTTCTCCCTGAAAGCACTCAGTGACATTACATTTAAATGTGCTGCATGCATTATTCATCTCTTTGCAGCAAGCAGCCAGAGCAGAGGCAGCTGTCAGTCCAATTCTTGTTTCAGAGCTCTGCCCTACAGCTGCCTCATGGGGGGCACAAGAAGGAATGATGAGGTCCATGGGACCAGTGGCCCACGCTCTTGGGCTGGGGAGCAATTATTTGCAAGGGTAGCTGCAGCCCCAAAATGTCACCATACCCAGCTTTGTTTAGGAAAGGCTGGAGGAGGAATTTGTTGCATAAAGGAAGGGTTTTTTTCTTGCATCTGTGTTGTGTCAAAGGCAGGCAATTGTGCTTCTCTTCTCAAGGATTTTGCTACAATCCTTCTCTTGCATCTTTGTCTCTCAGGGCTTCTCCATAAAAAAGTATAAAACTCTCAAAACTTTGAGATTTGGGTTTATTTTCTCTGGAGTGTGTAGAGAAGGTTTAGTTAAGGTCCACTCACCAAAATGGCCCAAGATGACAATGTGAGACCCAACCTGCAATTACTGCCAAGGTGCAAACAAGGATGCAAACAAGAAGGAATATATCTTGAAATCCTCACACTGAGAAAAATACAACACATATTTCCTTTACATCCCTCTTTCAGCACAGTAAGGGAAAGCCATATTCCCCAGCAGGAAAAAAGGGAAAGGAAAAAGCTAAAGTTAAAACTGCAGATGAAATATATCTGTTAGGCTAATGACTTGGTACATGATAGCACTTTGATCTTCTCAATTAGAAAACAATCTGACTTCAGTCTTTTCTTCTGGGTATTATGGCCAAGATCATATCAACACTCTAAACTAAAAGGATCTGTTTTAGCTCAAGTATTATTTATTCACATGCTTTATGATTCTGTTTCATGGAGAAATGCAGGGACAGCATCTCATTAACTGAAGGAAAATAAAGTTTTCTTTTTCAACACCATGAACATGGTAGCTCTGTAATCAGGGGTAATGTTTAAAACACTGAATGTACCTAGAGATATAATGTGACAAGGAAACTTGTCATGCATTCAATGAGAGGTGACAGCACACAGATAAAATACTAATCCCTTGTTATCAGCTCTGGGTACCACACTAAATGCAATTGTCAGAAATTCTTAGCAGAAGTTGACAGGACCAAGACAGGGTTCATTCAGGGTCACTGGAAATTCCTGTTTCATTTGCATAAGCACTTTAGCAAGTATTTCAAGAGTCCTGCTTTTCAGAAGGAGTTTAAGCAATCAAATAGTCACATATTAAGAGCAAGCAATTGTTTGAGGCCCAAATCTCCAAAAGTATTTGAACACCAATAACTACTGATTTTCAGGAAAAGCGACCCAGCCTCTTAGCTCAAATGTCCTTCTAGGTGGAGAAATATACATCTCTCTGAAGCCACAATGTCTGTCTCATCTGTATGTTAGGATGACAAAAGAGAATCAACATTAAATTAGGAAAATATTTGACTTTTTAGCCCTATTTTAACTCTCTACTCCTTCTGACAAAGGATGGTGAATTTTTTTTGTTCCCTCAAGGGAAGACAACATCCTCAGAGAAAATTCATATTGGATTTTATAAGTATTTGGTATTCTTTGTTTACTCTCAGAGTGTTCATCCATTAGCAGTGAATTACTGTGTTGTTATACAAACCAGAAAACAACTACAAATAACAATCAGTCTCTGCCTCAGGACACACAACAAGCTGAAGAGAATGATCTGAAAATGCTGTAGAGAGATGCTTGCCAAACCAGACTTACTGTTTATGGCCAGAACAGATGCCTGCTAATTCAGGTGGGTACTTAAACTATTAAAACAGATTATGGCTTCACACACCTCAGTGAGTCACCTGCACTGTGGCCATTCCAGCCTGAATGGAGAAGGCTGCAGTGTCCACTTGAACATCCTGGGCTAATAATTGTTAATTACACTGGGGTCTGCCCAGGACTGAAAACTACTCCCTCCTCCAATGAGAAAACCCAGGACTCCTGGACTCATAATATCTCATACCATAGCCTTGCTTGTTGAGGATAGCCAAACCCCAGAGCTTTGACTACTTATGTGCATATATAAATTCAGATAATGAGGTACAAAAAAGAGCACTGAACATGTTCTAAGAGGTGGCTGCATCCTGACTGGAAAAGCAAAGAAGTTCTGTTTTCTTCCTTTTTTTTCTCAGCAACATGCATCCACTGCCATATGGCAAGCTGACAGAAACTTCCTAGGCTTCATTTTATTCACATGTAAATTAATGAGTAATGCTAATAATTCAGACTTTCCTTCATCAGTGCTGGCAGAAGCAGAGCCAAAAGAAATATATTTTAAAGAAACATTTAACAGAGACTGTATGGAGAAGGATAAGCATGGACAGGGAATGGAGCTGGAGTTCCAGGGTTCAGAGTTCTATCATTGCTTGTTTGGAAAGCAGAAAAAATGAGGATGGAGAAAGTTACCTTTATACTGGCATCTTGCTTCTAGGAACTGTATCTTCCCCCATTTGTGAACATCCATATCTTTCTTAGGTTATCAACTACCTCCTGTTTTAATATTGTTAGTGATCCCCGTCAGGGATAGAGGCTAAAATGAGCAAAAAAACCCATGGGCCTTCATTTAGAGACATAATCTGTTTAATAAATATGACTGTAAAAGCAATAAACAATAGCAATTATACATTACGCTACATTGTATTTAACGAAAGGGAAAAAGAAGATGAAAAAGTACATCAAAAAAAGTAATTTTAAAATTAGAAATAGTTCCAACACTATAAGAAAACTTTTTGATTGGCTTACTATAAAAATAAGTTGGCTAATGTTGGACTTCAGTGGGGACTATTATACAGTTGCAGCCAAAACTTTCCCATCTTTCTTAAAGCTGTAGTTGCAAACATAATAGCAAAGCCATACAAACTGCTGTGTTTCTACCAGTCCTCAGAGAAACTGCAGAAGGAGGCAGAGGACTCTGTACTGGGATTATCCTTTAACTACTACGGGCCTAATGTCCTTGGTACCATTTTTGTTTTGCCAGCAAGTGGGTTGATTTAGGTTTGTGCCCATTTTGTGACGGAGAAATTCAAACCCACCACCACCAAATCCCTGCCCTGGGAATCTGGGCCACACTGACCATGCTGCTTTCTCCTGGTCTTGACTCAGGTTGCCATGGGCAATGTCTACTGAACAAAAGCCACCTATGTCAGCAATCAGGATGCCTCCTACAAGTGCCTCACTGGTTATGAACTGGCCTCTACTCTCCTCCACCTAACATAGTTAGGCAACTGTACACTGGTTAGAGTATTTCTGTCTTTACATTCCAAAATCCTGGTGCTAGGTTTAATTACCTGAGTTGGGTTGGAAATCAACAGTTGTAATGACCATGGGCCAGGCTTCACAGAGCTATCCAGTGTCTTTGGAGGAATTGTTTGAGATGTGCTAATCCTACTTTCCTCCTGTTCCCTTACGCAGTCTATGTGAACATGTCCTACAGCCTTATTTCCACTTGCAGGGTAAGATACAAGCTGAAGTTATTGATAAGAAATCAAATCTTGTGTAAGAGTGGTCCTGTGGTACTGAGGTTCAAAATGAATGGCAACAGTGCCAAGCTAAATTCTCCCTTCCTTGCCTAAAGTGGCAGGAACTTGCAAATATGCAACCAACGGGGATGCCAATGAAAGCCATTGGAAAACTCTGCACAGACCTTTCCCTGCCCCCTATTCTATGGACAAGGTGCATTTCAAAAATCTGACATGCTTTTGGGTGACTTTGAAAAAGCAGAGATCTCCTGGGATTTCCCCCTATTCTATGGACAAGGTGCATTTCAAAAAACTGACAGGCTTTTGGGTGACTTTGAAAAAGCAGAGATCTCCTGGGACTTCCCCAGACAAATTCAGCCATCAGCACTGCATGGAGCTGAGGGTGTTGCTTTCTCTCATCCAAAACTGAAGGTGTAAGGCTGGCACAAAGCACAGGGAGTTCTTGCTGGCAATAACCTCCTGCCTGCAATGCATGCTTGTTCTGTTCAGGGTTAGGAGGCAACGTTACCCTCCCATGGCACTACCATGGGATGCCTTGGTGTGAGCAGGCCAAGAAAGCTGTTTAAGAAGGAGCCTGGCCTCGCAGTTGGCATCACCACACTCACACTCAGCCTCCTGGCAGTGTGGGGCACAGGCAGCAGCTGCAGCTAGAGGAACGAAGGGCAGAGTCCAAACAGAGAGATAAACCAGACTGACCAAGAATATTTTCAGTGCCTTAAAACTCCAGTGTGATTTTTTTTTTTTTGTGTTTGTGTGTCCTACGGAGATCTGCTGGAGCGGCTACCCCTCCCGCAGCCCAAAGTGCTAAAAGAGCAGTTAAACCTAAAGCCAAGAACCCTAAACACTCCCTCCCACCTCCCACCGCCCCAGCCCTTCTCCCCCAACATCCCAGCCCACCCCTCTCCCTAAAGAAGAGACCCCCCCATGCATATTCTTGGCCTATATCATTATGAATTTTCTACAAATTAGAGACAGATCAGAAAAAAGAGAGTGAAAGGGTGAGGGGAAGGGCCGCAGGAGTGAATAGTGGTACCAATTCCTCTCCCCCCACCCCCCACTAAAATTGAACACCTGTACAATGCAGTTCCACTATGGTCTCAGTATAATGTCCACATGCACAGGCTTAAAGCTAAAAACCCTTTGTCATCTGAAGAATTAAAAAGTCCAAATGCAGTGAGCTCTCCTCCTTTTTTTAGATATAGATATTGGTGTCCTTAGTTCAACCATTTACATAGGTAGGGATTTCTTTTGTGCTCTGGGGCTCAGCAGCTGTGGAAATACTTCCTGTGGCAAAGAACAAAATAAAAGTCAGTAAAAAACATGCATATTTAGTCGAGGAAGACACTTGCAGGTATCACCTTGATGGCCTTTGGGATTCATCTGTTCCAGACTGACACATTCTTTCCAGAAATATTTTCTTGTCATTCAAACACTGAAGATGATGTCCTGTTCTTTTGCTAATGAAGATGATTCACCCATGTTGAATAGTAGAGGGAAAGGCAGGAGCAGAGAGGTGGAGGAAAGAAGGGGTTGAGGTTCTCAGAGGCAATGTGTAACTCATTTGCAATGATAAGGTGTTGGAGATTTCATAAATAACCTTAACATTTGCAAAAGAAGTGCCTAAACCACATGCATCCAGATAATAGGAAAGTGAGGTTTTGTTGCCAGAGTTTGGAGAGAAAATTAAATGATGCAGGGACATTAATTCTGATTCCTCCAAGGAAAGATCCTTGAATGTTAGTCAAAGGTGATGAAAAAAAATGGTTTCTGAACAAGCATACAAAAGAGAAACACCCAATTACAGTCTTGCTTTGTTTTCCCAAAAGAAAGAAAACTCATTAAAAAAAGAAATTGCTGATTTCCAGAAACAGATGAGGTGGTTGTATAGGAAAGTGCCTTTGCACTTTCCATTCTGTTCACATCTAGGTCCAGACCTTCTCATTTTGTCAATGAGCTCTGATTCAGTTTTCTCATTCATCTCACTGACAGGATGGAAAAACACTCTTAGGAAGTTTGTTGGACTGATTCCTTTTGATACATAATTGAGTCTGTGTATCTCACACATTTAACTTTAGTGCTTGATCGTGCAGCCACAGGTGCAAACCAAGGAGTTGTAAAAGGCCAATTTCTGGTGTAATGCAGTGTTCAGTAGCACAGCTGAAAAATGTATAAAATTCTGGCTGTTATAGAAAGTCAGAAATGCTACAGAGGCACCAAATGAAAACCTACCCCCAAAATTTGCTTTTGATTTCTCTTATCCTGAAGCCTTTTAGGGCTTAAGTTTCCCCCACCATCAAGGGCAGTTTTGAAGGTACCTTGCATAAGCTAGCAGTGACTGACCCTTGCCACTGCAGTCTGGGTGACCTGTGAAAACGTGAACCACCACCACTGCATTCTTTTAGAAAGGGGAAGCTCAAAGCCCAAAGTTAACCCAACTCTAGAGGGTTCCTGACTTGAAATTGGGTGTTTCTCTCCTAGCATCTTACAACAATTTTGCCTTGGAGGTTTCTAGGGGTGAAAAGACAACAAGAACAAGAAAACTGAACATAAAAAAAAAAAAAATAAATTGTTAAAGTTTAGACCCACCGCTCTGGGTCTTGGCTTGAAATCTCTTGGTGATCCACAAGCTTTTTGGAAGTCCTCTGTCCAGACTACCTTGGTTGCATTTCCTTTCCTTGGGTTCTGGACTGTGGCCTGAGGTTGCTCTGTATGGGGAATACCACATGGGAAGGTTGGTCCCCTCACTCCGTCCTGCGTTCTGCTAAGCAGGGGTGTCCAGGTCTGCTGATAAATAGCTGCTTAAAAGCTTTTAATAGCTAAAAAAATCTCCCTAGTGAACAGGTTAGGAGAGATCAGCATTGACTGCAGTGCAGCTTCCAGCTTAGTCATCAGTTTCATCAAGAGCCTTTCTCCTTTTCCTCCCAGGTTGTTTCACAGGCTGCAGTCTTAGCCCATCACACTCCCCCCTTTAATTGTCCTTTTCTTTGTTCCCTCTCTACAGCAGCCATGACTCCAAGCCTGCTTTAGCAAACACTCCAACAGATTTTAGGAAAATCCTCAGGTGAGATCTAAGGTTTGTTTAGGCTGATGAAACTGTGCAAATAAGGAATCTCAGTTGCAGCTGTGCTTCACTCCTGCCTAAGTTGCAGAATCACAAAACAGTTGGGGTTGGAAGGGACCTCTGGAGAACATCTAGTCCACCCCCTCTGCTAAAACAATTTCACCCAGAGCAGGTGGCACAGGATCCTGTCCAGGAGAGTTCTGAGTATCTCCAGAGGACAGTCCACAACATCCCTGGGCAGCCTTTTCTCTTTAATTCCTCTAAAATAGGTGCATGTCCTTATTTGCAGGGGTACCTCCAGTCTAGACCTGCAGAATTGTCACCTCATGAATGAAGCTGAGCATTGCCTAAGCAGTCCTGGCTTCAGCAGAACATGTCTCCAGACTGAAACCTCCCTGCTCTGTCCCAATACTTCTACTGTAGCCAGGGCAACAGAAAACAGACTGATCCCAGAATGCCCTGTCCAAATCTATTCACTTTAGGTCCTAAAAAAGCCTGCTTTTGGAAATAATCAAACACAGAGGCCTGTGGGAGAAGTCAGCCTGAGGATAAACCCAGCTGTCCAATACTGAGATCCCAGGTTTTACTCAGTTTATTTGGGAATCAGCCAGACTAACATAGCTGCTGGCAACAAGGTCTGGCACAGCACAAAGATCCCAGCAGTCAAAACACCAACAGATATTTAGCTTTTAGATATTACTTACCAAATCACCTGCTCACCTCCATGTTCCAGGTGAGGGTGGATGAAGTTCTTCTGGCTATGGGGCTTAGCCCCACAACTATATCAGCCCCAGCAAAATAAATTACATTGCCAGCAGGATTTTTTTGAGAAGGGGAGGGGATCTACGTAGAGCAACTAGGAGAGAGAAAAAGCCTGAAGTTGTTCCCCTCCTTTTCATCACATGGCAGTGAGGGAGAGGGAAGAGTTAGAGGGTTTCCTGTAGCAAAACTAATGTTGCAGCAGAAGAGAATGGGAGGAGGATTGTGCAGGAATATGGGAAGAGGGGAGGCTGAGAAAAAGGTTAGCCAATTATAAGTCGGAGTCTGACCAGCTGCAGGATGCTGCAAGTTATTTACCTATGGGGTGGACTTCCAACTTCTCATCTACTAGTTGCTCAGGGCTCATCAGCTCACTTTGAGGGACATTAGGTATGCTTTCCCTCTGACTGACTGGACTGACCATCTCTTGATCTTTTTCATTCTGCATCTGTGCATATATATTAAGGCCAGGAATCTTCCTAAAACATTAACAGAAACCATCATTGTGTGGTACTCTGGCAGATGATGTAGTATCACCTTTTACAAACCAAAAACAACTTTACTCAGAAAAAGAAAACCCATCAGACAAACCCCAAACACCTCAAGCAAAAGGCAGCAACGGAGAGAAGGAAGTGGCTCAGGGAAGGTCATACCTTTTGAACTTGTAGATGACAAACACAGCTAGTCCCACAAAAACGACAGAGAGGAGCATCAGCATAGCTGAACCACTGTGGCTGGGAGTGAGGTCCACCAGGGGAGCTGCAAGAGAGGAGAAGGTTAGAGCCACCCCCAGCCTGGAGTGAAAGCTGCTCCCTCCAGAAATACAGTTCATTCTCCCCTCTTACTGCACTTGTAGCAGGTCTGCACATCTCCTGGGCTTCTCTCCCTTTTTCATCCACCTGGGAAGAAACCCAAGTTCAGATCACCTGTGGTGCTCAACATACCCCTTGATGTGAAGTTCCACAGCTTTCCCCTTAGAGGACTTTCTTTCAGATTCAAGAAAAAAACCCAAAACACATCAAAACCAATCTTGATCAAAGAGCCTCTCTATATTTCTCCTCAGAGTTTTGCTTGCTATCTTGCCATAACCCCTCCCAAAACAAGGCCACCCAACCCATCCAGAAGCATGGATTTCCCAGAAATACAAAGTGAATGGTATTAAACAGTTTCCATCACTCTCACACACGTGTACAGGAAGGCAGTGAGCCTCCATGCAGTTCCACATGTAGGAGCAGGGAGTCAGTTGTTCATGCAGACTCGTACTGCAGACAGACACAGAGCTCCAGCTGAGCCATGACAAGGAGCAAACACATCCTCAGACACAGAACATGGCCCAGGTACTGCCCTCCTCTGCAAGGCAGTCAGAGTCAATTTGAACTGCTGCCAAACACATTCTCCCCCTCTTGCACCTCTTCACAGGCACTGAACAGACCCCTCCTAAACCATAGCCAGAAGACACAAATAAACAGGTTCACACAAGCAAAGGCACACACATCACATGCACACGTATTTACAGCTTCACACCCAGATTGATAAAGCCAAAATTTACAAAGAGGAGTGAAAACCCTTCTCCTTCCCACATCTAGCAGGAGCCAGAATGAAAGGATCCATTATTATGAATTCCTCACACATCTCCACTCTGTCCCCTCTCCATCTGTGTTTTGTGGGTCTCTGCAGTTCTGTGGGATGACAAAGTGGCTCTCCAGCCTATTCAGATTCAGCATCACTCAATGTTCCTGCTCTAATGCTGCACTGAGAGCCTAGTAATAAACAGCTATTTAACTGCTTTGTGAGGAATATTGGCATGTTTTCCTCTGCCTTAGAGCTGAAGTTGTTGTCTGTTGGGTTGGGGACGTCGGTTTGTTTTTTATCTCATGAGAAGAAGGAATGAACATGATGAATGAATCACAATCTGTTGTCTATAATTGCCCTAAATTAATCCTTCCTCCAGTGTGGTCTGAACAAAGAGGAAAGAAGTCTGAAATGTGCTGAGGCCAACACTTGTCATTCTGTGCTCCAGGGAATGCACACACTCACACACAACACACACACACACAGAGTCATTTCTACAGGTTCTGCTTCAATGTCCACTCCAAGCTACTTTAGATACCTGCACTTTTGCTCCCTGCAGGTCCTCTGCTGCAGAAAATGCAGCTGTGCATGGGCAGGCACACACAGAGGTGAACATACACGTGCGCTGAGGCACACAACATAAATGTAGGTGTACACAGATATCTGTGGGTACACTTCCAAAAACACATGTTGAGCTTTGTGGTTCAGCTGACTACAGCCCATAGCTACCAGAGTCCAACACAAAATCAGTGAAAAGGCTGGGATAAAAGCAGGGATAACACAACCCAGAGCAGCACCTTTGGGCATGAGCATCCCCCGGGACTGCATTTTCCAAGAGCTGCTTCTGGCATTATTCTGTGTTCCAGGCTTCCCTGGTTAATTTTATTTATTTTTTTTGTAAAAGCTTGGATTTCCAAAGGCCAGTTCTTCTTATTTTCTAACAACCAAAACAATAGCTTTCAGCAGAGAAGTAAGTCTCTCATGGCTCTTTGTCAAATTTTGAACTATTCACAAGTTTTGGTGTCATGAAGTTGGGCCTTTTACTTAGATGGAGAACACGACCTCTGCAGCTTGTTAAGGAGACATAATCCGTCAAAAACCTCACAGTGGCTCTTCTCTGGGTTTTTAATACATAGTTTGGCCATCCAAGCTCATTTTGCATTCTTACTGAATCCTGTTTCTGCAAGAAATAAAATCCTATAGGGTTCCTATAGGACACTGTGAGTTCAGTTACAGCAATCACTCACCAGTGGCTATGAGAGAGTACAACAAAGCCTACCTTACAGAAAAAATTAGTGTTTGCATCTGTTACGGACAAAAAGTACTCCTTCCTGGTGTCTGTGTGTAAATACAAATAAAAACATGCATTTTTGGTAAAAACTATGAACAATTGCACATAACTCCATTTTTGAAGCTGACATTGTATGCTTTTGGTTCTAACTTGCCTAAAAATAAGCATCTGGCCATCTGTTCCACAGCTAATGGAAAGCAGAAACATACAGCAATATTCTCAGGACAGATATTAGAAAGCCGTGCTTAGGAAAAATGAAATATTGGAAACCCCAGGCCTTTCTTTTGGGAGGGATTTAAATGCAGTCACATTACACCCTTTCTTAATAGTCTTTTTTTTTCTTACTACTTACATGGCAGCATGTGGACTGACAACTGGTTGGGAAAATCCATTCTTACCACAAAAAGCTTTTTGGAGAGCAGTTTGCTGGTACAAATGAACTGAGGGTTAAAGTTTGCAAGTTATCAAAAGAATTTGATACCAACTGATCAGAATTATCAGCAGTGCCTGGGGAAAATGAGCTCCTAAGAGTGAGGATTGGTTTATCCATCTCTTGTAATAGTTAAGTAGGACCTGTGCTATGAAAAGAGGTTTCAGCATGCAGAATAGACAGTGACACATGTAATTAAATATCAGGACTTTGGAGATGACTTATTTTGAAATAGGATTACTTAAGGTCCAAACTGCCTGACCTTATTTTTGTGCATATCTATATTGATTCTAGTCTTTCATACTGCTGAACAACTTTTGAGCAGTGTTCAGTTTCTTTGAATGTTTGCTGACTCTAGAATATCTGAACATATCCAAGGCTAGCAGGTAACTTTTGCACTGTATGACCCAGGCTGAAAATGCCATGGTGCTGCTTAGCTGTTGAATATTTCAGAGATAACAAAGAAATACAGACTTCTGCTGCTACTTAAACCACGTTTCCAAAAACCCAGTAAATTATTACACCTAAGAAAACAAAAGGATTAGCTGTAAATGCAAAAGCCACTATATCTTTTTGGTATGATATAGAAAGGTGAGCTGGAGCAGACATTTTAATGTCTGCCCATACATTGTGTTTTTATTGTGATATAAAAATAAAAAATGTTTAAAATACAGCTGAAACCACACTACTACCATTGATGTATTGCTTGCTGTGCTATAGAGAAACACAGAAGGCACACAGAGAAAGAGGATACTCACCTGCTGTTAAATGGGCAGCATGGACAAGGATTCGAACTCCTGGCTTCAACTCAAAATGGACCAGGTTTTGATTCAGTTTCTGGATCAGTGTTTCTGAAATCTGGGAAGGAAAAACACCAATCAACCCAAAAAAAAAAAAAAAAAAAAAAAAGCATTTGTTTCTGCTGGCAAGGCAAAGATTTTGCAGACTTTGCGAGCACAGATTCCTATCACATCACAATGAAGGATTTTGGACAGAGTGCTTTGTGTATGGTCAGCACTGACTGAGCAAAGGTGCCCAGTCACTCTGCTGTGGGAACAGCCCAGCAGCAAAAGGGAATTGAGCCCCTAAGGAACATTCCACCCACATGTGAAAGTGGCCACAGGACCAGCCAGCAGCATCACATCAGGGAACTCATTCACTGTTCAAGGGAAATGGAACTTTTCAATTGTCAATGAACACTTGCTCATAATAAATAACTTCTTGCTTGTTGAGTGGCCAGTTCCATGCTCTTAGAGGATGTTCATAACATGTGATATACCTGAATAAAAATGAATGGTTTAGATCTTTGCCACAGCTTGCAGTTAATTTTCAAGTTCTAAAAGCAAATTTCATTTCATCCAGCTCTGAGATTCAAGACAGCTGCTCCCTAATCCTTAAATATGTACCAGAACCAGCTTGAATCTGGAGGTGTTTACTGACTACAGAATGTGGCTTAAACAAAATGCATGTTCCATCTCTTCTGGGTTACATACATAGCCCACTCTCTTTCATGGGGGAGATATTCCACAGAGCTTTCAGATCACCAGATTATTTTTCCAAAACTGATGACATCAACAGACCCCTAGCAGAAATGAAGCAGAATACTCCTCCTTTAAGGACACAAGAGAAAAGATGAGCATGTGCTGAGATAAGACCCCATGAAATCTGTATTTGTACAGCAAGGGAGCCAAACTTTGGTCCAGTCTGTTGGCAAACATGCCTCTTTTTTTAAGTCAGTTTGTTGCAATATGAACAGATCCACTTTTTCCACATCACACTTCATTACATGCAAGAAGTTCCAGGCATGCTGCCATTAAAAACAAAAAATCCAGATAGATTAATCAAGGAATGGAAGCTTACAGACATGGTGTTGACAGTTTGTTGTGTGTCTTTTGTATGTTCATTTGCCTGACATTTCATATATTTCACATTTTCTTACAGCAGAGATCGATTTTCCAGTTGAACAGTCACAGTTCTCCAGGTTGGCTTATTAGGGAGAGGTGGTTGGAAAACTGGAAATACAACATCACCCATAACCCATAATATGCAGTTGCTGAGAATGTGTTTTTATAGCCATACCAGGATCAAGTGGAATTGTAGTGCTCACCACTTAATTCAATTTGTTTTAAATAAATCCTTATTCCTTCTCAAAGATTAATGAAAAATTGTCAGAAAAAAGAACATTCCAATAATTTTTACACCATCATTTTCATGTTCTTCATTTTTGTCTTGTTGAGCTATTTCAGTAAATTCTACCCAGATATGATTAGATATTCCTTGGCTATCATTCATCACAGTATGAGATTTATCTGCTTCTTTTATTTTTTAACGTTCTTAATGGTTCTTTCAATACTCTTGGCTCATACACTTCATTTCTGGCTGCTGATCACTTGAATATGTGTCTTTGGTCCAATATCAATTTGGCAATAACTCTTACAGGCATTTTATTTATATTTTTAAATATATCTCTTTAAAGTTACAATTTATTTCATGGGTGCCAGAATGAGCAATAAATATATTTCTTCCAATAGCAAGAAAAAATACCACCTGCATTCAAAGAGCCATCTGTTGAGCTCAGAGCAGCAGGGATGGTGACACAAAGATGTGCAGTATATGAAGAATGCCTGGGAAGCAAATTATAGCCCTCTTTAAGGATTTGAGCATATTAATAACCAAGATTGACAACTATAAAAAGTTTTTCATCTCTAGAACTAGAGCAACAGATGCAGATTGATATGCTGTAAACCAGGTACATTAATGGCTCATAGAACTAATGGGAAAAGTATCATCCTGGCTGTATCCAGTCCTACATAAAACCTAACAGCTCTCCTCCATAACCCTGCAGGAATTTTCCTTTCTGCTCTGAGATCCTGATGCTGCTGGGGCAGCTGAGCCTCTGGGGAAAAAAAAAAAAAGCAAATATGAGACAGTAAACTAAAGAAAGGACACAACCACATTGTTTGTCATTCCTCTTCAACACATTGTGGTACCTGCACAAAATAGCAGGGAAAGAGAAGAGGTAAAAAACATACATGATGCCTTCTATACAAACAGACTTACTGTGATATGTAACTGAGTGTGCAGCTAGCAAACGTTGTATGTGGTACTGGAGAATGGCTTCCTCAAGGATTTGGGAAAAAAATGGAAGAATGGGAGAATCTTGAGAAAGTCAGCCTGAGAAGGTATAAGAGATTTGGTTGGGCACTGATGACTTGAAGGGGCAGTGAGATCTCCCCTGGCCTGCCTGTGGGCTCCTGGGGCACTGAATGAAAAGGCAGAACAGCAGCTAAGAGGTGCTGTGGCTGCCTCCCAGCAGGCCAGGTGTGAGAGAAAAGCCAACAGGTATTCCTCTCTGAAAGGGCCAATGGAAAAAAAAATAAGGAAGGAGAGAGGAAGTAAGAATAAAGTAGTAAGGAAAAGGAAGAAAGACAGAAAAAAAGAGTCACAACTGAAATTTATTATTACAGTATTGCTTTGTTACTTGATTACGAATGAGGACTTCATTGTATAACATCCTGTACAAATTCATCTCAGACTAAAATAATTTCTGCCTGAGACCATCAGTGTCTCAGCAGAGGCTTGAAACAGCCGTAACTGTTCCAGGACGACAGACAAAGTGTCAAAACTGGCAGCAACACTGTTCATTCTGTGCAGAGTATAAAGCATATTTCCTTGCCTCGATTAATTACATGTTCTCCCAGTGGCTTTTTGTGTACAGCTTTTTTTTTTTTTTTTTGCCTTGGTCTTTATGGAATCTGAACAAGTGAAAAAAGTGAGTAACAGCCTAAGATCTTCAAAAGTGCCAGAAATTCTAGTGAGAATCAGACATCTGCCTTCCTCAGGCAGCTCTGGAGATTCCTGACACACATGTCTCAGGGAAGAACAGATGCATTCAGATGTGTTTTTAAAATGTTTGCTTGTTTGGTACAATATTTTCACTTTTCTTTATGTGGAAAACAAGAGTCTCTTCAAAACAGACATACAGAGTGAAAATGCATTTCTGTACTCCTAAAAATTATCTGAAATAGAAGCCATACATAATGGCTTACAAAAGCCAGTATTTGAGGTCAGTGACCAGCTTGCATAAACCTCAAGGGCCATATTCACATGGGGATTGGACACTGCCCTCCAAAGCTGGACCTGGCAATGTTTGTGGTCCTCATGTGGTCCCAAGGGGACCTGTGCACTGAGAGGTCAATCAGGACATTTGTTTTGAGATTGGAGAACAGACTCCTCTGCCTTTATTATTCTATCAAGCCTATTTCTAGCTCAGTTATCTGACTTGACTTGTTTGCAGTATTAATATAGTGTCTCAATTAAATTTCCACACAAAGGCTGATCTCAGTTGCTGAGGTAATAAAAAGGTTTCAATAGTGAACATTTTGGAGTTTGTGCTTCCCTTTATTTCTGCACTCAAAGTGATACCATGGATGCATTTTGGTTTAAAAAGCAGAAAAGGAAACATCAAAGTACTTTGACCTGTTTCAAAAATAGCAATGCAACTCCAGTTGAACAGCCAGACCTTCATCTGGGGAACAGGTTGGCCTCAGGCCTCCCCCTCTCCATCTCTCCCTCCTGGAGATGCAACTGACTTAGCTGAAGACAAAACTTCTTAGAATAGCAACCTCTTAATTTATAGTCTTCAAGAGTCTCTCTTGTGAAAATAATTAGCTTTCAAAATTAGTTTTGGTCCTTAACTGAGCCTCATTGACTTTATCTGCTTCATTTGCAGAATTAAGCATGATGTGCAAAAATAATTCAGTAATAGGAACTATTCTTCATGTATCATTTTTCATCAAAGGACACATAATGAATAATAATAACAGACAATTTGTGAATGAAAAAAAAAAAAGAGATTCCAATTTAAAAATGGAACAAAACAAAAATTAATTTGGCTGCTCTTAGCATTTTGTCAGATTTAGGACTCTAAAAGAACCATGTGAACCAAGAAGCAGAATTATCACCGAGAAGGGCATTTTCCCATACCTTTATTGACTTTTGAAACCCCTGGTGTAAATTATTTTAGACTAATTGAATGTGATTCAACTGTGCCAGTATGCACTAGCTAAGAATCTTGATAATTTTATAGATACTGTGTAAAGATCTCAACTAATGAGTGCTACACTTCTATTCAATTCATTGAGCAAATCAATAAACAACTAAGGAAAGAATTAGGCACATTGATTTAGTAGGAAGAAACTTGAACCAACATTGGGAAAGTGAAGTGGGAGTCAGGGCCAATGTGGATTACTTTAAACTGTGCCACTTGCCCTGGATAACCTTGGACACTTCACATGGGGCCTCTAAAGCTTGCTTTCCTTAGCACTGAAAAGAGCACAGTCACTGACTTCCTGGCTCCAGCAGGAATTTCTGCAGATCTTTAATGAAAGATGCTAAATTCAAGCTGCTGGGAGTATCCAGAGACACTGTGAGAGCACGAGGCAGAGGATATTCCTGTGGTTACTCTGGGACAAGAATGGAAAAGCAGATAGGAACCCAGAGAGAACCTGGACATAAAAGCCAGGATCCACTTTTGATGAACAATGGCAACCAAAAACAGTCTTGAGAATCAAGGGCTGCTCTGTACTCTGAGCAAAAGATGAGGGGGAGAGGGCTGATAGTCACATGGCAGGAGTTAACTCAAAGGTATAAAGACAAGAGATTTACACAGCCTCTCCTACAGCACACAAGCAGCTATTAAGAAAAGCTGGCTAAGGAAAAATAAGCCCCTGGTACAAGGTCTTTTGGTTCACATTATTCCGTTCTCTCCTCATCTGCCTTTACTTCTTAATACTGGCCCAACCTCTCCTAAGTACCAGTGGAAGACTTGATCTTCATTCAAAGGCACAGATGTTAAAAAAATCTCTCCTAGTAAACATTAGGTGATTTACCCCATATATCAACCTCTTCCTGGAATTTAATTTCCAGGATTGATTGACACAATTTTCTGTAAGATTTGAAGGCATTCACTGTCATGATCTTGTTGCTAAAAATATTTTGGTGATGGGCACACCTGAAATACATTAGAGGAAAGAAAAGTACTGAAAGCAAATACACTGAAGCTTAGGAGGGTGGGCAAAAGAAAACCACAAGCTCTAAAATAAGTTAAAAGCTCCATCAGCTACAAAGAAGCAGATGCAAAACTAAATTTGCTTTAAGGAAAGAATCCCAAGAGGTATATCCTTACAGGCTTCCTGAATGCCACTCTCAATGGTTTTAAATTCACAGAGGTATTTAATCTCTGCAGTTCATCACTGTCCATTTGATATTCAGTCATCCCTGTCATTTCCCATCTCTTTGGCTGGATACAGATACTGGCCACAGCTGCAACACATTGAGTACAGTTGGCTCCCAACCAGCTGATGTTACCATTTGCCAAAATCTCCATCCTGCTATGTTGCTGAGAGCCCTTCTCAGAGAAAAGATTAATGGCCTCAAATGTCATTAACTATTTGCTCCTACCCCTGTTTTGCATTCTTTTACAGTAATTTTGAATAGGCCAGTGAAAAGCACCCAAATGGAGAACTAAAGAGAAATTCAGGATAACACTGAAACCTTTACTTGATATGAAAACATCACTTCAGAATTCTCATGCTCCTTCTGCTTACATTTCATTTTACTGAAAGAAAATGCATTTGTTATGTTTGAGAAAAAGCCCCCACTAGGAAACAACATGGAAAGAAGATAATTTGTGAAATGCATAAATAAAAAGATAACTCCTCAGAATCCTCGTACTGAGTAAAACCATACACTGAAATAGAGTTATGATCATAACTGCCCTCTACTGAATTTTAATTACAATATTTTCCTACTGAACATTCATTTTGAACTGTATTTGTGCTAAAAATAACTCAATTTCTTGAAATTTTGCTATTAGGGATTTGCCTTTCACTGAAGAGAAAGAAATTTGTGCTTTTGAAGTAGCAGATCTGAATTCTGTAATGATCAAATTCACCAACCCCATCCATGAAGATGGTGAAACAGCTGCATTCCAGCCCAAGTGGCCAGTGGCAATTCTGTGTGGCTGTTTTTACAAGATTTGGAATATTTCAGTGTTGTTGCAATTATAGCATGCAAATCAAAGACCAGTGTTTGACAACTGCCAATTATTTCTACATTTTTAAACAGGGTGGTAGTCTGTCCTCAGCTACTGTTAAATGAAGCAGAGCAATAAAATGACCCAATAAAAAAAAGAAAAAAAAGGGAAACAAAATAAAACAACAAAAAAAAAGACACAATATTCCTGTCACAAATACAAGATTTTGTGAATGTGTTTTGGGATTCTGCAGGATGAAAAGGCCTTTTGATTTTTTTGGAAATTGTGAAGAATAACTTCGCACTGACTACAGAAAGTGGAGTGGATCAAGCACTTTTTTATATTTATGTATTTATGTACTAGGTGGAGTGCTCCTATGTTGCACATTGAGAAAACTTCCCAGACTCACATGTAGCAGGTTTTTTTCGGCTGTCAACAGCAGTCAAACTTTTTAAAGGTACTTTAGTCTCCAATGGAAAATATTAAGAATGCAGAGTTTGCATTTCTAAATGTAAACAGGTATGACAATATTTGATTCTATGTATGCATAAAAAATAATTTGGGACAATTGTTTGAAAGTGATACATAAAGTGAGGAAGAAAATGACATTTACCATCTAACCACAGTCTCAAAGAGAGCATGAGACACAAAAGCACTACCCTCATGGAAAATTGCATGGAAATGTACATTTGTCAACTGGGGCACTACTGCAGTCCCACTACTACTGGCCTAATGTGTTCAGACTCATAAGACATGAGTGACACAAAAGAGTATGACTCACTTTGATAAATGGGAAACCAAGACCTAGATTGTCAAGGCACAGTGGACATCTAAGTGCCTCTGAAGTCAATGGGAATTATGTACCTAGAGATGAGTGGCTGGACAGAGGGACCTAAAAGTATGTTTACAAAGCCAAATGAATATGTATCAGATAAAATCAGAACAGCTTAATCCACCTCAAGGGGAAACAGCAAAATGTAAGCCTCCCATGGTCATTAAATATGAATGAGATTTACTGGTAAATGTGAAAGTCCATGAAACCCCATACACCCCTCAGGTTACCCATGGCAGAACAGTGGTCTAGCTCAGGTGATGAAGAAAGGAATCTCTATAATGAAGTGCCTCCTTAAGAAACCTTTTTCCATTGCAGTACTTGTGTAAACTATCCTCATTTTATTCTCTGTACACTTGGAAGTTTCTCTTCTAAATTAGAAAACATAATTCAGAATTGTAACTCCTTTGGGTCTGCACCTGCAAACTGGCAAGCTCACATACATGCCTTTGAATTGCTTATTCCTTACCCATGACTACAAAACAGACTTCTATTCCTACCAGAAAAGAGCAAATATATTAGAAGTACCTCAGAAGCTTCTTAAGCTGTAGCCATCAAAAACATCTGCTCCCAGTACTCATCTCAGCAACTTCAAGCACGGGGAGAGGCTGTTGAATGAGCTCTGAAACACTTTGGGCAAGGTATAGTGAAGGATCACAGGCAAAACAGGTGACAAAACAGAAGCAGTATCAGAATATGCTTCAGAGCAGAGGGCAGAGACACCTTTTGTAGCCCTTGGGCAGTTCTTACTGGAAATCCCACTATTTTATCCTAGAATTACTAGGAAGGGGAATGCAGCACCCACAGTCCAGAAAGAAAGCATTCTGACCATCCTGTTTTTTTGTTTTTTTTTGTTTTTTTTTTTACAGAAAAGAGCTGGCTGCCAATGGCAAATAGTTTCCCTCTCCTCCAAAGGTTACCATTTGGACCCTGCAGGATGGCAGAGATGTTGATGGAGTTACACTGAAAATGTCATTTCTTCTTGTCCATAAAAAAGGCCGTGAGAGCACTGCCAGGGCTTCCTTCCTCCACAGCCACAAAGACTCTGTTTTTACAGGAGAGAAGAAGAAAGGCATAAAAAGAGGGAGAAAGAGTAAGCTGCTGAGTGCCGGAAGAGAGCTGGGTCAGATGTAAATTTGTGAGTTTATGGACTGGCTTCCTTGCCAATTTATGAAGGAAGCAAGGAGAAGGGGAAATGAAGGAGAAAAGGAAGGAAAGATTTTGCAGAGCAGTAAATCTCCATATTTTTTGTTTATTACATGGGTGCTGAAAATTTGAGAAGGTCATTTGTCAAAAGAAAAGATGACAGCTAGAAATGCTGAGCAAGGGAAAACTTAAGAATATGGGTGGTGACTTGAAGGTTTGAGGCTCACAGCTAAGTTAACATGGCTTGAGCCATGGACATTGAGTGTGGAGAGGCAGAGGTATAGTGGTGCTTCCCTCAGGGCCAAAGTTATTTTTCCCCCTGGAATCTGAACTAATAAGCTGAGAGACAACAAAGGAGCTATGGGACAAGATGACATAGTTTAGTGATGCACATGGCAGTGTTAGGTTATCAATTGAACTCGATGGCATTAGAAGTCTTTTCCAGCCCTAACAATTCTATAATTTTTACGACATTTTGGGATTTTTGCTCAGCACAGTCTTTTATCTTTTAATTACAATCCTGCTAGGCCCATCTGGTTGGCAGGACCTTTTGGGTTTGCAGAGACAGAGTCCTTCAGTCATCATAACCTTTTTCAGCTGTTCACAGAGAAAACAATCCACAGTGGCTCAGTCCCACTTCCAGCACCATGAAGAAGGCAGCCAGATTGTCCAATCCCATCCCTGTGGCTTAAACTAATGAAGTTCTGAACTGCCCAGGTTTACCACCCAGCTCTGTCCTCCAGTGCTTTCTAGACTCTTGACAGTGTCATAAACTTTGCTTCATGAAGCTACTCCACAGTTCCTGTTGGCAGGAATCATCCCCTAAATTCTTCTTTCCTGCTTCCATGAAGTAAACAGGACTTCTGAGGGAATACAAATGGGCATCTGAGCTCCTAAAAACAACTCCAAAGCCTGTTTCCAATGCTGGGGAAAGAAAAAAACAAAAAAAACCCTGCCCAAACCAACCAACCAACCCCCCCAAAAAGCTGAAACATTAAAAAAAAACCTAAAGAGGATATAACAGGTACCCCAGTTAATCAGATGCATTCCTACCATAATCATCAGTTGTAACCATATACAAATCCCATATACCTACAGATATATATATATATATATCTCATATATATACACAGACACAGAAATGTATAAACATACACTTCAAGTAATGGACACTATACCTGCTCTAGGTTTGCTGCTGTTCTTTTTTTTTCTCCTGTGGCATCTTGATACGGTAAAATGAAGAGTTCAGCAGATGTGGGCAGGCCAGGGAGCACTGCAACCAGAACGTGCTTGCTGGAAATACCTGTAGCCTGATACACAGAGAAATAATGGAGACAGAAACAGTGTGGATGGCACTGAATGCTGAGAGCTTCTTCCTTAAGGCATCACAGAACTTTCACCATGTAGGGTGCACCTCGTACATCTCGTTGGCTGAAATTTTTAAATTAGGACTTTAATATCCTCAATTTTGGCACATTAGAAAAAATCCAGAAAGAAGTACCCTAAAGGCATTACTACCAGAGTCATCTCCAGTCTTATGTTTCAGCTGATGCTGCACAATCAGATTGCCAAGTTATTATACAGAAAAGGACTTAGTTTGGCCCTCAGGAAGTTTTGTTAGCCAAAGGAAGGAGAGACATAATTTGATGAACCTTCCTCCATTGCCTTTCTATTGTGAATTATCCACCAAAGTCACTTAAATCTCAAGGTTTTGATTTAACCTGAATTTTTCAAGTGCTGAATTTAGTTGGTCACTTTTAAAGCAGTTGAAAAAAATGCCTTCAGATACAAGGACAGATCACAGATGCACCTCAGAGATTCCTTGCAGTAAGGACTTGGAAGCTTCTCAGACCTTAACTGGACCTAAATCTCAGGAATTCTTCTCCATGGTAGTTCAGGAGCAAAGACATGGAGGAGTTGCTCACTGGAGGAAAAGGTGGATGCAGGAGAAAGAGTCAGCAAAACTGATTTTAAATCACCATTTTCTGATCCTGTCCTGTGGATAACCCTAGTGTGATTGCTCATGAAAACCCTGTGGAGTCCCCTCCACCACACACCAAGGAAAAACAAGTGTCTTTGTTCCCTTTTTTATTTTGCTTTGTTTTGTAAAGTGGATTTAGAAAAAACTCTTATAAATATAGGAAGGTTTCTTATATTCTCTATGAGTATTCTGTGAAGCCAGGGCTTACATTATTTGTGCTTGCCTAACAGGTTGCTTTAAGGTGTCAAGAAAGACACAGTATTGCCTTCATTTTCAGAGGCTGGGAATGATTTTTTTTTTCCCAGAAATGGGAGACAGTAATCAGAAAATCAATGATGCGAGCAAATAATTATGATCAAAACAAGAAATAGGATATTTTGTGATAATATGAAATTATCCCTACTCAGAGTGAAGACCAGATTTTAGTAGAGAACTGTAATTTTGTAGGCAGAATTTTATCCTGGTCTGATGATATTCTGTAATAAGAATATAATACTTTAATAAAAGTTCATAAAAATTCTATAGCTCAGCTATAATTTCCTATTGAATTATTTAGTTATTTGACTCATTTTTATACCTTTTACTTAATTGCTGTAGAAATCTACTGGGTTTATCTTTAATTTTTACAGGAACTTCTCACAAAGGCTTGTTTAAGGTGAATCATTCAGCTATATAAAGATGGATAATTAGCTATCAATTTTTATTTTTTCAATCAAATAACAAAAAGACTCTGTGTTTTCACTGCTGTGCTTTTGGAATGTAGCCTTGGTACTGTGGTTTTACAATTCTTCTTTTTTATAGTTTTGTTTTGCTTTATTGAGATGTTTATATTCTGAAAATTCATCCTGAAGATAAATGGATCCTTGAATACTTGATACAGACATAAATACGTCAGAAGATTAAGCTCCAGAAAAATGCTCTTTTTTCCTCTTTCCTTGTGTCTTTAACAAAATATCAGAAAAAATCTCAGAAACAATCCAGACAGGTTTGTGCATCTGATTAGTATAGTTTTTCTAGATTTTTTTCATAGATGATGCCACAAATAACACTTAAGCTTGCTAATAACATCGACAAGCCTTTTGTCCTTTCAAAATCTGAGAATATTTATTTTTAAAATGCAGAAACATTATTTCAAACAATTCCTTGCACTATTTTTCTACTGAGCTGAGAAACCCCAGCTATCTCTTCTAACTCTTCTTACCTCCTTAATTCCAAATGCAAATCTTCAGCCACACTAGAATATTTTTGTGACATGGTGTTCCAAGTTAAAGAAGGAACTTCAGAGAAAACCAGCATCCAATCCTGCCCTGTGAGCTTCATGCTATATGAAGGACTTAACGTACTTGCTGTGGTGTTCTTCTGTGTAGTAAAAATTGTTTAATTTTTGGTCTCAAAAGTTTTCTACAGCATATTTGCAATTCCATTAGAACAGTGTAGCTTTACACTGAAGGCTGACTCTGGACACCAGATTGTCATAGGATAAGATCATTTCACCCGTTTAGGATGCTGGCCTCAAACCCTGTCAATTCTCCATTTCTGGGTGGTGGAAACAAAGAGACACCTTGAGAGAACAGCTGAGTCCTAATGAAGGAACAAATCTGGAACCAGAACCCTTGTAACACAGGCTATGCACACAGCTTACCTCCACCAGAGCTCTCTTGACTACTCTGCTAATGTCCCTTCTCCACTCTGGGATATCTGGGTTGTAGTCATCAAGGTTCGGAGAGAACGATAACCTCAGGGACTGAAATTTCTCTGCAGATACAATGACAATGGTGAGTAAAGACTGAAATGCCTTAGTGCCAAATGAGGGGGCAGAACCTTGTGAACCTGGTGCAGCTCATGTTTTGCTTCATGAATTTGCAGGTGGTGCACAGACTGTGAGGGAATCCAGCAGTGCACCTGAGAGACTCAGGGGGAGATTCATCACTTGAGTGCCTTGGAAGTGAAAAAGTGATCAGTCCTTACTTGAGTGGTTGAATAGCACTGCAAAGGGAGCTGTGTTGGGAATGTAAATGAAAAATTACCTTTTATTTGACTTCTGGAGCAGGCACACCCTGTGTAGGAAGCTGTGATTGGACTCTCATGGATGTACCCCAAACCTTAGAGATCTTAATTGGAAGGGAACATGGATAAATATGGGGAGAGGACTAGCTTTGGAAAATGTACCTAATCTCTGTTGCTGTTAACAGAGCTGCCCACATTGATCACTCTCAGCTAAAACTCACTGGGATTCCCAGTGGGTTTTAGGCTCCATCTACACTTTATGGTATTTGTGTGCCCTAAGTGCTTCTGACACATGAGAACAATGTCAAATTGGTACAGATTTCTGTGCAGAACTGCAGCACACAGCATTGATTTATCTTTCAAGCTGAGCAGCTTTTGTGTGAGTTAAGAGGCCTCTGCTGGCCAAGAAGGGGGAAAACCAGCTTACAAAACAAACTAACATTTTGACAATCATGTAGGATGATCAAAGAATGATGGAGCACATGCAGAGGGCTCTTGGCAGGAGATCAATGTTCTGCAATCATGTCAGTCTGCACTAATGTCAATCAGTGGCCTTCAGAGATATTACACTGGACTGGTAACACTGGAATTCAATTTATAATCTCACTCAAAGCATTCTGGAATAAAGACCTCTTGTTGCTGCCAGCTAACCTGGCTCTCTAAATGTTGACCATGGAGAATCCTGTGTGAAATAAAAGGGGGATAACTCACCATACACTGCAATAGTCTTTGTGTCCTGAAGAATGGTGTTTCCTGCTGAGACCTGAACAGTGATGGTGTTCATCCCTTCCACTGAAAATGTGAATGTGATGCTCCCTTCCAATGTGATCAGTGGCTGCAAATACATCATAAAAGGAAAAATTCAGGTTATTTGGCTGGAAAGGAAAAGCAAAAATGAGTTTGGCTCTCAAACCTATTGGGATGGTTTGAGGAATTAGTTACAGATTGGAAGTTTCAGACTCAGGCCCTGTGACATGGCAGCTGATTTCCTAGAGAGGGCACACGAATCCCAGACAGGGTTGTACCTCCTGAAGCTCAGAGTAAGTTACCTATAATTTCCATAGGAGCTATGTAAGATTCCAGGGCTTCCTTTCCACTTAGCATGTTGGTTGTTCTGGATCCCATGTTAAAATGCCCACCTTTGCTCACTCCCCAGAGAGGCCCAGATCATGATACAAAGGCCTGCAACACTCACTGCTCAGGTAGCACCCTTCTTTCCTAAATCTAGTGCAAGTGTTTTATTTAAGGTTACTCAAGGGACCAGTCACAGAACAAGCCAAATTAAGATTTCGCATTTCCTGTCCCACGTTATCCTTAGATACAGACACATCATTTTTGTTAATTGTTGATGCTTGAGAGGACATAGATCCCTTCAGCTGTGAACAAGTTCATCAATGAGTTGTGTCCTCCAGCAGACTCTGCCTTAACTTCTCTTTTCACTTGTTAATGAACTCTGGGTGAGATCTTCAAAGCACCCAGTATTAAGTCAAACTGTTGCCATTGTAGTCTATAGTAAAACTCACACTTCAATGAAAACAGAATTAGACCAACCCTGATCACTTAGGAGCTTAGGAGATCAGAGGGAAGGTTAAAAGGTGACAGTCACAGCCTGTAAGTACCTCTAGGGAGAGATGATTGCTGATAGTACAGAGAGTTCTTTAATCTACACAAAAAGGCATAACAAGATCCAACAGCTTGAATCCCAGACTAGATAAATTCAGACTACAAACACGGTGCATGAGTTCAAAGCTCAGAATAATTAGCTGTGGGGAAATAGTTGAAGGAGATGGTCAGAAGGAGAAGCAGTGCATTGTCCATCATCTGAGGAAAATTATTATTGCAAAATAACAACAACAACAACAACAAGTCAGGTCCTGCTCTAGTCACAAAAAGTTAAATAAAATGGAAGGTACTGATCAAACTCTCCAATTTGCATTATACAGAAGAGAACAATGTGTGATTATGAAGGTCCCTCTTGGCTCTACAAAATCCATGACAATCTCTCCCCTCAGAAACTAATTAGGGTTTCTGGGTACTTTAGCCACAATTATTTGTGAAGTAACAGTTCTAATGTCTGTGCAGATTTACCAAGGCTGCAAGCACAGAGGATGATACTCTCATATCTGAGCAGAGCCCTGGGGCGAGGAGGTGTGTTGGGAACCATTTCATCCACCTTTAGCATATGATAATAAGGTCCTTTTGCACAAGTGGTTTAGCAGAGGGTGCTGGGGCTCAGCATAGTTCAGTTCCTGATATAAAAACAGCTTCAGCTTGGAAGGTTGTTTTTTTTAAAAAAAAATTTTCCAAAGCCCCTACTTGTTTTTCTTCTTGTTACTAAAGAAAGGAGAGTGAAGAGAAACAGTAGAAACTCTTTCAGATTTTGGCTAACTATATTCACCTTGGATGAAATTAAGGAAGAAAGCTATTGGCAACTTGCATGAAATAGCAATAAACTGCAGCCAAGTCCCAGCCACAAACACAAAGCACTACGAACATTTCCATGTCGGTACCTCCAGCCCCATTAGTATCTCGGTATTTGGTTTATCATTTTCTTGCATATGTGACTACATAGAAGCATTCCCAGATCCCTCTCTCCCTCCCTCTTCTGTCAGAGAGCTCCTCCAGGGTTATTTTGACCTCAGTCCCTCAGGAATACAAACCTCTGTGTTGTTCCCAAACCACCAGACATAAGTAAGTGTTCCCACTTGGCTTGGCCACAGCACTGCTGTGGCGTTGATCTCCTTGTTCTTCGTGGTGACAAAGGGTAGAGATAAGTGAACGTGTTCCAAGGGGCCTGCAGAAACAGAAGCAGCAGGTGAGTCCTCCCTCCATTGGAAAAGTCAACCTGGGTGGGATAGGCATCAGTTTGGGGAAGAAAAGTCTTCCCTAAATCACCACGGGACATGACAGAATGCTTTGGCCTTCTAGAGAGAAAGGCTTAAATCTGTTCCTCAGAGAGCAGGAGCCACCCTTGTACCTGGAGCTGAAAAACTTGGACTCTCTACTACATGAATGTCATAAAGTTAGAAGCTTATATGACTTTTACAATAGGAACAGAACTCTGTTGTGTGAATGTGGCCTTCACTGGGAAGACATAAGAATGTGCAGGACAAAGGGCTTCAGTAGACATGAAGCATCTTTGCTTGAAAACTGCTATGATTTGAAGAACTTCAGCAGAAACTCTTTCTGAAGGCAGCTATTCACTGAGTGCCTGCATTTTATTGTTACCTTATACTCCCTCCTTTTCATCAATAAACTCTTTTATTTCTTCAGTATAAACAGAACATAATTCACTCGACAAGTGACATTATGCCCAGGGTTACACATTTCCCATCTTCTGGAAACAGATGGGCCTTTGTTGTTAAATCTTGTTCTATAGATTATTTTAAAAATGTGTTCTGACTGTTCACTAAGAGAACAAAGCAATTGTCCTGAGTGACAGGGAAAGAAAAATAAAGAAACCTCAGGTCACATGAGGACATGGGCTCCTTAAACAAATTAAGGCCACATCTACACATCCTCTATCTGTGAGCTCTCCACTGATGAGAACCACAGACACAGCCTTGCATTGTTCATATGGACCTGAGATGCATTGCTAGAGAATTTTATGTATTTCCAGGGAGGATCTTTCAGGATATACCCCATGCATGAATCACCACTTAGACCTTGCTTTTCAGCCTAAATGAACATCATACTCTGGAGAAAGCATCCTGTATAACACAATAGGCAGAGTGGGGAAAAAAAACTCTCCCAAATCAGATTGTATAAACAATGCCAGAATAAGGACCAGTGTTCCTGATTTATTACTGAAATGCATCTTTCCCTGAGTTGCAGACACAGCCACTGCTTAAGCTGAAGCAGCCCAATTAAGAGTTATCCATGATGAGATTAACCAAAGCCTGCTATACATGAGACCATGGCTTATTTTGCCTTTTATAAGCAGCAGTCAACACTCTTAGAAATTCATGAGATGCCACAATTTCACCCTTGTGATTTTAATGGCATCCTCCTGCTCAGATCCATTTCCATCACCACGCTGTTCCTGCTTTCAGCAAGACCCTAAGACCTGAAAGACAACAATTTTCCCAGCTAAATGCAGTGACAACTGCATGGAGTTGATGGAGCCCATGAAAAGTCTGCTACTCTCCAACATTACTGCATCACTGCTCTGTACAGATCTCAAATGATCCTGCAGAGCAGAGAATGCCCAGCACCTCCTTGGACCTTTCCCATACAATGGCTAGGAAGGGATAGGAAAGAATGGCTCAAGCAACCCAACTCTGCCTGAGCATTTCCCAGCACAGCTGGGTCAAGGAGGATGAAAAGCTGAGCTAGTATCTGGCCAGCAGATGGGGATAGATCACTCTGGATAGGCCCTCCTGGTAGGAGACTGCTTTCTCCCAGGTAAACTTGAAGAGGATTCAAGAAAATTAATTTCTGAGCTTCATGCAGGGATATGGAGGCTATGGCCTTTACCTGTCCCAGAAAAAAATACTGTACAAGCTCCAAAAAACTGGAAGGGAGAAACTTCTCAAAAGGCTCACTTGCACAGGTGATGTTATTCTGAACCATCTAGGCAAATCCATAACTTTCCGGGAGAAAATGTTGACATTTCAGGACAGCTAAGAGACAGGCTTGAGCAGTTTACATACAACAGTTTATATTGTCCATCCAACTCAAAATGCTCCTGTCTCACAGAAACCTGCATTTCTGGATCCCTGGAGCAACTGTAGGAAAGGCACCCCTTCTGTGCACTGGCTGCAGCAGGATGAGGAGAGCATGGGATGAAGGCTTTACTTTTATCTTTGAGATCACAAGCACTGAGGTTCAGCACCTGCAGTTTTTTTCCTGCAGGAGGAGTGCTGGCCACAGGTAAGGAAGGTGCTGGAAGGCCCAGACCAGGCTGCAGACACTCATGTATTAACCCTGTAACCAAGGATCACCCAGTTTGTAGCCCTTCCTAAAACTCTGGATGTTGAGGCTGCACATTGCTTGTCTGTGGATCAGTGTGTGTGTCTATTCTAAGGACAGATATTTTTGCAAAACTCCCTAAAGGCCAAGCTCAAACACCCCAGGCAGAATACTCAGCAAAGGGCTGAGTGGCAATGCAAGCTTTCAAATAGGATTTAGAAGCTTTTGTGGATCAAGGTGTCAGACTCTGGAGGGGGCTGGATCATTCCTGTCCTCAGTAAGTCTACTGCTAGTCTGAGTGGCACCATGCTCATTTGTAACCTGTTTTGCAGTCCCTAATTCTTGTCATGTAGAGAAAGGTGAGACATATCCCTTAAAGCTGTCACTTCTCCAAGGAGTCTGGCACACATAATCTGGGCCTGGCTGCAATGATCACTCAGTGTTTAAATCCTGTGCTGGCATTATCTATGCAAAACACAGAAACATACACTATCAGCTGCTAAGTCGCAAAAATCTGAATATTGTTTATTTCTTGTACAGCTTAAACAATCAAAATGGTTCATAAGCCTTCAGTGTCTCAAGAAAATTATTTAGAGCAGCTGTAGACCAGAAAGACACTATGAGTGAGTGAAGGCTGGACACCTGCCAACCAAAGGTGTTTTTGAAGGGGGACATTGAGGTGGATATTTGCTCCTGCTCCTCTACTCCTGCTTCACAAAAATCCCATCTCCCACACTCCTGCCTCCCACTGTTCCCATCTGTTGACACAATGGTTCTCTGTTAAAGAGCTGCTCTCCTACCCTGAAAAGGCAGCTGCTTTCATGCTGTGTGAACTAACCCCAAAACTAGAGGTAAAGTGGAGGGAATGTGCCAAATCTCTACACAATAGTAGAGTTAGTTTGGTAGATGGTAAACAGTATTTCTGTAAACATAACTTCAGGTTTTGGAATTTCCTTTTTTCTCATTTAATCTGGCAGAGAGGCACACAGTGAAATCATAAATAACAAACAAAAAACCCCACTGTATAAAGAAAATTATGGCCCCAAACAAAATCCATTAGGAATGTTAAAAAATTTTGATAAATAGATTGATCCCTTGGATTCATAACCGTGGCTAGATTAAATATGAAAGGTATACAATGTTGTTTTTATCCAAGAACTTGGGATACATTTCAGTTGTAAATCAGACATATATGAAGTATAAAATTGTTAAAAAGATAGCAGAAAAACAATGTGAAGATTTTTTTTTTTTTGCAGCACTATTTAATACAAAGATTTTGGTTCCTATGACGACAGAAACACTGAAATGCACTGGTTTCCATCCCAGAGGTGGGTGTGTTTCATTAGAGAGCAAAGCATGCACAAAGTAAAATTCAAAGCTTTTAAAAGTCATTAAAGATCCCTGTGTGTCTTTGTTGTTCTGGAAGTATAAGCTTGATAATGAAAGTGCATTTCAGAAAGGGCTGGACAGTCCTTTGAGGTGTCCCAAATTAGACTATCCAAAACTAGAGGTAAAACATGATTTAAAATGCAAAAGGTAATGATTAGACTCGATAATCTTGGAGGTCTTTTCCAACCTTAATGAATCTATGTTTCCTCTAAGTCTGGAATCAACATTCTGTCTGGAGGACAGTTGAACACCCATAATTTCCCACCACTCTGGACCCAGCTGCCAAATTCCAAAAGTCACCTCTAGCTACAAGTAATAATTCTAAAAGAAAACCAGCAGCTAAGAAGGGCTATGAAGGTACATACACGTTACATGCAGGTAGAGAACGGCGCTGTCAGAGCCCAGGCTGTTTTCCACCAGCACGGTCACTCGGAATATGCCCACGTTCTGGTAGATGTGCCTGATCCCATCTTCTGTTGAGCTGAGGTTGGCATATGACACAGCGATGCCATCTCCAAAATCCACCTGAATGAGGGATCTCTGGAGGTCTCCCTGTGGTGGAAGAGAAAGGATGAAAACAGAATCTGTTTTGCTTTTGAGAGATGGGATCAGCGGGGTGACCGAGACCAACCGGGAAATGGTAACAAGGTCTGATGTACCAGAGGAACAGCCTGCACTGACCTGTCAAACAACCATGGCTGCTAAAGATCCCTCCCTTTCATGTGAGATGCAGCATCTTGCCTTACCTTTAAACATCCTCACCCCCTAGGAAATCCCCCTCTTGCTCTGCATGGTGCTCATGCTGGCTGTGTTCACACTTGCTGGCTACTGCTGAGGAGAACCTCCACAGCCTGGTGCACTGAAGCAGGGGCCACTATCTGGAATGATGGAAAATTAATAGCTGATCATTAATAAGCTTTCATAAAATTGGCTGAAAGGACATTTCATTTACTTTGTGTTTGTTTCCTCTTCCTTTTATTTTCTTTCTTCCTTTTTCTCCCTCTTTTACTTTGAGAGAAACAGTCCTCTGGATGCTAAATTCCCATTCTGGAATGAAAGGTACCTGTGTGAATGGATGGCATCAGGCAGGTATCCACACCAGAAAGGGATGTGAATGTATGTGACTATAAGAGAAAATTGTAACAGAACTTTTATATTCCTCATGTTCACTCAGTCTTTTTATAACTTGTGAAGGCAGAAATAGTGGAGGCTTGCCTGAATGGAAAGCAAAAAGAGCAGAGCTATACCTGATGGTGGCAAGAGCAACAAATTTTCCCAGATGCTCTCTTTTAATAGACTAAAGTTGTTTTTACACTGCTCTGGCACCCTGCTGGAAGCTCTGTTGCTTCCAAATAGATGAGACAAAAATAACTGTGTTGCTCTGTTGTGGAGAATCCCAAACTGAAGATGTGGCAGGGGAAATGGTCTTAAGAAAACAGTTATGTGCTTTGTTGACCTGAGTTATTAGAAAGATGTGCAGATTCAAACATGATGCAGTGCTTTGGGCACTCATGTCTGTTTGACTGAGCCAACAGAAGCCACCAAATGGGATTTGCTTCCACAGCCAGAAGTGAACACACATGACCTCTGAACATCTTTCAGAGGGGGACTATTCTTATCTCAAGTCCAGTGCTAGACTCAGAACAAATACAGAGGTCTCTGAAGTACCCTTTGATGCTCTCCCAATTCCTCCAGGTCCATCATTATTAGGGTTTTAGTTGCCTTTTCTTACTCAGAAGGAGATGATGTCTTTGAACAGTAAAGCCGTGCTGCTGGGACAAGAGCTTTTCACATGGTTAAACTGTGCCACCATAGTGACCCCACTGGATTTACCAGCTCTGAGGATATTCAAGGCCATGCAATTCAAGTTTGTTTCAGGTCATGCAATATTCCTCCACATATCTGAGGTAGCAGCAGAAGATGAAAAGGGTGACAGAGTAGCCTAATTTCTGCAACTGTCAACACTTGTGTCCTAATGAACCTTTTTCTCCTCTTGTCTTCATTTTGTCCATAGCCATGAAACTCACGCTGTCTACAGGTGTAGCCAGGGAAAGGAGACATTTCTAAGGCATGCAAGATTTAGATTTCAGTTCCTAGGTAGAGAGGATGCTGACAGAAACAACTGAAAATCTAATTAGAAAAGAACTTCAGCTGCTGTTCCCCAGTCTTTTTTTAGTTGTCTTGGCCTTTCCTTTTTTAAAACCCTTTGAACTAGAAACATATTTTCCACTAAGTAAGATCCAGACTGTAACACTCCTCTGAAAATGCCACATTTTGGAAATCTGACATTAAAAATTCTAGCTTAGGATGTGAGAGAGAAAAGTCAGGAAAACAAAGAGACTGTGTTTTGACTTGTTCTAATATTTTATCTGTGCCATGTAAGAGCACGGGCAGTGTAAGACAGGAAGAGAAAGCAGATGAGCCAAAATCCAAACATTTCCCACACAGCCCACACCTGATTTAAACCAATCCAGCTGTCACTCTCTCTTGTCTCCAGCTTCCCTTCAGAGCCACTTGCAAGAGGTTGTGTTACCAAGACAAGTTTTCTTCTGCAACAATTTGATGTCTATCCATACATCTTGCAAAAAACCCTCCTGTTGCTTTTTCCAGCTTCTCCTCTTTATTTTGTCAAGCTCAATACTCCACAATAGGATTTTTCTGAAGCTTTTAGCCCAAATTAAGCAGATGCAAAACTCCCTGCAGGAGACAGACACTGCTGCTGTTGGACTGCTTTCATGGATTAATTAATTGTGTTTTCTTTGGATTAACCCCTTTCTCTGCAATACTGATAAAGGCTTTTGTGCAGCTAAAGGCTTAAACATGTGCTGAGCCTTAAGAGCTTTTAGCCTGATGAGAAGCCCTCATAATTAAAAAAACTCTGTGAAGCTGCCTGCCTCAGGGTCTATCAAGAAACATCCCATACAGTTTGCAACAATATTTTTATATTTTGATTATTTTATGCAACTCTCAATATTTTGGTGGATATGAGATGTGAGATCCACCTATCAGGATACTCTCTCTCAAACACACCATTGGAATCTTGCCCTGAAAGTTGTAATAATGCATTTTCCTTATTGACTTTGAGTATTTGTATCTAAATGGAAGTATTGAAAAATGGAACAAACACAGCTCAAGGTTTTTAATTTTGGTTCCTATGTTTGAGATTTCATTTTTAAGTCTTTAATTATGTGCCAACTTCTGTGTCTTCCTTAGAGATGTTGACAATAGATTTAATTATCCTTTGCAAGAAACAGACACGACTGTTGTTGGAAGGTTTTCATGGATTAATTCATTAAATTTTCTTTAGATTAACCCCTTTCCCTCTTTGGCATTTTCCTATCACCACATGAAATCAGTCATCAAAGATATTTTTACTTGAACTGAATATCTACAGATGGCATACCTTTAATCGAGTTTAAAGTATATTCCTAATTTTTACCAGATACTCAGATCCAATTTGATCAAGAACTTTAAAACATGCTTTCCTGTGTAAATCCAGGCTTTCAGAGAGATGGCCTTAATTTTTCAAATCAGAAACTGAATAGAAAGGTGCCTTTTAGCAGGGCAAATAGTTTGATACTTTTCAAATGTACTTATTTTTCAACACCAAATAGTGAATCGTACTGATCACATCATTCATCCTGACTGCCAGTTGTGCCAGCTCAACTCAGCTATGAGCTCTTTTTACAGTATTAGATCTTCTGTGACCCGCAGGAATCAATAACAGCCTCTCAGGATTATGCAAAATAATTCAACTTGTGTGACTGGAAGTGCATTACAACACTGTAGTGCTGTGTGTCATTATGAAGGCAAGGTCCACTTTCATACATTTTCATGGAGTGTAAAAATTCATAAACAATGAATTTAAAAATGCATGAAAGGCTCTGATTTCTCCCAATGAGCTTGTCCTCATCAGAAAATGCAATTATAATTCAGATGGCAGTGGTACAGGGGAGGGTACATACTGTGTTATTTGTGTGTTATTACAGGAGTGTAGTGCTGTTTGTAAGATAAACAGACGTGATTCAGCTTGTGCATTGAAAGTTAGGATGAAGGTTTCATATTTCTGTAATCATTACTAACAAACTTCTGATATCAAATGAGGGATACTGCCCAAAAAAAAACCCCACCAGACTATGCTTTTAATTACCACTTGCTTTGCATCTTTAATTTGACTATGTCAACAATCAAAACAATCCTAATGCTAAGCTCATCTCCAGAAACTTCAGCTGAGTTGAATACTGAATTGCACCAAACAACAGTGCTGAGGTGGGAAATGTTAATGGCATTGTGCCCCCAGCAGGATCCCCAAGCTCATTAAATGTACCCAAGACACAGTGTACCTTGTACAGCCATGTATCAACATTGTCATTACAGAGAGCCATGGCAGTCTGTGGGAAATTCAGGGCTTCATTTGTATGTTCACGTGGTAAGAGAGAGTCCTCTGGATTCATGAGCAATCACTACAAATGCAAGGCATGGGGGGTATGAGACAGAAGGGAATAAAACATCAGAAAGTTTAAGTTTTTTACTCAAGGTCATGCAGAAGGAGCTCAGAGTGCAGTTCAGGAATGAGTTCAGATTGCCTGAATTGTAGCCTATGGCCTGAAGTGTAGGAACAAATTAGCTTTCCCCACACATTAGTCTAATCCAAACATCACACAGCAGCAGCAAGCAGTTAAAAGCAAGCCAAAATCTACTCCCAGTGGAGTGACTTTGCCAAGTGAGAACTGAGGCAGACCTGGAATGTCAAAGATTTTTGGCTGTCATTTTATCAAGATAAAAAATAAATTAGAGGAGGCAGTTTCCCTGTGAATTATCTGTAATGAAACAGTCAAAGCCCTGAACCTTCCTGCCCTGAATGTCTTTACCATCCATTTCCTCAGCAAAGATGTGTGAGCAATGGGATGAAACAAGTCTGAAAGCCATTGTGCTGAGCAGTCCTGCTCTGGAGGCTGCAGCTTTCAGAGTCTCTGCTGAAGCAGTACAAGTGTCTGATGTTCATACAAATAACTCCAACACACAAATAGCAATTGTGGTTGTGACAGGCAAGAGACCTACGTGACCGTGTGATCAGGAAGGCACACAGAAACAACACACACTTAATAAAATCCCTCTGTTTTCTACAACAGAGAAGCAAAACTGTCAAGGACATTGGGTTGAATAACTTAAGTAGGAAAAGTGCCTCTGTAACTTTGCATTTTGGTTTTTTTTTTGTTGCTGTCCAAAAATAAAGCAAGGATTCGGGTTTTTAGGCTGAGAAACAACTCTTGTTGAATGCTGCAGTGTGAGAGGTACCAGCCCTGGGTCTCTGCCTGTAGCCCAGGCCAGGGCAAAGGATTTACCTGTAAACTGGCAGCATGTTTAGGAATGAAAAAATTGCCAAAATTTAAGCATAGCTAACTTTCTCATGTGCTGTCATGCAATGACAAAAATGCTGTTGGTATTCTGCTTATCTCATGGAAATTTAAGAGCAAAATTCCCATAGCAAAATTCCCAGCTTGAGTATGATGCCTTGCTTATTAAACACTTCCAAAATACTTCATAAAATGCAACACATGATAGTTAGTAAAGGCAATATTGATGATTCCTGGCTATTGTCACCCACTGAAAATATCATGATCATCATACCCAGATTAATTGGACAAATAACTTGGCCAAACCTTTCCAATAATGGGACCATAAATATTAAGTGCAAGGTGACCTAGCAAGCAGTTTAGAGGAAGTCATACAGAAATTCTAAAAGGTGACAGGAGACTTAGATCACTTTTGAAAGAATTCTTACATTCAGATGATTTAAATATGACCTATTGGTTGGGTTTGCTTTTAATGATATTTATATGCTGCCAGATAAAAATGCTTCACAGGAAAATTTCATGTGAGTCAGGGTTAGAGAAACTGGGCCAGAATCCCAGTTCTCAGAAATCAGCAATGCTCAGAGTGCTCCTGGGTTTGGTTCCTGCCCTCCCTCCACTTGCACAGACTTCAGTGATGATTTTCTTTTGTGTCTTCTTCAATAGCAGAACACTTCTGAATGCCTTGTCCTTGCTTCTCTTGGGGCATCTTTTGCTCACATTGTGTTTTTTCAGAATGCACAGTCGTGGCTCTCACCATCACCACAGGCACAACCAGGCTCTACAAGGAACCACTGTACTGTGGTTCCTGCCCCTGAATCCCACACCTGAGTGAAAACATCAGCTTTTTACTGCTGCCATTTGTCTCTCCCTGCCCTCTTAGCAATCTGTTCCACTACAGAGACACAGTGAATTTTCAGGGCCTCCAGTGAACCTGCTTCTGCAGTTTGTTCTTCTTTTCAAACCCAGGTGGATTCCTAGATGGAGCAGAAAGCCCTAGAAAGATAACAGGAGTACAAATCTCAAACAGACTCTTGTTCCTTGGCTCACCAGCTTCTCTCTGTTTTTTTTTTCCCCTTTTCCTGCAGATCAAGTGGAACATAGGCATGAAAAAAGAGAGCTGGGAGGCTGCAGTGTATGAAACAGCTCTGCAGATTTGAAGGCTTCAAACAAACTGTCTCAGAGGGATACAGGAGATGTTAAGATGCAAAAGGAAAGGCCATTGCTTTTTCACAGCCTAAAAGATATCAGCTGTCACTCACACTAAAGGAGGAGTCCTCACCAGGGTGTAGCACTCTAAAATACTGCCCAACACTCCAGGGGGCAAGGGTTGGTTGAATAGGACACACTTTTTTCAAGTGCTGTTAGGAAAAGATGTGCAAGGTGACATATCCAGCCCTTTTTAACTTTCCTGATGCCTTCCCCTCAGTTAAAATGGAGTGGCACAGTTTTTTTTGGATACTGAACATCCTGGATTGTACTGTGCCACTTACCTGTGCAGGGCAGAACTAAATAGAAATTGGCAAATTCTTGTCTTGTGATACCTCTGCCTTGTATGCAAGGGAAAGAAGCAGGGTTGGATTAAACAATCTCCATCAACCTTTCCCTTTCAACCTCAATTATTCTGTGAAATCAATATCCATTTTATAAAAGGATGCTTGTTCTTTTGATGGGTTGTTTAACTTTTCCAGTGAGTGGTGGTGTTTTTGTCACTGAAACAGTTATATTGGCAAATGGTTTAGTCTACACACAGTTCTGCTGCTTCAACTACATCTTATTCCCCTATAGCTTGCACATAACTGGGCAAACATTCCTGTTTGTTGAATATTTCTTTTGTTGCAACACTCACACAAAGTTATTGCCAGACTGGGTAAAATTCGTCCAAAGGTTTTGTTGGTTGCTCTTTAAGTTGACAAATCTGAGAGCAGGAGGTCAAGATTCATCTAACAGGGAGAGTAATTGGAAAGGCTGGAGGCTGATCAATACTGCTTCAGCCCTCAGAGCAATTCCTAACCTCTTCCTTATCAGATACACTGGAAGAAGAGCTCCCTTTAGATTTCCTCAGAACTGACTCACTCACTCATCAAAACATCTGTTCTGTACTCCTTGACACCCAGCATGAGAGAGGCACCATCTCATACTGGAGAAGGTGTTGCTTCCAGGCTCTGGTGCACTCTGAAGCAGAGCTGCCAGAAAAGATCAGAATGAACAAAAGAGACAGAACAATGCACAGCAGCTCCCTGTATGACAGAGTGGTCAGGGTTCTTACATGATATGTGAGCTGAAGGACTCACAGAAGAAAGAGCAGGACATTTGTCCTGAGTTTCCCACACTGCAGGTGATTGTCTCTCCCTCTGACTGTTGGCATAATTCTTTGATAGTTTTGTGACTGACTATTCAGATTATCCATCTTCTTCTCCCAGTCTGTTTTAAAACTTTGCTCAGAAGAGAAGGGTGATGCAAAGTGCAATTTTTAAAACTTTTTTTCTTTTTTTAAGCCTGGAGACTGACTCTTGTTTTGGAACTTTTTTTTTCATCTTTAAACGCAGAAATCAATAGTTTAACCAGATGAAATTATATGTTCTCACTGTTATTACAGCACCAGTTGCAGTAGCAATGCTGTATGACTGTCAGTACTGAAATAAAGTGACCATATTTTGGAGAAAATAAACATTCAGGTCAAAACCTGCTTCGGGTTAGATATGATTTATCATATGGTTTTGCCTTTACAAATCAGGACACCTGTCTGTTGGGAAAAGCATCAATAATAGAGATGTAAAAAAAATTCTTTCCTCAGAGATGGCGTTTACTATGGAGAGGGTCAGAAGTAATTTCCTTGAATACTCCAAACTACACTCTAAACTAAAAAGGGATGTACATTGTCCCTCAAATACTCTAAACTGGAAAGGGTTGTACATTGTCTCTTGGTGTTAAAGCATACTTGTTTTCGGATTTATTGGCCAGTAAGAGAGGAAAAGGGGTAGAAATTTTAAAAAAATCCAATTAGATTAGGGAAAAAGAGAAAACTCCTACTTTGTGAATGTTCCTGCTTGTGCACCTGCAGTTAAACACAGATAGAGAAGTGCTGAAAAGAAAGAAGAGGTGAAAATATTTAAATACTTTTTTCTATGGATTCAGGAATGAAGAGAGCAGAACAATGAAATACCAAGTTAAGTTACAGATATAATAAAAATACAGATCAGAGCCTGAATCAGCTTCACAAAAGAAATGAATTTCAGACTTAATCCTGCTGAGGACATATTGAGATTTCACCTATAAATGCCTAAACAATATGTACCAACTTGTGTGATGGGGACCTAGCTGTGTGTGTGCTATTTGGTTTAAAGTCAGTGGAAAACAAATATGGAAATTCAGTTTCAAAAAACAGCAGGAAGCAAACAACACATTTAAGGGTGGTGGATCAGAATTCAAACCTGCATTCTTCAGTTCTCCTGTGAAATTCCCAAATTAAACCAATTCCCCGTTTTTATCAACTTCTGACAGATATTTCCCTGGGCACCACAATGGCAGCCCTTTCATCTCCATACATTTTGGAGCAAACTCCACCCAGCTACATCCTGGCCGTGACTGTCTTTATACCACCCTGTCTTGCTTCACCTCTTTGCAAACTTTTCCTGGCGTGAACCCCACTCGGATGCAGTGTCCCACAGAGCCTACCTCCTCCAGCTGCACCAGGAAGGTGACGTTGTGGCCCTGCTCGGCCGTGAGCCGCCCGTCGGCCGTGACGATGCGGAGGCCCTGGGGAGGTTTGCCCGGGCACTGCTGGGGCTTGGCCGTGTACCTCTCTCTCACCCCGTCCGTGCAGTTGTTGGAAACAACCTTCCGGTACCTGTAACAGAACCGGGAAACCCCTGCCAGGTGCTGACAAGGAGCACTGCAGGGTTAGCTGGGAACAGGCGCCTTGATGTCACCCTTGAGCCAGAAATGACCCAAACTCACTCCAAGGCTGGTTTGCAGGAGAAGAAATTTAATACAAAGAAGTCCTCTCTTTTACAGACAGATTCGACACAAGCTATCATCGTTTTCCTACAACTCCCTAAAAGGTCTCACAAGACTACTGTGAGAAAATGAAACTCGTTTTCTCTTTCTCTGACCAGGCTGTTGCATCCACACCTTTAGACTAAAGAGATTGTTGGAAAACAAAGATTCCCAACTGTGTTTCCGTATTTGTCTCAGCCAAGCATTCCTCATGTGCCCAACACAGTAGCTCACACAGTTATATCTGTGTACATATATCATTATGTGGTAATTTCCTGCACAGAGTATCTTGATATCATATAATGTACAATAAATTGCCCAAACAATAAAATTATATGTTACCAGTTAAATAACTATAAAGTTATAAATAAATTATATACACATATGTTGTATTCAATTTTTACACTGTTGGGCAAAGTTTCTCACATGTTCTCCACTTCTTATTAGTTGTGAGGCAGGTGCCTCTAAAGATGTAACCCTCAAGGGCTAGAACAATAAGAATTGAAGTAAGAAGCAAATTCTGCCCATCCTTCACTGTACAAACCCTCCAAACACAGCTTGGGTTTCTTTGTTTGCTTTAATTGCTTGCATCATAAATTAAGTCTGCCAAGATCTTAACTTAAACTACATCTTCCATTGACTTCCAAGAGGGCCAAAGAACAGTCAGCATTCAAGCTAGCTGTCCATCTATTACTTCACATATACATCAGTTTCATCTCTCTCCACTAATTTATCTTCCAGTGTTTCTGCCTCACCTGGTATCACAGGATTTTAAGAGGAGTCTTTTCAGAAACATTAATGATTAATTTACCTTAGAATCTCCCCCCAGGTTTTTTTAAGGCATCATCTTCCAGAGACAAGCCTGGGCCATACATGATGAAGATCTGGAGTGAGAGATGTGCAACCCAACAAAGGTGGTGATGAAGGTGTCCCAAGACCTTCAGCCAGCTCTGACACATCTACAGTAGGTGTAATCTATAGCTGTCATTGGGTTAAATCCATGTGGGTGCTCTAGCTAAATAAAGCCTGGTGAGTCACTTACCCAGTGCTGTTGAGGTAACTCTGTCCAAGGCTGCAGTCTTTTGACAAGGAGGATGGGTTATACCAAAATGCTGGTAAACACTGGCCATTGCTGTGGCGCTCATATCCATAATCACTGTTGTAACATTAAAAGAAACCATCACATAAAACCCCAAAAGAGCAAACACGGTATTAGCTTGTGCTCCCTACTGTTAATACATGTTTTGGTTTTCCTCTGTCTGTTTACTAGGATTTCTGATTTTTTTTTTTTACTGACAGAACAGATTCCTCATTTCACTTCAGCTTTTTTAATTGGGGTGGTTTTCTTGCATAAATCCCAGTATGAAAAAGAAGAACCAGAGGAAGTAGTTTATAAGTATTGCATCAATTGTTCTCTCTCCACGGACTAACAGTACCTCTCAGGATCAAATCTAGGCTCAAATATAAAAAAACCAAACCCAAACCAAACTAAACCAAAAAAACATAAAACCAACCAACCAACCAACAAACAAACAAACAAAAAAAAAACACCCACAAAAAAATTACAAAAAAAACCCCAAAACCCCTCAGAAATCTAAGCTAAGTTAAATCACCACTGTCTCAGTCATATCTTACAAAACTGAAGGGCAAAAAAGCTAATTGCATTTGGAAACTATATCACACAGAATGGAGAGGAAAATTTACAGCCCTGAGAGAGCTCTTGCCTGAAGACATTAACAGCATATTTGGTAATAGGAAAGAATTCTGTGATCTTCAATTTTCTTTTTGTTTGGAAGAGGAAATGCCACCAAAAATCACATGTTAGAAGCAACGAGTCAAACTTTAATCTTTTGTCACAATTTGAGCTTAGTTATGACTAAATTTGCTTTGGTTTCACTAAAAACATTTCAAATTGTTTCTGATTCCAAATAAACAAAGACTCTATAAAAAGCGTTATTGCAGGGAAAAAAAATCCAATCCACAGAAAACCTCTTTAATCAGTATTCTATTCACATGTGGGTTTACTTTCTAGCCATTGAGTAATGAGGACTGCTTGGTTGGATAATCATTCTTATTCCTTTTACTAAGCCTTCTCCATAGTTCATAATGGAGCAGTAATGGCATGTAGTTTCTGAGAACTGCTATACAGAGTCCACCAACTCCAATACAATATTCCAGTTGCAACACAATCCTCAATCTTAAAATGGCACTTTTCTGCAAAGTACTTTTTACTTATTATCTTTAATGCTTTGGTAACAAATAGCCTGATTTTCCAAGAAGAGTAGGACAGTGTTAGATTATGTGATTAAGGGCTCATATTTGTATGTGTATATAAAGAAGCAGAGAGAAAAAACAGGAGATGGATGAACCCCCAATAACCTGATCAGAGTTAGGGGAGCCCCTGCTCCAGCTCCTCCCAGAGCTGCCACAAGACAGCCATCAGTCCATGGCCATGGTGAGACCTACCATATCATCAACAAGAGAGGTATTATAGAAAAACATTAACAACAAAAGGAGTGTTTAATTTAATGAAGATTTAGCTCAAGTGTCTTGAAAAAGCATGATGACTTAAAAAATGTGTAGTGTGTCACTAGTAAACATTGTTAAGAAGCTTGGTACTGGTCTAAGATATTAAGAGAAGAAAAAAGGAGACAATGTTCTGATTTATCTTTGTTAAGTCTTTTGTACTGCTTTTCAAGCAAAGACATTGAAAATAATTCAGTCACCACATTTTACTTCTGCTTCAACTTTTTTCTTCTGAATAAAGAAAAAAAAATGTTTTGAGGCAATCTTAAAATGGCAAAATTAAAAGGATGACATTAAGCAAAAGGAAATTAACACTGCTTACCACTTGAGAAAACTCCTAAACATATATTGGACTGCATGACTGTTCCAAAGGAACATTTTGGCAGCTGTGCTGCTTGGGGTATCTACAACAAGTAATTGAGAACATACTCTAGGAAACAGCAATAAAGTAGATGACCTAAACAGTCTTTTCCTCATTTTTTTTGACTGAATTTTCATCAATCTATTTACTCAGATGGTTCCAACTCAGTGCTGCTTAATTGCTTTGGAAGTATCAGCCAGCCAATTCTCCACTGCCATGTGCTTCTATAATCATCCTTGTTGGAATAAGAACACTATAGCTGCAGAAAACACTTTGTAATGAAGAATAACACCATTCTGATTTGCTTGGAGAAAACAAATATTTACATACAAATGGGACTCCTGTATTTTTGTAATTCATTTGTAAACACTCTGCAGCACTGTATTCCTAAGTTATCGTGTGTGACTCTAATTAAAAAGCTGTAACACTGTACACATACACAGTGTTCTGTAATCAGGTGAAAACAAAACAAACTAATACAGTAAAATCTGCCTCAGAGGGGATCAGTACTCACAATCCAATTTGATTCAGTAGTCTGGGCTTTCTTACTATGCACATGTCTACATTCAAGCTACTATTTTGGTTCCTATTCCTACCTGTAAATCTGGGCAAGCCAAGCTGGACTTAACTAGTTTAGATTGTACTTGGATCATATTTCTCAAAGTCAAAAGAAAGAAATCCTAGGATTTTCCACAGCAGAAATAGTTATAAGCTTAGAAGTTTCACAGTGTTGTTTTCAGGCTTGCAAATCATCTGGCTCATTAAGGCCCTACAGAAATATCATCCCAGCAAATGACATGAATTGCTGCTCCATATCCCTCCACAGATGCAGCAGCCACCCGTTCACCTCCGCAGCCTTGGAATCTAATGAATTCCTTGGCTACAGGCTGGTGCACGCAGAACACTGATGCTGACAACAAATTGCTGCCTACAATTTGGCACAACAGGCTTTGCAGCAATCAAGAAGCATTACCATCAATTGGATGTCCATAGCATGAGCCAGTACAGCAAAGTCTGGAGATGGGGAAGGCATCAGCCTCAGCCTGCAATCAGCTCCCCGAGTCAGTGCCTGGGAACTGGGAATTGGAATTTGCATATATTGATGATATTTTGTGCCTGCCTGAAAAGAACTCGGGTGACACAGATAATGTATCTCCTAAAAAGGAGTGGAGCATTTGCCATCAGGGATTGCTTTATCAGTATGAAGCAGCCTGTTTTGTGGCTCTCACTGATTATGGTTTTACCCTTTAACTGGTTTAAACTGGAATCCTATTCGTCTTAGTCAAGTAGAACTGCAAGTTCTTTTCTGTAATTAGATACAAATTCATTCCAGACATTTTGTATCTCTGCTCAATGCTCATGATAAATTCCTTTATCGAATGTTATTTTCACCATAGGTAATAATCAAAGAAAAGAAATCCCCTAAGGGAGTTTGTAATTTGAAAAGAGACCTGACAAACATACTGTTTGGAAGAACTGTTAATTCACATGAAATTATTAAAATCCTACTGCTCTAAGATATAGAAATAACCAGTTAATTCAGATGAGTGATTGCCATGTTCATAGCTTCTAAAAATCAAGATATGGCTTAGCATGTAATCACAGAAATTCCTTAAGATTAACAACTTCACCTTAAGGTCAACTATGCCAGAAGCTGACAATGCTCCTTGTGTTTTTGCATGTTGAGCTTTCCAAACATTTTGGAAATTAAATGGGGTGGAATTGAGCTATCTCTGAAAATAGTCACCTTTTTTCTGCAGTTTCCAAAAGCCCTGGTGGGAAGAAATAACTGTGGCCACCGCACTGGAAAAGCCTCACTACCTTTTTATTCACTTAATACCATTTTCTAACATTTAACCATGATTCAAGTGTAGATGTGTATTAAAGGGCAGCTGTGCTTGTTCCCCAGTTCTATAGGACCTGACCTGGGATTTAACTCAGAGAAGGATGGATTCAGCTACAGGCTGAGCTGTGGATCTACAAAGGTGTACAATTATAATTGCATCACAGTATTTGGAGTTGAGCTATGCCAGCTTATGTTAATATGGAACCTAAAATCCCCAGAATATTTCCAGTAAATCCATGCCCAGTAGGTATCCAGGCCCTTAAAGATGCAGAGGTGCACTATAGATTTTGCATAGTGAATCTGCATTTTCCACAAGCACTCAAAATGAACTAAAAATTCATTCTAAATTACTATTTGTTGTCTAAGCAAGCCCATAACCGAAGGGTGCAAATGTAGGTGCATTTCAGAGCTGGCACCTGCATGATCTGAACTGATGGCTGGTGTCACACAAAGCCAGCAGAATCTAACCACACTCAGTGCCTGTCCCCTGCCTCCCTGGGGTTTGTCAGAACACCTTCTCCTGATGCAGCACTCTGATGTTTTAGCAAAGGAACTAACCCCAGCAAGCAGGGCTGTAATTTAAGTGCCAGACAATATAAAAAGAGCCAGCCAGATCCTTGCTGATATCATCTGTGAAATAAATAAGCAGACCTGATTCCCAGTTGCACCAAGGCACCTTTGTGCCTCTCTGGCTATCCAAAACCACTAGCACCAGTATCAGCAGGCTCACACCTCCCATGAAGGTGTGAGCTGTGGGAATACTGATAGAGGAAGCTGTCAGTATGAATGACAGCGGATTTAGAGGAAGGACTGACAGAGGGACACTTCACTCAAAGTTCCTATGAAAGGACCTGGGAGAGAGGTGGCTGAAGGATGAACACCCCCAAAGGTTTCCATCCGTGTCTGGGAGGCGTTTGCTGAAGAGATATCGCCGCAATAACGCTCAGACGGCAGGAAGGAGCCAAGCGTGAGGAAACCGCGCAAATTAATGCTTTAATAACACCCAAGCAACGGCGTCATCCTTTCAGCCAAATCAATTAAAGGAAGAAGGAGATTCTCGTTTCTAGGCCGTTGCTAGGACAGGCTCGCCGGGGTCCCCATTCCTGAGGCGCTGTTGCCCTCTGGCTGCGAGCATCATTCCCTGCACGGAGCCGGGCACGGCCCCTCCGGCTCCAGCCGGGAGGAAGAAAAGCTCTCTGCTGGCACAAGATCGCCCTTCCAGGGCTGGAGGAGCTGCTTCTAATGTCACACAGCAAATGTGCCCTTTTCCCTGAGAAACGAGTACCAATGGGCTGCATGCAGATTTGAAATTTATCTGGAGTTCTGTGATATTACAAGGGGAAAAAAAAAAAAGAATTAGAAAATCTTTGTGTCTTTTATAACTGGTATTTTCACCCTAAACTGATAAAAAAAGGACTTGCAGGGTTAACAGCAGTAACACCTTTTTTCTCACTTTACCTGACCACAGAGATCCAATTTTTTACTGCAATCTCTGACAAGCTGAGATAATAAAATTTTCTCCATATAAATTTAGCATTTAAACAACAATGACAGCACAATGACAGGGACTGTTGTTTTCTTCAGCTCTGTATACAAACATGGTTTCTATAACCACTGACAATATAAAAAGCTGTCCAACTTATTTCAAGATCCGAAAATCAAGTGTGGGCAGATAAGGAGCTTCTCCCTATCTGGGGGATACATGTCCCTTTCAATCTCCTTCAATTAATAGCCCTGCCCAGGCAAAGAAAAAAAAAAAAAAAAAGAGTTTTCAAAAGTACTGAAATGTCATGAGTGAGGATGATGAAAGTGCTTTTTTCATCCTCAAAAGTAAAGAACTCCACAGAGGGCACCCTTCCACAGCAAGAATTCATTCCCTGGCTTCCTCCAAACCTCCCTCCAAACTTCTGCAGGGTGAATTGGCAGTGAAGCCTCATGCAGAGTTCAACAAGGGAGGCACTTGGAGTTACAGTAGTGCAGCAGCAGCTTTGCCTTTCTTAGCAGACAGAATTGCTTTTTTTCTCACCATTTTCTTTTCTCTTTTCTGGTATATCTATGTAAAATTATGCTCCTGATGAGTATTGTTGGTAAATGTTTCTGAATTGGATGCTTAAAGCAATATTTCGATTTTTTTTCATCAGAGGCAGTAGGGAAGGAAGCTGAAATGGATAAAGTAGAAATCCAGGTCTGAGGACTGTAAGAATAACTTGAGCTCAGGGGGAACTGGAGGGGATCACAACAGTCTGGTCAAAACCAAAATTGATTCCATGAGAAGGAGAAAGGTCCTTGGTCAGAAAGGTCCTAATTCTGCCTCTTCCAACAGATTTGAGGTGTTTTGTTCATGCATGTGAACTGTGAGTGCCTGTTGTATATGCCCAATCATCCATCTCTTAGAGATTCCCTCACAGCCCAGCAGAGCCTTTGGAGAAAGTTTCCTTGAGGTGAAGATTAAAGAAATAAAAGCATGTTTCCACCAGCCGTGGTACTTTTTTTCTGTACCTAGCAGCAAAGTTTTATAGTGGCAAGCCACAAAGTCAATTTTAATTAAATAAATATATTCATTCTCAGAGAGAAGTGCTGGAAGGAAAGCATATTTTTATCAGAAGTTTCAGGTATGTGTGTCCCTTGCAAGTGCCAGGGATTTAAACACTAATGGACTGACTGTGAGTCAATTGCATCAACTATTTTTCAAGGCCATGAGGTTGGCTCAGCATTGTACTGCATGCCCTGTAAGAGGATCAAAATCTTCAAGGAATTTCCTTGCCTTTAATTATGGTTTGAGGTTTTTGGTTTGGCTCTTATCATTTTTACATTACTAGAGAAATCTTAAATGATTGAAATCCAGGAGCTTTGGACACCTAAATGATAAACTGCACACAGATATTCACCCTAGAAAAGAACTAAATGGAAAATGGGGAAATCATCAAGTAACTATATTGACAGAATCTGTGCCAAAATATGTTCATAATTGTTATTGTCTGGAGCAAGAGAATTGATTTTTTTTGACACAATATAAAAGCCTCTTGAGATTCTGTGATTTTATACAGAAAAAAATATTCTATATTTATGGAGGAGTGAAAAGGGAAACACTGTAAATTTCCATACAAAATATTGATGAGATGAACCTTTCCAGGATTCACACAGCAGATTCTGGGTTTAATTAGTAACATGACATAGATCTGGGTGGGTGAGGCACAAAGGGAGTTTATCAGCACTGCCAAGCAGCCAACATTTCTCTCATCCAAGATACTAAGGAACTTGCAGACTTGGAGAAAAGAGGCAAGAAAGAGATTTCAATAATGTGGTTCCCTGCCTTTTTTGTGCAAATTGCTGTGAGTCAGCAGCAATACTGAAATGAAACCAGCAGCTGAAGATTTTATCATGCCATGCATAACTCACCAATGGACTCTATTTCCCATTGCAAACATCAGAGAACAAAAGGCTTCAGAAGGAGATTAACTTCTCCTTAACAAATCAGGAAGGCAATGTCTGCTGGATACTGTCAAACATGATGGTCCAGATGCAACAAATGTCTCAGGAATTTTATCTCCATTATTTATCAGGTATCTACCTGATTCTAGAAGCTGAAGGCACACTTTGCATATGCATATATTTACTTTCACTCATATATACATATGGGTGTACGTGTTATTAATTTATTTTCTTTTTTACACAATGCTGTTACGTGTCTTCAGACCACTCTCAGCCACCCTTGGCCATTGCTAAGGTTAGATGTGCTAAATTGACCTGTTATCTTACTGTGACCTGGAAAATAGTCTGCTCAGCACTGATTTTGTGGGAGCCTTAGGAGATTACAGATACCTGTTCCACCTTTCCTTCTTTTAACACACCTACACGATCAGGGAGCAGCCCAACACCTACATGTTTATTAACTTCTGCTCTCTGCAAGCCTACAGCCTCTCTAGGGATCCCCGTGGTGCTTTGTGAGAGCACCCAGTCCTTCTGCTCACTGCTCACCAGTCAAAGTCTGCCTCTGTGCACACGCAGGGCTCCGAGGTCATAGCCCCAGCATATTTCCCTTGCATGCATTTCTTCTCTGACTTGCGCTTCCTGTAGATCCTTTTTGCTCCCATGATGCAGGCTTCTCCCTGGAAACAAATCAGAAACATTTCTTTGACGCCCACCAGGCTATTTGTGTCACCTGGTGTTCCCAAGCCTGTGCAAGGGGAGGTGTTACTCAAGGGAAGAGGATGGGGAGCCAAATGCCATCTCAGGGCACTGGAGTTAATTAAAGCTACTGAAGCTCTAACTGAAACTAAATCAACTTTCCCAATACGCACTAAGAAATTATCTGAGATTACTTATATATCTTACTCAGTTCTGAATTAGTTCCAAAGCCCATAAACATTTGATACAAACCCATTTCACAGCAACTGAAAACATGGTCTGATTCCTCTGCAATCTGAGGCACACAGCAGGTTTATTTCTTTGGTCTGACCTCTCTGGGAATATTTTCATTCAGTAGAAACTTGTAATGTATGTTTATGTAAATACTTCCCATGGATGAGTTTGGTTTTAGGGGGTTTGACTTGTTATGTACATGCTAAAACTTCCCATCTTCAGCACCCTGCTTAATATTTCTATCTAGGGAACAAGGCTCAGCCTTGCAATCTCAGTGGAAAGGAATTCAAAAGGCAAGAGTACACAGAAGCCTTCCTAAAAATAGTTCTGCAAGCTCCAAAGCCAATATTCTCAAAGAAATACTGCAAAATCCTTGGTGTTTTTGCTTATGCAAAGGCAAGAAAGTAAAGAACAAAATACAGTGGAGTCTCACTTATTACCTTTTATGCTGTTAAAATCGTTGTGGAAAATTTTTTCATGGCTTTGATTTGATGATTTGATGGCATGAAACAGAAGGGCCTGAATAGCAACTGGTTTAAAATGCTGTGCTTCCTTGAAATTCAATGCTGTACTGATTTTCAGCATCTAAAGATCTAAGTAATAACTGGTATTTTTAGTGTAGAGTGTGTGAGCAGCTAGCCTGAGTCAAGCTACTTTCATTTCATATTCATTATTAAATTCTTGCCCAGCAAGATATATACAGAAAGACAACCTTTGATGATATAAATGTGTGGTTTGCTCTAGACTTCAGTGGAGCCTGTGGTGTTTATATAACCACAGAATTTGGGCCATATTTTATTATAACCTGATGAAACATAAGCTGTTGTGTCTTGGCAGAGCTGAGAAGGTACCCTGAGGCAGGTGCAGGCACTGTGCAGAGCACCTCACCTTGCTGGGCATGAATTCCATGGTTCAGAGAGTGATGCAGCAGCTGCATCCAGGATGCACAGGGCAGAGCATGGGGGCCCAATGAATTGGGGATTGAAGTGCCCAACTCCCACAGCAGAGAGAGACAGAACAGGAATGAAACCAAGTGAGCAAGAAATGAGGCTAAAATGGGAGAAACAAATGCAAAACAACTAGAATGATCTTAAGACACTGGCTCTGAGGACACAGAAGGATGAAGGAGAGAAAGGAGGTAAGGATGGAGGAACTGGATGGGATGTGTAAGAGTGAAGGAGTTCAGGCCTCAGTGTCAGTTCTTCTGCTATTCTTGTATTGTTGAAGTCTGCATGAGTCTAAGGTAATTGTCTGTGTGCAGGATGACACCCAAAATGCAGCTGTTCATCCTTCAGGGATCAGTCTCAGTCTGAGGCCAACACACCAGTGCAACAGAACAGACCCACCCAGTGAGGGACGAGCTGACACCAAACTGTTAGGAGAAGATATTGGATTGTGCTGATCTTGAACTTCAGGATCATTAGCTACTTCAGGTCACATCCCAGCACCCTCACTTCTCACCTGGCTATGGAGCTGCCAAGGCCTGTAGTCCTCTTCCTCACACCTCCGATCAAAGATGGACTTGTAGTCTACTTTCACCAGCTGCCACTCTGAGCGGTGGCTGAAATGTCCAAATACACTACAGAATGCAGCAGGAAGAACACACAGGACAAGGAAGTCTGGTAGTTACAGAGGTACAGTCACCACAATTTCCAACAGAGATCAATTGCTTTAAGAGTGAGAGTCCAACTCCTTTTCACTGGACTGACAAAGTAAAACTTAGCCTGCTAAATACCTATAACCCTATTAGAAACTACAAAATTGCATGGAGCTTTCATTCTGTTCATTAAGACCCTCCCACTTATGACAATATCCAAAATGACTTAACTTGAAGAGTCAAGAGAAGACTTGATGTGGGGCTGGAGACAGTAATACCTTCAAGAGTTTTATCTGAGTTTTAAGCTTTGGGAATCCCTTCCATGCAAATTGAAATCAGAACCTGAAGGAACATTCTTCACACATCTTTATTAGCTCAGATTAGTTTCCAAGCCACATATTCTGCTTATTACAGGTCAGTCAGAAATACTTTTTGTTTTTACAAATCTGATTTCAGATAAAATATCACAGTTTCTGGCATACTGAGTCCAGATTTATGCATCATGCAGAACTCAGCATACCACATTGAAACTAAACATAATTTTTCATGAGTCAGCCTCGAGGCAACATTTTGTCATTCATTTTTACAAAAGAATGTCTTCACTTACCTGTGTCTCATTAAAAAAAAGAACGTAGCAGCAAAAACACAGTTACAAAAAATACCTCACCATTTTTCTTTCAAATATTAATCTGTCAACAGTAACTCTGCTTTATATCACATTCAATTTGAGGAGTCAGGTTTCATGCTGATAAGCTAAGTGATAATGTGTTTGCAGCTTGCAAGGAACCATGTTGCTAATCCCTCAGTCGTATTACAAACAAACTGATGATTTAGCAACAGAAGACTGCACACTCTTGGCTGCAGATTGTACTTGGTTTGGTCCCCAACCAGAAATGTTGGGGACCAACTGTTCCAAAATACAACGTGTGGTTCAGCTCCACAGCATCACTGTGGCATGCTCACTTACGTCATGATGAGGGTTTCCTCCCCAGGCTCCCCTAAAACTCCATCCACAAACAGTGGGAGGGATGTGAAACTGTACTTGCTCCAAGATCTCCCTTCATCAAAACTTAACCTAGAGGAAAAAGCAGAATTAGTGTCTTCTTTCCTTACTCTCCTATTTTACTCAAGGGGATTCTCTAGTCCACTACAGCTGCTATGGAGAAGTGGAAAACAGCTTCTCTTACTGGATTCTGATTCTTTGTTCCTTTAAATAACTATTTTTTGGGGAAGCATCATGAATCAGAGCATTGATCAATCTTGTCTGGCATCATACCACTAACCCATGGCCAATATTTAAGTGGTAGAAACTAGTAGTTATGTTAAAGACTGATGCTCAAAGGGCAAAATGTAACCTAAGAATAAGATTTAAAAAAAAAGTAAGCAAGTTATTTTGAACATCTGTTTTTTGCATCCCCAGTATAAAACATTTTGAGGTTAGTTTTCTGGAGGATGACAGTTTCTTCAGACCAGCAGTCCCCACTGTGGGGAGTATAAGTGAAAGCCTGGAACCACCCATCATTTCTTAAGCCTTGGGTCTGTGTGTTTCAGATTCTGATAGGACACTAACTGTGGTGGAAGTAAATAACACAGAACAGCACAGAGCTATACTCTGCCTCCTCGCTCAGGAGTGCTAACTGCACCTTTGCATTATCAGTTACATAACCCTGAATCTATTAAAAAAATTCTGGTTCATAAGTGCTGCCTGCCACACAGAAGGCAAGTTCATCAATAATTTTGAAAATTAGGGCTACTTTGGTAACTTAATGAGAAGCAAAAGCATAAACCATATATTTTATAAACAAACAAATCCAAAAAGGCAAGCTGTAGTAAATCAGGAGCATTATAGAATTAAACTGATGATATCTCAGATCTGGCCAAGCCAAAATTATGTAAACTGTATTTTCCAGGATTTCTTAGCTTTATCTGACCTAATGTTTGCCAGTATCTTAACTAATACTTTCTAGATTATAGCTGCAGGAGACTGGATGCATATTAGGTGCCTACTCCCTGGCATCTGAAAAGAGGGACAGCAGCCATTTAGCACAGATGGAGTCATTACCAGAGGTGTCTGATGGGCAGAGATGTGTGTTTCATGGCAACGAGGACTCCACCTTGATCCAGGTACAGAACACTGTGCTCTTCCTCAAAGATCTGAAAAAAAAAAAAAGTGTTTATTTAAACCTATTATCCTTATCAAGAAAATGTCACAGTTTTTTAAGTAGGATCATGACACAGGACAGCTATGTGGTAGGAAAATTATAAAGTAGAGGAAATTATAGATGTATTTCCTGGACTCAGTTTTTATTGTTTGGGCGTTTTTCCCCACAGTTTTTTCAGGTCCATGGAAAATTTATTCTCCCTTTGCTTGACAGAAAGTTAGAAATATGATTTTTTTTGCAAGGATCAACAATTTCCCTCCTTTCAATGACAAATTTTTGTTCTAAGAAGAATTTCATGTGCTTGCACATGTCTGGCCCCATCTCAAATAATTGATTTAGACAGAAAAATGAGGCTGATCAAACATTGCAAAAGAATTAGATTCTTGGGTTATCACATATTGGAAAATATTTTCTCTCCCTGTGCCTTTTTTGTATTAACTTTCTGCAAATACCTGCTCTACAGTCTATACAGCAGCATTTGTTAGTCTAAGTTACTCTTTCTCTCCATGACTTAATATCCCATTCAGAAAATAGGAATAACAGAATTTCCTGATCTGAGGATAAACACATTAGAGGGTATTTTTTAACAGTAAGACTCCACTAAATATTAGAAACTAGATATAATTTCATCATCCAGTCTCTTTCCACAATTGATGGAGAGGTAGGTAGCTTTGGAACAAGGCAAACTGAATTTTGTCTTTTTTTGCATTAGCTTAAGAGCAAGGCAGAATAATCTATTTATATGGACAACAAACTTTGGACAACTCAGCTTAGGTGAAATGATTCTCATCTAAAGAGACATAAAGTAGACCAGTGCAACTGCTGATTTTTGGGTAAGTATAATCATGGACAAAATGAAAAGTAGTTTGGTCGGCACAAGGGATTTACAACAATAAAAGGTAACACTTTTTCTCCCCTTATTATTCATCATTTGTTCTGTTCTCTTTGCTGTGGGGTTAAACTGAAGTCAAACTCTGAGTAGAATAATAATTTTCTGTTATATGAAGTCTAACAGCATATTCAGTCTTTCTCTTTGAACATCTCTGTACCTTTGAGAAGGGAAGTTTACTCTTTCGTAAAAGGTTTGCAAAAAGCTACCCTGAAACAAAAGTAAGTGACAGATTGAATCCACTTTTATGACATTTCCTATGATTTATATTTAAACCAGGGATTCTGTGTCATTTACCTGCCTCCAAGTGTTCCCAGCATCAGAAGTAACAAACATGCTGATGTCATTGTCTGATAGCTCAGTGCCTATATTACCTGTAAGATGAGCACTGGTTAGTGAAAGAACTTTGTCAGAAACAGCATTATAAGCAAATCAGGGGAATAAATGTATTTATTTTGCAGTTGTAGAACTTCTGGGTTTGGGAGGAAAATGAGAGGTAGGAGGAAGGAGGGAAAGCATTTCAGTTTGAAAAAAATATACAAAAGACACAATATATACAACTCTACACACCTCCACATGCAAAGGCAATGCCCTGATTTGATCTTATACTCACAGGAATAGAGGGCTAGACATGATCTCCTCTGTCTTGAAGGCCAGTTTACATAAAAAGCACATGACAAGCTGAAGGCCCATAAGGATTTTCATTTGACAGCCTGCCTCCTTTCCCAATACTGGTGGTGTGACACCACAGAGCCACCCAACACCCACCACAAACTCCAGAATTTGTCCAGGTTTGCACATCAAACACAGGCAATTTTTAAATGTCTCATACCTGAAGCTACAATAATACTGGGGGCAGTGTCTCGGCTGGCGATGTTTCCTGAGGTATAGGGGTTGTCTGAGACCTTCAAGTGAAGATGAAGGGAGCAATAGGGCTATGGAGAAAGGGGAAATAGAAGTAAAAAGCAGACACAACAATGTATGCTCCTATTTCTACAGGCCTAGAAACATACAGTGTCTTTCTGCATTTCCTCTTAATCGCTGCGTTCATTAACCCTTAGATGGGCACAGCCACTTTGCCATCATTTTCTGACAAAGCCATTTCCAGTGGGAAACTGATGCACCAGGCTGAAACCCTCTTCCAAGGACCAGATCCTTGAGGCTGTACCTCAAAGGAGGGGACCAGGCTTGCACAGGGAGATTATGGTAAGCACTACCTGAGGCTCCAGGCTCCTACTCTTTGAGAAGCAATCATGCAGATTGGTGCAGATATGAAATGACTCTGAGCAGCACTACCCAAACTATCTCTGAAACAAGAAGCAAGTAAACCCCACTGGTGTGGTGCTTAATCATCACTAACTAGCCAAGAAAAAAAAACTTACTTCATACCATTTCTTAACTTTTTTTGACATATGACTGTTCTGAAATGCAATAAATACAAAGTACAACTGGAAAGTGTTAGCTTCAAGTTTAAAGCAAAGCTTCATTGCCCATCTGGGTATGACCTTTAAGATTTCAATAAAAATACATCCATGGAAACCTTACCTATTTGCTATTGATTTTGTATGCTGGGTACTCAGGTAAGACACAAGTGGAACAGAATAAATCAGTTGAGCAAGAAGGTAAGACAGACGGACAGATTTTCAAAGCTGCCATTACAATTCCCTCCAAATCTGTAGTGTGATATTTTCTGAAAATTTCTGAATACTATTTCCTTCACTTGGGTTTCATTTCCAGAATTTTTTTTTCTTTCAAACGTCATGAAGAGCCCTTCATTAAACACACTAAGGGAGGAACAGGGGAAAAATACTGGCAAGAAAACCTGAAGCAAATTTACCCAATGAAGGTGGACATCACACAGGAGTAGAACTGGAGCAAAGCCCATGTTACAGCTCGCCCAGCTCTGTAAGAGAAAGAGGCTATGCAAAGGGACCTTCAGGCTCAAAGGAGGCAGGTTTTCCTGAATAATACCAGCTGCCTAAAGGCTAGATCTGCAGCCCCAAGAGTCTCCTCTTAGGAAACCTAGTCCCGTGGGTCACTGGAGGAAGACCACTTATCCATCCCATCTCAAAGTAGGTGAATATGACTGAAATGACAATTCCCCTATGGAGAAAGGCAAGGTTCTTCTGGCAAAGGCGAATGAGGGTGGTGAGGAGAGATGGGAGCTCTCACTTGTGTGAGACAGGAAAAGGGGACGTGGGCTGTGCAGCAGGGAGCACAGGCTGCCAAGTGGAATGTACTGAGCAGCCTAACTCCAAATGACAGCCTTGCGAGGGCAGCCGCTGGAGCAGCCCGGGGCACCGGGAGGGAGCAGAAAACAAATTGAGCTGACATGAATGCAGGAAGTGGAAAAGCAGTGCAAGAGCATGAACTCCTTCCTTTTACATTTTGATAGGCTGTGAGAAGACTAAATAGAAAACATATTTTTAAAAAGAACATACTCCAAGCCCACTTTAGCGTTTTGCAGACAGAACCTAATGGCAACTCAACCAATTCCCAACTCAGATGAGACATTGTTAAGATTCAATTTTAGTGCTACCAGAGGTTTCCTTTCAAATTTATCTCATTTCAGAGATACAGCATATAGAAATGGAATATATCTCTCCAATATTAAAAGCTAGGCCATCTGTCTAAGCAGACAGATGTTCTTTTTAGTGGCATGACTTGTTACTGGTTGGAGTGCAGTAATGCTTACAGTCTCTAGTGACAACTGGGTATGGTGTCAAACCCAACCTTTCCACTCTTAGCCAAACACCTGAAGTTACTGCCCGTGGCCACACCACATCTTGACTGTGCTAGCATTTGCTTCCTCATTCCCCTGTACACCTTCTCCATCTCTGTCCTTATATCGTTCATCAACAGATATTTTTCCAGCTCTTTTGTGTTCTGCTGGTCTTTTTGTGTTCCTCCTCCAGCTCCCATAGCTTAATTCACATACAGTCACCTCACTGGTTTTCAGAATTTTCATCAATTGTCTCTGTCCTTTTTGTTGTTACCAACAGGCTACTAAAATCATTATTATCACCAGAATCACAGGTTTGGATTTCCCTGTCATTGCCTTGTTCCCATCTGTGCCAACAGCTGCATGGCCACCAAGGGGAACCACACCATGGAGCATTTAAACTCTAGATAGAAGATAAAGCACAGGTGATAAAGCCCATTGCTCTGCTCACTGCCACAGTTTTTACAATTATGCTGGAGTTCATTACTTGCTTCCTAATATTTTCAAGCCAGCACTCCTATGCTCTCCCCTCAGGAAACTCATCAGTCCAAAAACCCACTTTTGGCTTCTGCAAAGCCCACCTTAACTGTCTCCAATGGCAGGACACAATATAAACCAGCTATTAGTGGCTGTCCCACATCAGAAGTGGGAAAAAGTATTCTAACACAAAGATGATGCTGGTCACCATTCACAAACCTAGGGGAAGTCACAGTATTTGCTCACCTGCAATAGCAAGGAACAATTAAAAGACAGAAACACTTCCAAGAGAGATATTCAAAACACCTCACTTAGATGCTTAAAATAATCTGTAGCAGATGGCATAAATGTCCCCCTTTATGAGGCAATAATCTTTGTCCTGAAATCCTTAAAAATTTCTATGGAAAAGACAAACAAAATGTGGGAGAGAATAAACAGATGTCTGGGGAAGCAAGGCACAAAGAAAATATATGACTTGCCCAAGGTCACATAGAAAATTGGAGATAGACCCAAAAATTGAATCAAGATTCTCCTCAGATTCACCCCTGTGTTTGAACCACAAGTCCATCCTTGAAAGCTAACTGATTAACTCTCCCAGGCAGGTGCTCATCTCTTGCCAGACAGAACTACTCCTCAGTTAACCACTTCACAACACATGGTAAGTATAGTGGTATCAAACTAAACCAGCATCTTTGGAATAAAATACCTTGGCAGCTATTTCATGAAGATTAAGTATATTCATCTTAGAATACAAGTGGTATAAACAAGAAAAACAAAACCCTGAGACTAGATGGAATTTCATTGCTTTCCTCTTTCCTCATTATTTAGAGCTGTCTCACAAAAAATGCGAAGAAATTCTGAGTCCCTTTGAAAAACCACCTCGAGTGCCCTGTCAGTAGAGGAATGGTTTTGTCTGGCTCACCCTGTGCTTCAACCAGATTCCTTCCTAACCTCCTCAGCCAAAAACTTAGCTGCTATGTACTTACTTCTGGTTTAATTCTCACTTATTTTAGGTTTAAAGACCAGATGCACAGAGCACACAGCACTGCACTGGCAGGCTGGGGACTGTACTGCCACTCTGGGAAATGGCAGATCCCATTTTGCCAATGAGCTGGAACATACGTCATGGCTGAGTCCTGAGCTACTGCTGCAGACAATTATGCTGAAAAGCAGCAGTGGGAAAGCATTAGTATCTGCTGTGCAGCAAGGATGGGAGCTAAACTACATGTACAATGGACTATGAAGAATTCACTTATCTGTGCCATAAGGAAAAGCAGGATCGTGTCAGGAGCAGTTATGTCTAGAAGGAAAAGGAGCAATTGACATAAGGAGGTAAAACTAGTGATGCAGGGGTGGCTGAAGAGGTGAGTGGAGTTTGTGAAGTGTTTTAAATGCTAAGCTATGTCACACTGACAAGGAACAGAATTGCCTCAGAGCAAGGGAAAATTCCTTTTCTCCGCATTTCCCCTCAGCAGAAAACCCTTATGGATCCCTGACTTATTCCCAGGAACGTAAACTTAAGAGTGCTTGTGCTTCAGAACTTTTCCAACCACTCCCAACTTCTGTGGTTTATTCTCTATAATTTCTAGAATTCTTTTATTCCATATTCTGCCTTCATCTTCACCACCGTTAAGTGTGAACCTCAGATGGGATTTTTAAATAGCTTGTCTCTCTTGCAGAATTGCTATTTCACTTTGTGGTTTTGGTATATTTTCTGTACTTCTATCCCTCCCTTTCTATGGCAGGCAGACTGTCTGTTCCTTTAAAACTTAATGAGTAAGTTTAATTCAGATTTCAGCTATTTGCTTTTTCTCAAATTTGCAAGTTGATTGCCTTAGACTCTGCATGCTCAGCTGAGGTTTCCAGCCCCTCTGCCATTCCAAAAGCTGGTGAAAACCTAATCATGGAGGAGTGCTTAGACAATGAAAGAGGCTTCTTGCCTGTTTTACCCAATGTTAGGGGAAGAGGAAAAATAAACATGGCTAAGTATTCTTCTGGCCTAATCACAGGGCAGGGCTGATAAAATACTTTCCATTCTCCTGAAAGGACAAAGACTGAGATAGAAAGTTAAAAGTCTGTGGAGGATTTGTCCCTTAGCACCCTGAAATCACAGAACAATTCCAACACTCCAGCTCAAGTCACAGAGCACTTAAGAAAAGTAAACAGCATGATAAACATCTACTGAGCTTGCACAGGTGGAAGTAATTCTCAGAGCAAGCACATGGTTGCATAGAGTGCAAAATAAAAACAAACTAATGTTTAAATAGTGGTTTATGCACAGTGGAGCTCCAAGGATGTAAATGCAATCCCCAGAGAACCATGAGTTTCTCTAGGTCAGTTCTCACTGTGTCCCTACAAGTGCCCACACTCTCTGCTCCTCCTCTTGACCCTTTTGTCTGGCTTGTTCAAATTTATCCCCCTTGAGGGAATCCAGCTTGTTCAAGCATATCTGGTCTAATTTTAAATGAAGTTTATGGTATTTTCTGGTGCCCATGGATATAGTAGCAGATACAGTATGGATGGGAAGGCTTAAAGGGAGCCCTAACTCTCTCTCCCCCCAGAAGAACTGTCCATTTCTGTTTCACACACAGATATATGACCCCTTCCATTATATAATGGGCAACTACAGTGGCAGGTATTTATATAAAATACCCAATTCCTGCAAACCCTTTTATACCCTTTTATATAAAATACCTAATTCCTGCAAACAACTGTTCCATAAGGGCCACACAGAGCAGTATCACTGGCTCACTTATAACCAGAGTGGCAAGTCAGACTTTGCATAATCAATGCACAAAAATACCAGGAAAGACCTCTCAGAACTCTAACTTTAAATTTATGGGGAAAAAAAATAAAGACTACTTTTATTATTTTACTTGCCTATGTGCTTTTTTTACATTCCTCTGCCTTGCCAGTCCCCTAGAATATTATACTATCCTATTATATAATAAAAATCTTGAGTTTCTGATTAAATTGGTTATCATTTGAGAAGGTCAAAATGTCTTTTTTTTTACGGAATATATTCACTTGAGTTAAAAATAGATTATACAATCTATTTGAAACACAAAGGCTTCTTTCCATAGCCCTTTCCAAATAACTGAATTGCTTTATGCCTGCAAAGTTTTTTGCATGCCAACTTTTCTGGTTTTCACCTCATAGAAACATCTAATTAAAAATTCACTTAGTTACAATTTTTTACAAATTTGAAAGAAGAAAACAAACCCAAACAAATTTAGTCATGCTCTGAAATAACTCTTCTGTCTTACCCCCAGTCTTTCCTATTTATTTTTTCCAAACTGGACAGAAAATGAAGGGCTTGCATTTTGGCTCAATCAAAAAATCAATTATTTGAACAGCTTCAAATATTTATTCTTTGCTCTTTCAATAGTGCATGACATTCAGTTAAGAGATTAGTGTAGCATTCAGCTACAAAATATAATGCTGATTCAGATTCTAATGACTCAAAATGAGAAACTTTTTTTTTTAAGATGGAAAACAACATGCAAGTATAGGACAGAAGCAGTAAGAGCAATCTAAATAGTGTCCCTGGTTCTGCCTGGAACCATATTAGAATTAGTATAATATGAAAGCTATTGAGAATCCCAAATACAGGGCTTCTGAACATTATCCCACTACTGTGAATAGATTGTTTTAGCTGAAAAATATGTCAAGATCAGTTTAAACTCTCTAACTTCCTAGAGGTCTCCAATTCTATTCTCATTACTTATATTTCACTTTCCCTCTTGGAAACTGTTTGCATATAATGATGATTAAAGACTTAGCCATATGTGGATCTATATCAGTAAGTACAGAGATGGATACAATTTACACCAACACAAAGTGGACATATATCTGGATGAATGTGTTGATTCTCACTTATGAGCTCAAAGAGAAAATGAATGCTAATAAATATTAATGCCAACAGAGCAGCCTGAACGCAATCCCAGCTCTCTTTTCCTCTGAGCCTGTTCCCAGTTACTGTGCCTCTGAGTTCTGAGCTACAGCAGCTCTTGCCTCCCATCTAGTGTCCAGAGAACCAACTGCCAGACACAGCATCCAGCTTCCCCTGCTCTTCCAGGGGACACAGCACTCCTGCAGAAGGCAGCTGATCTACAATTTGTTCCAGAAATTAAATTAAATTAACCTAAATTACAATGCAATAATCCCTGGCAGCCCAAGCCTGAAGCACTGCACTCCATGAGATACACTGCATGGAGAGGGGAGCTGCCCTCTGTTTGTTGTGTTACCTGGTAGAAAAAGATTGTTCTGGGGTATTACCACCCCCAAATTCCCCCCTCAGCTACTTACCAGGAGACAGTGAATGGGATTTCCCCTCAGATCCGTGTGCGGAGCCTGCAACAAACTCCAGTCTCTCCCTTTATTGTAGGTGATGAAAGTTTTCACTTGGTTGTCAATCTTCTTGTTAGCCAAGAACATTCCCTTTATCCCTGCTACCTAGGAAAAATTGACATGGCTGAAAAATAGATCAAGTCCATGCAGGTTCTGTGCATGTCCATTTCTCCCTGTCAAACCCACCAGGGCTCTGATGGCTCTGTCAGTGTGGTCAGTGTCAGGGCCAGAATTGCCAATGCACATCAAAGGCAAGCTGGGTGCTGGGGAAGATATAAAGCCATCAGAGGTGCAAAGATGACAAATGGGAAAGAAATATTGTATTTCAGAATCATCATGGGAACATGGCAAGATGTCAGTAGCATTATCTGTAAAGTGACAACCTCTCAACTGTGTAGGCATCCTTCCCCCTGAAAGATGAAACATGTACAGGCAATTATTTTTCTCTTGCACAGCAGCAGCAGGAAACAGCAGCAATTTTGGCCTTGTGAAGAAAACAGCAAAACACACACATAAACTTGCATTTCGATGTTTCTGTTCTCATGCAGCCTTCTTCAGACATTTCATCTAAGGATCTCAATGTGTTTCATAATCAGTGTTTCAACAGGACAACTTGGGGCACAGAGGTATTTTTGTTACAGTTTTGTATTTTGAGGAAACCAAAGCACTGGTGACTCGAGCAAGGCTGTACAGAATGGTAGTTACAGAGCTGGCAATGAGGTCTTCATCCTTTTACTTTTTCCTGGTGTTTTACCCAACAGTTTAAATCCACAGACCTGCAGGAGGATTTCGCAAAGACATGACGCTAACAGATTCACATTGGAACCAAGCCTAAAAGTATCTTAGTGAGGAGAAAAAAAAAGTCAACCTCAAACCACAACTCACACTGCAGAATGTTCCCATCTTCTCAGCACACTGAAAATCAATAGCCCAATAGCTGCTGCAGCTTGAGAATTAATTTGTTAGGCTGTCATTCTGCAATCTGAGTGCCGCAATAAAAAGGGAAGTGAAATCAGGAGAAGGAGGGGGAAAGTGAGAAACTTTTTGGTTTCCAGCAAGTCTGCTCAGTCATCCACCTCACCTCTGCTTATGATGTAGAATTAGCAGACAGAATCATTCATCAAGAGTTTTTATTCACAGAGATTAAACGACATGGCACGGCAAACAGTTACAGAGCAGATTCAGAGCTTTTTACAGTTCAACCCATTTAATTATGTGGCTGGATTTGGATGCTACAGCTACCAGTGAACAGGACCTTATTGCACTTTAAATCACATGCTGTGAAACTACTTGTGTACAGTGCTTTGGTACGGCACAGGGATGTACTTTACTCATTCAAATAGCACCTTCCTGAATTTCACTTTAAGTTCATAAAGACTTTGACATGGCTTGCTATGAAGGGCAATAGTCTTAAAATTAAATAGTTAACTAATTCATTGTAGATATAAGCAGAAAAAAAGATAACCTTTTCAATTTCCCAGCTGGATTGTTTGATCCCATCCAACTAAGTATTCAGGATTTCTTTGTTGTAGTAGAAAGGCACCCTGAAAAGACAAGGGTACTCCTGTCTTACAGTGACATTGCATGAATAGACAGGGATGGAAAAATAACATAGTTCTGCCTTTACTACCAGAGGCTAGAGCCTATAGTTGCAGTTGTACTTTGTTGCTGTCCCAAAATTGTTCTATTATATAGTTCCTGTGAAATGCTGGCCATAAATGATTAAAGAGCACTTTATATATCGAGCAATAAAAGTGTTCTGAAATCCTGATTTTTTTTTTCTTTTTATGATTCTAGTCATGGGCTGGGACTCAGAATCCTTTCCTGAGAAAGCAAAGTTATTCTGTCAGTCTTGGACAGCTTTATCTTAAAAAAAGACTGCACACACATGCTTGTGTACTCTCAGAAGGAAGAGACAGACCAATTGCATATACACAACCCTGACACACACAGGGAGCTGTTCTGCCCTGCTGCTCACAGTCACTGCAGAGAAAGACCCAGGCAAGCAAGTGCAAGACTACCAGTGGTCAGAGAGAAAAGCACTCCATCAGCTCCCCCACAGGAAATGTAGAATCCTCACCACCCTGAATCCATTGTGTGCAGATACTTATGCTGCTCTACAGATCAGAAAGATCAAGACACTTGAGTACACAACTCTTCAGACATTTTTCACTCCCCATCACCACCTTCATGCATCAAACATACTTCTCAGCCAACATACATACTGCTAGAAAAAAGTTAGTTCCAGGGTGACAGGGACATATACCACAGCTATAGACACACCTCCTCACAGTCTGTTATCACTTCAGTCATGGATTGTCACAGGCAGGACTCTCTTGCTGTGGACTATGCCAACAGAGCCTGGGCAGACACAGGAACTAGAAAGGGCACTCAGACACAGAGATTTAGCTCTTCCCTCACTTTAGGAGGTGGTCACTAGGACAGCCTTTTTGTGAACTCAAGGAGACACCGTGAAAGGAATTTTATTTTTTCTTTGTATCCAGTGCAATTCCCTGCTTAGCAGGATTGAGCAGATTTATCCTTCATTTGGAATCAATTTAGGAATTACACACACAAACATGTTCACTGCAATGCAACCAGAAGAACTTACTTCTAACACCTGAAAAACATGCACACAAACACCTGCACATTAAACAGGCCTTTCTCTGGCATCTTCTCTAATGATGATGCTTTTTAAAATATACTGCTGCCACCAGAGAAGGACTCGTTTGGCAATCCCTCCACTTACTTTTAATTTATCTATGGATTTTTCTCCTTCTCTTGTCTTCCTCTCCATTTTCCCCTAGATCACTATAACAATCTGACTCAGAGAACCATGCTGGCTGGCTCTCTGTTCTCTTCCAGCAAGAACAGCAAATTGAAAGGAAGGTTTGTGCCAGGTTCCATGTCAGCTAATATTCCTTCTATCTAGATAATCAGCAGATATGATGCTGTAAGTCTGATTCCATCAATTTCAATCCAGGTTGCTGTGTGGTGTCAGATGAATAAAACAAAACAAAAGATTTTCTTTCCCCCTGGGATGTAGGACACCTTTACATAATGCAGTAAAGCTGCTTCCCCAGCTGACAGTAATAAGAGGCAACAGTTTTTCCATGGGCTGCCAGCACTGCAGAGAGATTAATGGTAAAAAATGTCCAAATGACTGAAATGGCAGTGCCCATCCTCCTCTGGTCCATCTGCACTGATGTATAACTCTTGGGATCTCTGGACAATTCAAGGTGGTTTCCAAGTGAGGGCAGCTGAAGGAAAACTACAGAGCAGAGCTAATATTGAGACAATGATGGGGAAATACGGGAATCTTCATCTTCAAAGGCACTCAGATCTACTTTATGATCTTTATTCTAAATGGTCAGAAAGTACCCTAGAGGAGACCTGAGAACAGAGCCTGCCCCTCAGAATGGCAGCTGAGGATTGAATTCCTCCTCAGCTGAGTGCTTGTCTCCAGAGGGAAAATAGGCAGGAGAGCAAGAGACGGAAAAGGGCACATTAGAAGTACTACTCTTAGGATCAGCTGTCATAGAAGAGAATGCAAATTGGCCTTTTTAGGGGATTAAGCAGAGCACACTTGTTCAGAAGAAGGCTCTAAAGAACAGAAGCATCAAAATGAGGTACAAGAGTTTCCATGCTCATGGGATAGCCCAAGAGTGCATATCTATAACCACTTAAGTTCCCAGAATAGTCCAAGCTGAGAAAGGTGCAGTCTCTTCTAAAACAAGAAATCAGATTGCCAGAAATGCAGCAAAATTTGGAGAATGATACTATTGAGACTGTTGGGAGCTTTCAGACCCATAGAGCCAACATGGGCTCAAGCAGGATTTTGGCTGAGAGAGTTCCTCTTAGCAACTGAATGAACTATCCCACTACTTTTTCCTATGCATCAAAGAGCCATGAGCTGTTCCTCAACTGAGAACCTTCTGGTGAATACAGCAGCAAATCTAGGAAGGATAAAACTCCATGTTTAGTCATTTGTTGGCTTTGCTGTTCACATGCATTTTGCAAGACTGATGTGCTAGGAGGAAATTGGCATCATGTGAGCTCCTGAGATAGCAGTGACATGTTTGGAGTTATGACATACCTCATAGAGGTCAATCATCACGTTCCCCTCCAGCCCTTGACTACTCTTGACATTTTCCAAGGCCAGGGTGAAGTAGACCCCTCGGGTGTCTGAGATGTACAGGTTATAGGTGTCATTCTGGTTCCACTCTTGAACAGCTGCAAACACCTGATTCTCATCTGTGCTGATAACATGCATGTCCTGGGGAAAGAAAAGAGAGGCAGGTTACTCAGGAGAGCTCTGTGCTGCCATTTCAAATGGCACCAAATAACTGGGGAGGAGCAAGGGATATATTTAGGCTGCAGTTTATTTGGGAACTCAGTAGACAATGCTGTGGCATTTTATTGTCTACAGCCACTGAAAGCAGGTAATTCCATCCAGGAATATTTTACAGCAGCTCTCTTCTGCCAATTTTCAAAGTAGTAATTAACTGATGAGGTGTTAATTGAACATTTACATTGGCACTACAGCATTATACAGCAGCACTTTCACTCCCCTTACCAACACCTTCCTTTTAATGAATATTTTGTCTGGGGAATAGGGAGGGTTGTTTATTTGTTGGTTTTTTTTTTTCCATTTAGTATCTGAGTGATTCCACTCATGAGTATGGAATGACAGATATTAAAAATGTAGGAGTTAAAAAAAAAAAAGAAAGAAAAAGGATCATCTGCAGTAACATCTGCTTCTTGCCCAGCATTCAGAAGCCAAATATGCTCAGGACTTGATACAAGTAGGAACTAATGAGGGAACATCTGCTGTTATCTACTGTTTCTAATGACAATGTGGGCAGGAGCCAAGGCCCTGGACCACTGTACTGAACTTCACACCCCAAGAAATAAATCAGAAAAACAACCCTAATCCTCACTAGATATAAAGAACAGAAATGTAGTTAGATCACTTCACATAGCAAGTGAAACTTGCTTTGCCTGGTCTCTTCTCTGTGTTACAGCAGGCAAGAAGCAATGATAAGATTGCATAAATGAAGAAAAAAACAGGAATTATTGAACCTGATCTCATCTTTCAATGCCTGGAGAAATTATTACCCATTTTATTTTATTTTCCATTACAATGGAAAAGCCACCAAGAGAGAGATTGTTATAATGAAATTCCCAGTCTCTATCTGCCCAGCACAGGCACCCTGAGTTCTTTGGTGCCATAAAAATCTGTGGAGGTAGGAAAAGAAATGAAGATTTCTTAGCACCAGGTGATTCCCAGAAGACTCAGCTGCTCAGTCTGTTTTGGGCAGATATCCCAAAGCTATTTTGCTTCCATGAATCTCAGCCAGGACTTTCTATATGCAAAACTGAGAACTTTATCAGAAAATATACTCTTTGGAAGCGGATGCTACTTCTCCCTTCTGCTAATAATAGTCTTAGAAAATTCAGTGTCTGGTGGCTTTTTAGGGAGGATTAATACTTCCAGATGAAGTCTTATAATGTAAAAATAAAAAAGTAATATAATGAAGAAATTTGATCTATAAATTTGAAAGTGGATTCACCATGGAGTTAAGATGCAGAACAGTTGCTTGTTCATCCAGATCTGGAGCTGAATACATAGTGGATGAATGTGCACTTGATTTACTTTCTTCTCTGCATTGGAGAAAATCATGTCCCAGAAGATGGGCTCGTTTTGTGAAGGAACAGATTGGCTTAATTCCCGAGGCAATAGGAAAAGTAATGTGAGTCCCACTGAGTCCCACTAATTTTGGCAGTGAACAGACATCCTCTCTCAGCTCCAGCTGTGCCAGTAGGAGTTACAGCCACAGCTGTTTGTCTGTGGCTCCTCTTTTCAGACTGTCACCCTGGTTCAATCAGCAGGTGTTCCCAGTGTGCTCCAGGCAACATTGGCTAGCACAGCTCTAATCACAAGTGTTAATTTCTGCATATGGTCAGGCCTCTCCATTTAAACATAGACTCACATAGCAAGTGAAACTTGCTTTGCCTGGTCTATGTACTTTTTCATTGCCTTACCATTTCATCCAATAGTTTAGCAAAAACTGGAGGACAGGGGTAAAAAGATACTTTCACCAACACCAGAGGAAACTGAAGGCAATTTCGCAAATGCTGAATAAGCAAATGAGTTAATTTATTCACTAGATGCTTCCTGCATTTGATCAGATGGAAGTCTAAAGAAGATTCCAGGAAGGCTGAAGGAATTTAAGCCTAGGGAAGCAGAGATTGAGACGGAATTGGCATAATAAACGTAATACAGAAAGTCAAAAAAGACAACATTCCAACTGTGTGCCTTTGGAGATAAATTAACTTTCCCTCTTAATATGGCCTTGTCCAATAGATGCAGCAATGATGCACAGTTTGATGGACATGGATTAGTATATGGGCATCAAACAGATCTTGGACTAGCATTTGGAATTTCTTCATTTCCACATCAGGAAAATTAAAATTAATCAGCATATCATATTATGTTTTTTTTTTTCAGGGTGGGGATTAATTTCTTGGGGGAGAGGAATAATGCAAAAAGGCAGCCTTCATCTTGATATAACACAAGCTCCTTACAGAGATGGAAGAGGACAGGAATGTGAAGCAAGGCACCTGTCTCAAACAGTCATCATCACCTTTAGGGGCTCCCCTTGCATTTGTCTACTGAGAGGCTGAGCTTTTTTCTCTCTGTTCCAGAGCATACTGGAAGTACATTAATATGCAGTTCTGCTATCTGTCCCTTTTGCCTTTTCCAAGACAAAAGTAACATGATGCTGTACATGGGTTTGATCAGGTGTCTCCTCAAATGACTAAAAGCCAAGGCTTTCTCAATTGCTTAACAATTGCCCCTTTTGCATTTGGTCAGGGAACTTTTTCCCCTGGCAAATTAAATAGTAGAGATGTGTAATGCCAGTTTTATTCTGCCAGCTCAGCTGGTCAGAGCATGGGACTAATAACAAGGTTGTGGGATCAATCCCATATGGGCCCTTTACTTAAGAGCTGGACTTGATGATCCTTGTGGGTCCCTTCCAACCCAGAATATTCTGTGAAATGTCTGTGAAGATGCTGGCTCTTGCCTTTGCCTTCTGTGAAATTACTGGGGCTGTCAACTCTTTTAAGGTCTGTATTTATTTATTTTTGTTATTGCTTCTTCCATCAGGATGTGCATCCTGAGGCTGAAAGCAGGTGATGAATTTAAAACAGAGGTACCAGATGCACCCATCCCATCACTATTCAACCCAATGCCAGTTAACACAGGTCTTTTTAAAAGAGAAATTGCTTGACTTGCTTCAGTATTCTCAAATGTCTGCCCAGTGCATTGGTCTAAACTGGAGTAAATGCACCCTGTGTGATTAACATGAGTGACACTGCAGTGTGTGACACAGCCCATATTGTGGTGCTGGGGTACAGAACAGGCAGCATCAACCCACAGATCAACATCACTGCAACCCTTAAGAGGTCTCAATAAACAATATTTACAGGGTTAACACAACCTATGCAGGCATCTGATTGAGTAGAACAGAGTTTCAAGTTTATTTAGGCTTTTAATCAAAGTAGCTACAAGGCTGCTAATGTCAACAAGAATATTTTAGTTTGATTTGCTGTAGGCCATTCTGCCTGAGCAGCAGCATCACCTGCCAAGGCTGCCTGCCACCACACGCCTCCAGTTCAGGAAGAGTGACACAAAGAGACAAAAAAGCTTGATATTTCCATCTTCAATTCCAGAAGTCACTTAGTACTGTTTACCATATTTGGCCCCTTTTTCTTAGCTGAAGGAGATGAAAGAGAATTTGGGCATAAAAGAAGTTGTATGTTCCAATTCCTTGAATAATATAACTTTCTGTACATTTTTCATAAAAGTGACTATTCTGCTTTGATGGCAGCCTCCTAGACAGCCACAGTTCCACTGTAGCTCCTTCCAAGCCAAATGCAGCTCTTCAGACTTTGAAGATATTCCGAGATTGTGACAAAGCATCTTTCTTTGGGTCAAATAACATGAATATATTGCTCCAATTCCTGGAACACATTGTAATTTAACTCTAACGCATTTTCCCTGCCTTTCCAGTGATTTCTTTGAGAAGGTGGACAAAAAATAAGTGTGGGTTAAAGGAAACAATAAGTTTAAAGCAAACAGTGTCTCTACAGATGGTCTGAATTGGCTGTAAATAACAATTTTTATTTGGCTTTTACAATAACCACGCTAAAATGCAACTCCATTGCTAAGGGCTCCTCCAAATAACACCTATTTAAATCTGATCTGAATTCACAGAGTATTTTCACTTGTTTGGGTAGGAAGTTTCAAAGTATCTTAAAATGTGGCTAAAAATTTTGAGGCAGACCACAGGTCTCTTGTGTCAGAGCTAAATTCTCATGGCTTCTGGTGTGGTCCTCACTGCCCTGCAAGCTGGTTTCCAGTGCTGTGAACAGGAGTAAAGGCTCCAACAGCAGAGTAGGGAAGGTGAGGCTGGGTTTGAGCTGCAGACAGCCAAGTGAAATTAGCCAAGTTATCCCTTTCAACATTTCCACCTACAAAATCTGACCTTGCACTTTCTTTTTTTTTTTTTTTTTCTTATTCTTATGACAATCCCTGCTTAGTTTCTGGGAATGTATTTGTCTTCTGATGTTAGACCTCATATAGAATCCATAAGATCATTTGCTACCTTTCATCTTAAATCTCATTTAGGACAGACTATATCAAGAATGAAAAGGAAAAAAAAAAAGTCCTCTGTCTTTGTTAAGAACCCATTAGGACACCAGCTGCAATTTGGTGGTTTCTTCAAAATGAAGCTAGCATTTTATACAGGTCTTTCAAAAAATTCAGCTTCAGAAGGCAGAAATATCCTTTCAATCTCCAATGCTAATTCACCATTGTTAATTAGGCTGGAGACAGAGCAGGCACACAGAGACATCTTTCTGCTTGGTTCCCATTAAAACCTACTAATGAGGCAAAACACAAAAAAGCAACCTATACAAGACAGCAAGACGAGAGGGGAATTTTAAGACAAAAAAAAAAGAGAATCCCCTCCAAAATATAATTAATTAAGCATAAAGAAATGGTAATTGACATGGGCTGTGGTATCTGTCTACATTTCATGCTCATGTTCTTGACTAGCCAAAGTGCTGACTTTTGATTTTAGTCCTTTCTTGCTTGCAAACGTTCTGTTAAAGAAGAACACTGTTCTCACTCACTGCATGTCATCTTGCAGTTACTTGTGTTGGACTCTAGATCTTCTGTGCAACCAAAATATCTGAAGGCTCATATGGGGATTCCAGCAGCAGCAACCTACCTTGGGCAAGGAGTACTTTGGCAGCTTCATCTGTGCAAATGGGCTCCTCCTATAAGAAACGTAATAATGTGGTCTTCCTCCAGATGTCAGCTATGAGAGAAGCAGGAAAGTTATCATCAGGTTTTTCTTTTTTTTTTTTTTCTTTTATTATCAGAAAGACTATCAAACAGAAGCTGTTAAGAGAAATACCACAGTGTGGTGGCAATGGCTTAAACTGCAGCGCGGTTACAGCTGAGGAATAAACATTGATCCAAATGACAGTGGCTGAAAAAGAAAACAATAGGAATCCCATTCTCAGCAAAGAGAGACAAAGGCTAGAATCTCATGTGAAAACTTGTGAATAGTGAAGTCTTGACTTTGCTGGGCCATTGTCACCTCCTGATAGCACAGCTCTCCTGTGCCTTACCAGAACACTCTCTGTTCTTTGCTATCTGCAGAGCTGCCCTGTAGGCTGTTGATTAGCAGACATGAAGCTTGATTTTTATTTGGCCCTGGAAAAGCCATCGCAGGTATCTGCTACGAGATCAGCTAAATATTCACAGATATGGAGGGCAGGAGAAGCTTGGTCGATTTGGTATTTTTGTGAATCTGGTCATACATTTAAGTGCATAAATACTGATGGCAGACCTTGAAAATGCTGGGTTAGAGCAATGTGAGGTATCATTTTCTACCACCTATTAAAGGAGGGAAAAAGAAAGAAAAAAGCTGTCAATTTTTTCTAGCTTCCAGTGCTGCTGAAGTATAATCAATGTTTGTAAAGTACTTTGAAATCCTTGGATGAAAGATACTGAAGAACAAATATTCCAAGGGATTCTCAGTGCAGAACTTTGCTTTAATTGCTTGATACCTGAGCTTATCAAGACTTTTCTTTAGTAGTAAGTGTTTTAAAATGCAATGCAGTAGTTTAAAATGCAAGATACACAGAGGCCAAGTTCATACCAGATTAAGTAAAATAAGCACTATTTCTCATTCTAAAGCTCTTCAACTCTTTTTTAAGGGAACTGGGCAAAAGTTAGGGGAAGGAAGGCCAGAAATATTTTTTAATGAGAGAGTGTGAGTTTGTAAATAAAACAAGTTTAGTGGGAAAATAAACTCCAATTCCTTTATCCTAGTGCTTTTAAGCCTACTAATTCATTCCAAATGGCTTAGCTGCAGAAAAGCCAGATGGAGATCAAGGAAGGAAGGGAAGGCTAGAAGGAGGGTGTTCATCTATTCCTCCAAGCATACACAGCCTGGCAGAGGGTCATTCCTCCTCTGAAGAACAGAAGGGATAACACCAGATCCAGCATCAGCCAGGATGGCTAAAGAGAAACACTCCAGCTCCTGTGTCAGTGGAGCCACAAACTCAGAGCCACTCTGGAATGAGAGAGTGGCTGAACAGTGATGCATGCCCCTGTTTTCCCTGCCACATAAACATTTCCCTTTTGCCTCAGACACACTAGGCACAAAAGCTGTTCTGAAGCATATGTGCCAGATTTATTTGTGGATTATTTAGACTGGTGTTTAAGACTGAGTTCATTAACTGAAGCAAATTAGCAATCAACTAACCCAATGTAAATTATAAAATCCTCTCTCTTCCCTCCACTCACAAGCATGCTTAAATATAAGCTGTCTGGAAGCCCAGTTTAGTGCTAATGATCTCCAGTTCACCTCCACATTCCCTACAATTCTGTTGTTATTTTTCTCCTCTTCAGCTGACATTAAATGGACACTGGCAGCAGCCTAATGAAACCCACAGTGGTTCAAATCTATTCACCAGCTCTCACCTGGAACACAGCCTGGCTGAGTACATCCCATCTTCTGCCATTTCACTATAATCACAACTGAGGCATAACAATAAAGCCTGATTACTCCTTTGGTGCTTTCCCTGACTCCCTCCCTTCTTTCTTATTTCCCTCTTATACTCAAAAAAGCTTTGGTCTACTCCCTTGTAATAGCGGATGAGTGACACACCACTTCCAGCTGGGGGGTTAAAGCAGTAATTCCAGAGTGCTGATGAGATTGCAAGGAGTGGCACAGAGCACTCCAGCACACAGAGAACATACTTCAGGCAGGAACTCTATGGCCCTACAGCAACAAGAAACTAGAGCTTAAAGGAACACAGTTAGCATTGTAACAAAGTGCTACAACCCACTCAGGGCCTTTATGGATCCAGTGCTGTCCGAGTAGTTGCAAAGTAACACACATGCACACACATGCAAAGGAAAGCAAGAAAAAGTAATAGAAGACAGAATAATATAATATAAAGTAATAGAATAAATAAGAGAGGAGGGTGTTCTGCACCTGAACAAAGACATAATCACCCTGGACGATCAGGGAGTTATGGTCAATGTAGCCTGGAAAGGGTTTGCTGCGAGTGGCTTCACTGCAGTTCTGCATCTTGCAGGTGATGTACTGGGCATCTGAAAGGAAAAGAACAAAAACAATACACTTGAGATCCTGAGTGCAGATTCTCTCTACTGTCATAAACCTGTTTGCTGAGGCAGCACTTTTGCTTCCCAGATCCATGTGAAGTGAACTGACACCATCCATTCAACACCACACAACCCTTCTTTCCCCTGCATCCTTCCTAAATCCACCCTTGATTACTTTCTTCCTTTAATACCCTTCCTTATTTAGCTGCCTCAACCTCCCATTATTTCTTTCATTCTGCCCTAGATCAGATGTCAGAGCTATAAATTTTTACCAAGGGCGAACCTTCTATGATGCACCTCTGTATTTCCTACAGCACTTACACTCTGTAGAGTAACTCAGATCAATTTGGAAAGTACCTCAGACCAACTCCTGCTCAGGGGTTTTACCTACTTCTCTGTTGACAACATAGGTAGATGCACTCTGGCAGACCTGGGCAATCATTCCACACTCTCTTGTAACTCTGTAACTTAGAGCTGCAAATTAAATGGCCTAAATGCAGCCATCCATCTCACAGCCATGCCAGCCATCTTATCCACTGTCACTATGTGGGATGTCTTCACCTCCTATTCTGAAGCACTGCAAGGTGCTCATCTCATAATCTGTCACCTGAAGAAAAACAATTTGACTTTCTTCATGGGGACAATTTATCCTAGAACACAGAACCAGATTCTCAGTAATCTGTTTGAACTCTTCCAGATTCACTAAGAATTTACACTTTGTTTTATGACAAACCTGATCCACAGAAGGCACAATTTTGGCTTTTTAACATTAGTACTTACATGACAGAAACACTACATTGCATTTAATGTTAGAAGTACTTCTAATAATTTTCCCTGGAGAGACACAGCCCCTTGTTTGATATAATTACCACCTTCAGATCAGAGAAATAGCATTTTACACTGAAATAGAAAAGGCTGGAATTTTACCATCTTGTATTTAATCTTGGTTTTAATTAAAATCTATCATTTGACATTTCTTTCCTTGCTTCTAAGGGCTGTTGACTTCTGCTTGAAGCAGACACGCAGGGTAATGAACCTTCAGGAAAGTTTGATGAGGGATGATTTTTCTCCAGCATTTGCAGGGTTCTTGGAATATATAAAGTGCTCAGTATTATCAGTCACTGCCGTTTATAACATTTTATGCTTTCGCAGCTCGCTGCAAAACATTAATGAACACAGCCTGGGCAGCATGATCCAAATGTATTTCCCTTCAGAGGGACATGATTTTTTCCACATTAGCCACGAGAGGGCAGGGAACGACGTAATTCCCAGCCTGCTCATTCCTGAGAGCTCAGGAAGGTTCCCTTGCAGAGCTGTGCAGCCCTCTGCTCCTCTGCAGCCAGGAAGGAGGGGGGCCACAGTCTCTCCCCCCACCCTACAGCGCTGTGTGGGGCAGCATGTCCCCTCCTTGTCCTAAGAGTGCTGAAAGGTCACAATAAGGTCTCCTCTGAGACTTCTTTTCTCCAGGCTGAGCAAGCCCAGCTGTGTCAGCCTTCACATGGAGATGTGTTTCAGCCCTTGATCATCTTTGTGGCCTCCTCTGGACTTGCTCCAACAGCTCCACAGCTCTCCTGTGCTGAGGGCTCCAGAGCTGGACACAGAACTCCAGGAGGGGTCTCTCACTCTGCCACAACAAAGTCCAATATGAGTGAAATATGTGCCAATCCTGAGCTTCAGCAAAGCAGCCTCAGTTGAAATGGTCCTACTGCCACCTGAGCTGTTGAAAAGTCTGGGGGATTAAGGAATCTCCTCCACAAGAGATTTTAAAGAGCAGGCCAGGTTGACATCCATTAGAGGGGACTGAGGTTCTTTGGATCCTGCTTTAATGGAGGAGTGGGGACTATCCCTATTTCTGCTGTGATCACAGGAGTCTGTGCAGCAGTGATTGTATCATTGATGAAGATTTACTAAGGCAATTCCTGTGAACTTTTACAGTGCAATTCTCCATGGCTTCACTTCTAAAATGCCAGTAATAACTACTAAAGGGCAGAGCACTGAAATTGCTTAAGCTAATCTCCCAAACAGCCAAACACTGAGATGTGCACAAGAAAAGCTCCTTTTGCTACAGGAGACAGAAAAAAGGAAAAGCAGGCTTCTTGCAGTGCCTGGTTCTCACTTTTTTCCTAGGGGAAGATTTTCTGTGTTCACATTAACTCAAGGATTTTTTCCATTTCATTCTCGCGGACATTTCATGTGACTCCATTGGCAGAGGTTTGTAATTTAGCATTAATTAATGTCAATTAATGTATTCAGTTGCTAAGCTCTGGAATTAATTTCATTAGTTTTCCTGCACAGATGTTTTCCCTGCCATAGGTAATTAGGACATTATGCTTTTCATTTCCAGAACCCTCACCTCCAACAACAGCTGCTGTTTTTAATATACAACAACAAAGTCACACTGTGCCTGGAGAGAAGAATATAGCAACTCCCAGCTCTTACACCCCCAGATGTGTTCATTTTTGACAGGTTTAGACACCCAGAGTAGGAATCTTCTCAGGGAATGGCAGCTATTTCTAAAGAGGAAGCAAGAAAAGTCACAGAACACAACGGAGGAGGCATCTTGTAAGGGAAGCCTCTGACAAAATTAATCTGTTTCAGTGGTGAAAGAGAATTGCAAAAGCTAACACAGAAAAAGTTAAGAGCCAGGGGGACTCTGTGTCATGAAATATTTCAATTTTTTCCATTTAGCTTGAGCACCATGTTCATATGTTCTCAATGCAAATGGATCCAACCTGTCCCAGAGACATTTCTTGGCTCAGCTGGTGGAGAAGGAAGGTTATTGGTGGTTACTGGAGGCTGGTTGGCCTCTGCAAAAGTAAACAGGAGAGTTTTAGATCCCTTCCTAAAGCAGTGGGACTTTCTTCAGGATATCTTGTTGACAAGTGCTTTATTTTGGATTAAATATCAAACCCTAATATCCACTGCTTCCTGGTGTAAGCTTGCATGTATGTCTTCTCAAAACCTTATTAGATCACAGGGAGAGTCAGAGAAAATTGTCACTGTACTCTGCAAATGTATAATTTATATTTTTCCTGTCTTTAGTTCATTGAAGAATGTGTCTTTTCCTCTATCAATTAACCCACTGGGGACAAATCAGGAGTTTTATACAATGCAGTCAATGATCTGTTTCTCTCACAGATTTTCTGTGGAGCATCCCAGTTCATTACTGAGCAACTTAGACATTAGGGACAGTTTCTGCTTTTGAAGCATGACTGGCATCCTGTAACTAATGACCCAAAAGAACATGGTAGTGACATATGCCACTGAAAGACCCTGGCCTGTAACCCCTCTCCCTCAGTGACTAATAACACAAGTCTAGGTTGCCTTAGCAGTGCAGGTACAACTTCAGCATCCAGAACCTCCCATGGCAATGAATTTCACAGTTCAAATAAAGATTCTCCCATACTTTAATCTTTTTTTCCTTGAGAAACACACAAAATGACTGTTCTTTATCCATTTCCATCTGGTCTGAATGTTGATTTGTGAAACATGCATGGTATGGGAATATGCTCACAACTCTCCAGGACTCAGCAACTGCAAAGCAATTAACCAGTAATGAAGATCAGTGAAATGAAACCATCCCATTTACTAACTACTCACAAATCTGGTTTTATCCTGCTGCTACTCCTTCTTCATTGCTTATCAGCATCAGAAATCTTTCTTTACTTAGGGAAGCATATCCTCTGTCATAAAGCTATAATGAGAGAAACTAACAGATGTCATTCTCCAGGACAAATACTAATCATGATCAGGAAAAAACTAACCACAATCAGGAAAAGAAAAGAAAAAAAATCACTGCACAGGTTTAGGGCACTGTGGGAATTCATTCACCACTGTAGCTACGTTAGGAAAAGACTGCCAGGTTAGGCTGCCTACTCATTTTTTCCACAACAGTGATTATTTTATTCTTCCCAGCAATTTCCTGTGAAAACAGAAATTAAAGTACTAGTGCAACTTTGTGATTCAGGCACTATTGGCCAGATGCTCAGTCCCTGTGGAGCAGCAAGCAGAACATGTCTGCTGGCCCCAGGTGAGACTTTGGTCTTACCTGCATCACAGCAGCACCTAAATTATCTTTCAGTAGCAAAAGCTGCTATGTAAATCAGGACAGCAGAAGAAAAGTAAATGAAACAAAACTACTTTTTAAATGTCAGGAGCTCTCTAAATCTTTGCCAGCACATTATAAAACCCCTTAGCTTCTTTCATCCACATTAAAAAAAATTAAAAACTTTACTCTAAATAAATTAGTCTCTTATCTACAAAAGCAAATGCATGGCTCATAAATGTAATAGTTGTTTTACTGTTTTACTCTCTATAGAAACTGTTATTTAGACATCCTCTGAGTCAGTTTTGCCATTCTCTGGAGGGCCAGTGGGTACCCAGTTAGTTTCCAAATGCCTTGTAGGAATCCATCTTTCTAATTTGCACCAACAGTCTGGATTCCTCAGCGGGCACCACCTGAATAAAAATTACCTCCCATTTAATTAGCTTGAATCAGGCCTTATTGGGATAACCCTACCAATCTCAAGTCAGATAAGCCTGTTAATTTTAGGATCTTGTGTATTCTTCAGAAACCTGAACCCCACATGCCATTAAGTTTATACCTTCTGAAAACACTTTAAGTTGCATTTGAGCAAACCTAGATTTAACTTCCACCATCACCCTGCCTGCTGGCCGTGGTGGTGAATGTAACAAAGAGAAGCTTATAGTGTGATTCAGAACCATAGGGGATTAATTGTCTTACTGGGGTGTTGTCCTGAAGCCAGACCAAAAAAAAAAAAAAAAGAATAAAAGAATCTCAATTCCTGCTGACTTTGCTGGCTTACCTTTGATCCTCTTCCAAAATCAAAGCGAAACACCAGGGACACCCAAGCGTACAAATGGAAATGTGAGATAACATTCATATTAACTTCTTCCAACCAGAAAAATCAGTTTTACCACTATGGTCTCAGCCCCAGATTGATATGGATTGGGCCTGAAGCCTTTCAAAAATAAACAAAAGCATCCCATTCCACAAGATGAAAATCTGTGCGGTGCTGTCCAGAACTTACACAACAGGATGAAAAACATAAAAGGCAGCGATTAGCCCTGCAAATCTGTCTCCACCAATAGAACTAAACTGAGCAGGTTGTACTCAGCTTGCTCATCACTGCCTGCACCCTACTTTGATGAGACACAGTGTGTTCAGGAGTCCACATTTTTTCTGGATCCCAAGGGAGAAAAAAAAGAAAAAAAGTAGAGAGAACGTGCACTCAAGAAGAACATTGCTAGCCAGATCCTCAGCAGGTGTAAATCAATGCCACTGAAGTTACACTGCTTTATGCCTGCTGAGGAACTCTTGTTTTGGTCCTTGCAAGCCTTTTACATTATGCACATAAGCATAATAAATTAAGTGCAGGGACAGACCATAATCAGAGAGCAGAGACAGAGAATTACTGGTGTTGTTCTCTGCCCACTGTGAGCTGAATATCCCTCAAGTGCATCATCAGAACACAGCTCCCTAAGCATCATGTGTAGTGCTTCATCTCAACGACCTCAAGTTTTTAATGACTTCTAAGAGCAGTATTTTGTGCTGAAATAGACACTGTCCTGTCAGAATATTTCCTTTTAGAATGTCCCAAGAAATAGAAAGCCTCATGCTCCGAGCCTTGCTGCCACATCAAGTAAGTGAAATTGAGGGGAGAAATAATAATCACAGATCACAAATTATAAGAAACAGAGATAATACATTCTTTCACTGTCACTAATCCTACATATCTTGAAATGAAAAGACCTTTAAAACTTTATGGTTTCTATCGCAACTGTTTCTTTTCAAAATTCTTATTCCAAAAAGTTCTCTTTCAAGTTAAATTTTCTAAGTTAAAAACAAGAATACATTACAATTAACTTTCCAGATATTTTTTACGTTTCCAATGACAAAATGCACATTTTAAGTAGCACCACTGTATGTGAGGGTACAATTCAAGGGGGAACTTTATCCATTAAAAAAAAAATTAATTGAAGGCATCATTAATACTTCTGTACTGCAAATGGTAAAAACCTTCTCATTATGTTGCAGGAAAACTTATTTACTGAGAAAACAATATGAAATTAAAATTACTAGATCCCTGGCAGCTGGGCATTCACTGTGATTCCTGCCTGAGGCAATCCAATGTTGTGGAAAAGAAATCCATGGAGAAAGATCTGCAAAGGCAGTGGAGCTCAAAGTTAAACCTTGAAAAAGCCTGGATGGGAGGAAAAAAGGCCAGCAGGTGGCTGAGGGTGCCTGAGAGAATTTTCAGCCAATTAGGATAATATTTTGGAGTTGCAGGTAAAGGAGGCTCCTGGAATAGGAAAAAAACCAAAAAAAAACTACCTCAAGAGGCAAAGCAGGGAGGGAAAGGAGCTGATGAAAGTGAAGGACACAATGACAGGACCTGCAGTAACAGTGAAGAATGCACTCAGACTGGTCATTAAAAGGTTTCTAATTGGGTATTTTCAAAGGTAGTACCTAAGGCAGAGTATCCTTGATCTGCTAAAACTATGAAGCAAAGAACAAGGTGATGTTATGTAGTGTGTGAACAAACAGCAGCTAAATTTTGTGACCCAGGAACTTCTCTTCAGTGTCATGTTCCCATCAAGAAAAATCACGTAAGAAGAAATAAAAGCGTTGTGTGGAGTAACTCGAGTAACTCCTTACCTATTCTTCCTTACCAACTCCTCAGCTCCTTTCACAGCCTGGTTAACCCAAACTTTTTACCTTGCTGGAAAGGCTTCTCTTCTGGCAGACCTAACTTGGAACAGCCAAACTCCTCATACTGAATGACTGAATCACTAAAAGAAGTGAGGTTTCTACTGTTGCATTGTATGGTTACAAGAATATGAGGAGAGCCCAGTACACCACAATATTTGGAAGCTGATGTACTTACGGCCATCCACTGTCCTTGCCTCCAGGTGCACGATGTCAGGCTCTCTTCCATTCCCCATCATAGACCTGTAAAAGGCAGATTGAGACAAGGGCATTAAAAACAACGTATACCATGAATGTCTGAGGTATTGCTTTCAAAGGAGATCCTCTTTAGCTGGACGTCAACTCATACTCACAAATAAGAACTGATAATTTGGAAAGAATTTTGGAGTTTTCCCTGAAATGAACTTGAATATTTTAAATAAATTTTACCATTTTATCTAATAAATGGCATTGTACTTATGAGTTCTTTATTTCTAACTCCTTTACTTCCCTTCTTTCCATCTGGAGACCTGTTCCTGTTCTCATTGGCACATGAAATTTTGAAGTTTCTCCTGGTTTGGTCAGAAGGATGCATTTCAGTTCAGGGTGAAATACAGACTTTAATTGATGGGATAATTGTATTTGCCAGCATACTAATTATAGCTGTTCCTTTTTATTGGACATTTTATGCACATTTGCTTAATTGACAGTCCTAATGATCAATGTTCCCTCATTAATTAAGAAGTTTTAAAAACTCATTTTATCCTGAGACATTTTATCACTTCTGATCTAATAAAAACAGTATTCCATTAACAATAGAAGTGTCACATTGAAAATGACTGTTTGTTCCCTCTGAATTAACAAGTAACAAAGTAAAGACATTGAGCACCGCAAATAAGGAGTTTATGGGATTAAACTTTGCTTCCATTGTTGAGGTTCCCCTGGACTGGCACTGGTCCATCAATTCCCTGGAAGAGTCCAAATGGCCAGTGGTTTGATGGGCAGCCTGAATGATGGGAGGACTGACTGCTCTATGTGCCAATCCCACTGTACAGCTGCCTCAGCTGACCTCTGACAATCAGCCTTGTTTCTGGTCTTGATCCTATCATCCAAGTCACAATCCTGGATTAAAGCTAAGGGTTAAACAACCAGTTTCTTGTTAGCTGACTGACCTCCTAGTTAATAGAAGCACGAGGGAAGATACACATTCATTTCCAGTGATAGAAAAATTAGATGTTCCCTTCAAACCCTCATTATTTTTCAGGAAATCAGAAGAGACATTCAAACAGTGATTTAGACCCTAATTCAATTCCCACTGACTGCAATCAGAGGCACCTCCAGTGCTTAATCATCATGTGCATTAACTAATAACTATTATAAAAATGTTAACAAGACTGTGTCCTGATTAATCCTTACCTTTGCTTGACAAAATATATAGCAATTCACTAGCTAGAAAAGGTTTTGTTCTCCTTTCTTGGGGACTGAAGTTCAGAAAATACTCTGAACCAGCATTGCTTTTAACTCTTCTCCATTTTTAATAACATTTATGGCAAGGTGTTTTTTCCTTAAACATTCAACTTCCACTTAAAATCTCTTCTCCCCAGTAACAGACACCAAGTGAGGGGGGAAGGAAGCAGTTTCCTAAGGCATTTTTATTATGCCTACTATGATCAACAGATTTAGGGCCAAAATGCTGGGCCTGTTCATTACAATTTAGTTCAAGATAGACAGATGCCAGTGAAAAACAGCTCTAAAAAAACTGCAGAAGGACAAAGCTAGCATGTCTCCTCTTTATTCTTGTTTATTTAAGTGAGATTTAAATACTGAAACTGGAATATTGGAATAGCCCACCTGGAACTAGGCTATTGCAGAAGACACAGTACAGCTTTGTCAGTTCATTCCTCCTCCTCACCTCACACACCTCCACGGGGATGTGAACTCTCCAAAGAAATAAGGAATAGATTCCACAAATTTGAATATTTTGTCTCTTAAGAGTGCAACAATGGTGCTCATCCAGCAAAGCACACGAGTCTACACTCAGGTGTTTTGTGAATTTCCTCCACATAGTGCTACTCTGACCCCAAGAGAAACATCTTTTGCAACTTCTCAGGCAAAGACAGACAATTTTATGAGCCATAATTTACATCAAACTTTTAGGTGCCTTAAGAGCAGCATCTAAAGATCTGGACCCCTCAAGCCCTGAAAGTAGTCACCTGCATATTACTTAGTCTCATACTACAACAGCCAGTACTGGGACTGTAGGAGCTTCAATTCAAGGCATCATTTGTCCCATGGGGGTACAGATCAAGGCCAGCTGAAACACAGGTGGTGATAAACCTCCAGGACTTTCTTTTGATGTCTCCTAACCCCTGTGACTTGGAAATGTGATGACAAAGATGAAAAGTAAGGTCCAGAGGAGGAAATTCCTAAAGTGAAATAGGACATCTGAGGTATAGTCAAGAGCCATATCCATGACTTCCTATCTGCCAGATCTTTCTCCCTACATTAGAAAATACACATTTCATTGCTTTGATATATAATAGGCTTAATTTATTTGTGACAGCACAAGGTCATGGTCAAGCCTATAATATTATATGCCAACATGAAAAATCAGTTGTAAAGAACAAGCAAAATACAAACACACATCTGCTCAAATCATTATTAACTGTACAGAGCTGACAGCCAGAAACATATCACTTCCATCTGGATTCTGCTGAGAGCTTACTGACCAGCATTTTTGTAATGTCACATTTTGGATCATGCTGTCTTGTTCCATGGTAGCACTAGGATATTTCTTTATACATCCCTCCATACCACCTGAAAAGCCACATAAAGCAATACTCAGCTTACCCAGTTATACACCACAGATATTTAACTCTGAACTAATCACACTCAACTCTCTTTGCAGGCAGAGAGATGAAACAGGCAGTTTTGCACTGTGGATCAGCTGAACAGTGTTAGATATGACTTTATGAGAGAATTTATCCTAGAAATGCCTGTTTCTCTCCATTGAATTTAAGATATCTGGACACCCACACTACAGACACCCACATGTGATCATATAAAGGTCCCAAAGTAGGAAACACAACAGACCTGAAATATGTTTATTACCTAATTTTAAAACCACAAATTACAGATGAGGTATGGATTTCAATTAAAGGGGTAATTGAATGTCCTGAGCAGTCCTCTTCCTTAGAAATGTTTTATATACCTTACATCAGCCTTATTATTTACTCTAGGACATATAAAAGCCTAGGAGACATTCAGAAATGCAATATTGACCACAGTGAGCATATACAGGAGATAAATATTGTGCTTTTGGTTGTACAGCCCCTGAGAACACACTCTCTCTAGGAAGACAGACATCTCCTTTTACATGCATAGGACAATCTGTTCCTAAAGCATCTACTGGAAAAAAAGGTGTTAGGAACTGTAGGATATATATCAGATTTCTTGAATTTTTAGTATGTCAACCAAATCAATCATGACACTACCAACCATCCAGCTATTCTATCAGTGGGTTTTCTTGTATTTTTCATTTGGCTGGGAGGAAACAAAACAAAAGCATTATCCTTAGAAGCTGAGAAAGTCAACGCACTTCTACAAGCCTGAGTATTATTAAGTAAGAGTTTTAAACCCATGGCATCAGTATGAAAAGGAATGAATAACTGATTACAAAGAAATTCCATTCCTGACCAGACTGGAAGGTTCTTAAACCAAAGCTAGAATGATCAAAAAAAAAAAACAAGCTTCACATGTGGAAGAAGGAAACTACATGCTGTATTGGCCCAAGAGAGCACCAAAACCTTCAGCTCAGTGTTTCTAACTTAACACAAGTGCCCACTGTACCTCATTATCTTTTGTGCACATGGTCAATGCAACACGGGCAATGCACTGCTTCCCAAGGTAGACGAGAAGAGTGCTGTGTGCTCAACAGCTGATAAACCAAGCATCCTACAAACAACAGGGGTACAGATGAACAACATTCTGGGACCCACTCAGCTACTGACTTCTCTCAGAAATCTCTCTAAAAATAAACAATAGGCCCAAATTTGCCATTCCCTATTCTGAGCAACTTCTGTTCGTTATGCTGGCAGTGCTTTCTTCTCATATTTCTGAAATCCATTCTTCCCTTTCAGCATCTGTTCTCAAAGACCAAACACTCATATACCCACAAACTTTTCTTCTTGCCTCAGTCTATGTTTCCACTTTGTGGTAAAATGCCAGCATGTCCTTTGTTCGTCCCTTTAATCTCAGGCTTTCTGTAATACTCCCAGAAACTTAAGGACACCAGGGATATCCTTGCAATGCTTTCTGTTGAATGGTGCCTATTGTATTTTTGTGATTAACTTTAAGTGTTTTGTTGGTATAATTGTCTGGATGTTTTGAAAAAAGAAAAAGGAAAAGAGAAAGAAAAAAAAATCTTTTGGGAAAAGGAGGATTTAGAAAAGCCAAAGGGAGTGCAAGGCAATGACCCCACTGCCTTTACACTGAAGATGCTTACATTTTGAAAAATTTAGGACCCCCACGGTCCTATTACAAAGTTGCTTCCTAAAATTTTAATCACTATCAAGCCTGCTAAGTAGTTATCTGCACTTGAGAGCCTCACAAATCGATACCACTGGCTGCAGCACAGTAATTGCTCTGAATGCAGATTCTACATCCACCGTGAGAAGCGGCACAGGGAAAAGACCCCAAATCATCCCCTGGTTTGGAACTAGGCTGAACTAAACAAAAGCAGCCTGGCACTGCCCGCTGCACAGTAAATGCTAGTTGGCATATTTCTGTAGTGACCAACCCCTTGCCATCTTCTCTGTCTGAAACATTTCTAAAACCTTGGCTTCCTTGGCCCGTCAGCTCCTCTGAGCCAAGAAAATTCAATAGAGACCCTGTTATCCTGGGGTTTCCACCTCTTCTATCTTTTTTCACTTCCAGGGACAAAAGCAATTGTTTATGGATGCTGGGAACTGATGAGGCTTGCAAGGCAGTCAGACCACTCAGAACTGCAAAAAGGCATCATTGTGAAGAAAGCAAAAGCTTCTACTTGCTGCACCTAATTTCAAACTACCATTTTTTCATAAACAATGAACTCAAAACACCAGACAATAAGGGCTGCATCTCAAGGATTTGTGCATTCTGGAAAGCAGCTTTGGGTGCCTTTGGTTTTGGATGCTTGACTTCAGACACAGACACACTGTATCTGGGACTATATGCACAAGAAACTCGAGGGCAATCTTTTTATATGTATTTCTTGTATCATACATGCTCAGAGCAGCCAAGATCAAACGGCTTTTAAGACAGGCAGTAGAAGACATTGTTATTGCAAATGGCCCAGAATGCCAAATGCTACCATATCCTTTTCACAGACAGAACCAGTGTGAATGTCCCTCATTCTTTATATGCACACAGAGGCCCTATGCAGATTTCCTGTATCTCAGAGGAAGTGACCAACTGCAGAATTAGGACTCCTGTGACCATACCTCACCTGCTTTGGGGTAAACAGGTATGATTTGTTCATGCAGCAAAGGCTGGCAGACATGACACAGCAGCATGTCTCTACTAAGGTGGATGGAACAAGATCCACACAGTTATGGCCATTTTGAGATTACCAGTGCTGAGTGGGAGTAGCTCAGATGTGGCTGCAGTGCCAATGCCAAACAGAAAAGTGACATTGCTTGGAAAACCCAGTTTGACTGCTCAGCGCGAAAAATGCTCATGTGCCTCAGCTGCATTCTGCAGATGGCTTTGTTCTTAACAAGCTATATATTTAAGATGCCTCCTGACCCTCAGCAATCCCTCTTCCTAGTACCAATTTGAGCAAATCCCCATCTCCACATACACTGCATTACACAGAAAGACTAAGTAGCTGTAACAGTCATGTGGAAAAGGGAATGTACTCCTAGAGATCCTTATGCCAAAGTTGTCCTATGAGCATAAATATTCTAACAAGCTTTATCCTGTCACAATAAAGCCATAAAGTTGCTTTGTTCAGCACATGATAATGGCTTTGTAATTCAATTATTGGTAGAATTTGCCTTTAGGGATTTATCTTCCTTTAGCCTCAGCACTCACGCGAATCCCTTATCGTAAATCTTGCCAATGCAAAACCAGCTCCTCCACTGCCTCTGGACATATCCTGCCACTTCATGTTAAAAAACTGACACCTTCCTCCAGCTTAGTGAATGGCAGGTTTTTGGTTTTGTTTTAAATGCCAGAATGAAAACAACAACAAGAGTGCATGACGCTCATGTTGTCCTCAGTAGCGCCAATTTTTTGGTCCCACTGATGTTTCTATAACACTAAATTCTAATTGCATTCATAAAAATAGTAACATGTAGCACTGAACAGGGAGCTTTTTGTCCAAAGATACAAAAGCACTTGACAATCAACCTTTAAGTAACCTTCCCTGCATGGTACTGATTTGTTCAAGACCTATGGAAAAGTACAAGACAAGCAGACCAAGTTAGAAATAGGGGCTGAGGAAAATTTTTGTTCTCAGCTTTATAGATAAACTTCACTGATTAGTCAAGAGCACAGGGGCCTCATTGATTTGACCAAGATCACACAGTTGCTATGTGGCAGAGACAAAAATAGAGCCTGAGAGTCCTCCAGGCTCCTTTTTCTTTTACTACTATATTGACTCCATGAGGACTTTGCAGATACTCTCTGTTCCTTTTTTTGCTTGCAGAGGTCAGTGAATCTGCCCCAGGGAGCTTAGTGTGGGAGGCAATTCTTGTGGTTTCTTTAGTTCAGTCCCTATTATGTGAAATTCTACAGATTTTACTATTCCTGGAACATACTTTAAAGACGTCTTTCTAGCTTTAACATCTCCTAACCACATCCTCCTGACATGTTTTAGTAACGCAGACAGATTCCAGATAGGCATAAATCAGCAATTCATTTCTTTACATCTGGCTAATAAATCTCCCTTGACCATAATTTAATTAGTTTTTCCCTGCTGCATCTCTCACTATTCTTTCCCACATTGTCCAATCACATGAAATGATACAATCTGGTGCAATTCAAACGGCAGCCACGGGGCCAAATCCATGACATAGTTTGCTTTATTCAGTTTGTCACCCTTTCTTTAGAACTGCTAGAAAACAGCAGTGCAGTGAGTAATGCCCAGCTTCTCTTAATTGTGCCACCTCACAGCACTGACCCAGAAAAGCAGGTGGCTGTTGCTGCTAACACTGAAACAGGTGAGTAGGTAACTGGGGGTAGTGGTGTGACTTTCAGGCTGTGGGGAGTCACTTTTACTCTCACCATCCCACCACTTTTCAGAGCCCTAGTGCATAATGACCCACACCCTTCACACTCTGCTGTCTACATACCCCACAGCTTCGAGGGCAGCAGCACAGGAAGCCTTCTCCCCTGCTGCTGCAGCACCACAGCTCTCCGTGGGAGAGTTTCCTCCAGAGAGGAAACTTAGCTAAAACTCTGAAATAGATGGATGCAAATTATCAGGAGGTAGCTGCCTATTGCTGGTAACACAGGGTGGGAGGAATGTCTTAAAACAAGGATATAAACTAAGTGGATAAAATTAAGTTAACCAGGACTAGATCCTGATTTTAAGATAGCCCTTCAGTCCTACATCTCTTTTTTATATATTGCAGGAAACGTAAGACTTCAAGCTGGCTTGAAGAGAAAGGAGGAGGAAAGTACCCTCTAGTTAGAGCCTCTGAGCTCCCCTCCTTGATACCATGAACCAAACCTACCTGATTTACATCATCTCTGCTGTACAGTCTAATAGGATCACAATTTCCTGCTGTGTTCAGACCATGTCTCTCCCATCTTGTAGTGCTGTGGCCCAGACAGGCAGCTCTGGAGGAGGCCAGCAAGTCATTTAGAGCAGGAGTGCTGCTCATTAAACATACAAGAGAACACAGCAGTGCAACCTTCCTGACACAGATCTAGGCAAATCCACAGGTGATTTACCTGTGCACTGCTTCCCCTTCTCAAGGTCGTCCTTTATAGGTGCACACAGAGAAATCAGCTGCTTAGTCCAATGCCTGCTGGAGACTGACATGTTCCAGGTCCTGCACACCACTGCAGGCTCCTGCTGCTGATTAGCCCCCAAACCAAGATTTTGAACATGGTGAATGGATGCCTGCCTACTTCTGCAGAACTTTAATGAGGGAAAGTGGATGATGTGGAAAAGCTGAAGCTCATGGGAGTCTGTACTCCTTTATAAAGTACCTCTGGATGATTTTTAAATAAATAGCTGCTGAATTGGGAAAACTAAAACACATCAACCTATGCATAAATCATACTGGGGCTTCCTGGTCCCAAAAGGCTTAATCAGATGAACATTTGCTTCATTCACACCTGCTGAAAACTGTCGCAAGTTTCTCTGGCATGTACCCATAACCACCATATTTAAGCTATGAAAAAACATTTTAAATTGAATTTCTTCCCTTCAACTCACTGAATAAGGCTTGTGTGTTAGATCAAGTGGATGATTTTCTGGACAGGCTGTCACAATGCACTTTGATTGGCATCTTTCCCATCAGCTTCCAGCAGTTGCCCTGCAGTGATTAAAAGGTCTTGTTCAGCCATACACAGCATCATTTGTAAGCAGCCCAGGCACTGAGGCATTTAAATTGCCTCAGCCCACCTGGGTGGGCGTGCAAATCTCACCAAGCCAAGAACTGACAGAAACACTGGGACAGTGCACCCAGCTTGCTCCAAGTGCTTGAATATAATGAAGTTTTTAACAGGGCTTTGACACCTCATTCCCTTGATTTTCAGCTCTTTCAGCTACTCCAGTCAACACAGTCAGAGCTTTTAAAATACAGTCTCCAGCCTCCTCTGAAAAAGAAAATATGTATACTCTATAATTATACTGTGAAGATTAACTTTCTTTCCTGCTACTTATAAAAGAAACACAAATATAGCCCTATCTACTTATCTGTCCTCCCAGCTGCTTACAGACTTTTCTCCCCTTCAGTGTGTGTGCATATATTTGTATTATTTGATGGAAAAGGTTGGTTGGCTTACTGTTTTACAGTGTTTGCCTCCATTTTCTTCTGCTCATACTCAGAAAAACCTATGACTGAGTGGAGACCTAGCAACATCTCTTACCAAACTGACATATCTTCTTTAATTTCTTCAGGGAATCATTAACATCATGGACATGTGATGCTATTGAAAAAAATAAATAAAAATAAATCATAAATCATGTGGGTTGGAGTGGATCCTAAAGATCATCTCTAGCTCCAGTTCTCCTGCCACAGGCACAGACACCTTCCATAAATCAGGTTGCTCAGAGCCCCGTTCAACTTGGCCTTCAACACTTCCAACTTCCACAGCTTCTCTGGGCAACTTGTGCCAATGCCCCACAACCCCAAAAGTAAAGAATTTCCTCCCAATATCTAATCTAGACCTGCTCTTTTTTAGCTTGAAGCCATTACCCCTTTGTCTTATTGCTCCATGCTCTTGGCAAAAGACCCTCTCCAGCTCTCTGGGAGCCCTTTCCAGGCACTGGAAGGTGCTCTAAGGTCTCCCCAGAGCCTTCTCCTCTCCAGACTGAACATCTCCAGGTCTCTCAGCCTCACAGGAGAGGTGCTCCAGCCCTCTTGTTATTACAGCCTTCCAATCTTCTTGAAGTATGGAGTGCTATTACTTTTGTATTTCTCATACTTGTTTGTCTGGGTGCAACACTCAAATAACAAAATAAAATCAATATCACTGATAGAGATAATGATTGTAACCTGATGATCTAATTTACTAGTTGGGCTTTTCTATTGTTCATTTTATGTTAGTTTTTAAGACACTTTTATTATTTGATTTTGTTTCTTTCTTCCCCCTCCAAGTTTCTCAAGATTAAGTTTTGATTAGAATTGGATGAGAATCTTTGCAGAAAAATGTCTCATTTTGATTAAAAACTATTACATTTTAACAAATTTTAATGATATTTTAAACATTTTTTTCTTTCTTTTTTTTTAGGGCCAGCTCTAATGACTTACTGACTTTCAGGAAATAACTTCTGGTGGAAGACATGACTTGATCTGAGGACCAGAATAAAAACTTGGCTTTTAATGACCAACACATGTCTGTATTTATATTTTGGCCATATTAGATTGTATGCACTTTGAGGAGTTTTTCTGCAACTACTGGCCATGGATGTTTGGATTTGCAAGTCACAAAGCATCACTACTGAACTTTGACTAGATGACTGAACCACTCTAAAAAAGGAAGAAAAAAGCAACATAATTCCCCATGCAACTGGTTCACCAATTGTGTCCACATTTGTATTCACTACAAACCAGCATCTACACCAGCAAAATTCCACAGTAGGAACGTATACCAAAAATCACCAAGTATCACAAAAATAAACTCAGAAGTATTTAAAGAAAGCATTTTTATCCAACTCTTTTAACTAGGATCTACTGCATTCTCTTTCCCTAATGCCAACTACATTAGTAAACACTGTGCTATCAGCAATAATCCATGTATATTAAATTTTTTCTGTATTACACTGCTGAATTAATATTGCTTAGAATACTCCTTCCTAATAATTAGGGTATTTTCACAGAGCACACAGTTCCAGAATTACTGAGTACCTTGATAACGTCCATGCATTTTTCTGTCACAGTACATTTAACAGAAAAATCTCAAGAAGCTACTGGAAAAATAATAAAAAACATGAAAATTGTTGATACAGTGCAGAACTGCTGTGCCTTGGGCTTGTATGCAGTGTGGATTCTTCCAAGTCTCCACCTGACACAAAATACGTGGTTGGCTCTCTGAGTGGAGTACATTTTCCTCAGTACACCTCTTCCACATCCCTAGATTATGCAAACAGGTATGTGATGATACCCAAATTACAGAAATTATTAGAGGTGTCAGTTAGAGCAGCCCATCACTAAAGCCTGCCCAGCCACGAGTGTGTCCTAACAACTTTTTAATGAGGTAGAAAATTACAGATCCCTTTTTCCAACTTCTGTTTTATTTTGTTTTTTGATGGACGTTTTTAAGAAGTCTCAAGTCACCTCATTTTAAAGGTCTGACTTCATCTCATTTCCCACCTGATCTCTCCTTTCACAGAGTCACACTACACCTCTTCTATCACAAGTGTGGATGTCAGGGCATCACTTGGAGCTGCAGCTGGAAGAATGAAAAGGGGGAACAGAAGAGCTTTGAATAAAAAATATTCTATTTCCACATTTATGATTCCTCTTTATGAAACAGAGGAGGCAAGAATAAAAAGTACATGTGGGCTACAATGAACTGAGTTTTGTCTACATAAAGTGTTTTCTCAGAGTTATGTGGTAAGCATCATCAGACTGTTTTTATTCAGGGGTTTAAATTTCTCTGGAGTGGTAGGAGGAAGAGGTTTTTCACAAAGTAGCCAAAAATAAGCAAATAAAGAAGAAAATTCTCTTGGCAGCAGATACAAGAAATGCAGCTGTAAAAGACACTACAGCTTCTCTGACAGTGTTTGCAGGTAGAGCCTTCTCAAGACTAAAACTAAGCAAGCTCAGTGGAGTTTATTCACAAGATTTTTGAGTGACCCAAAAGCTATTTACAAGACAACATGACAAGCAAAAATGGCAATGAAAATATCAGTGAGCAATCAGGAAAATGCAGCTTTGCTTTCATCAACCATTCAAACCCGTGTAAAAGTCTTTAAAGTCTTCCAGGTGCAAATTCCCTGTCAAAACAAGCAGCATAACTAAATGCAGCCTCAAGAAGGCCTGATGCCAGAGGCCCTTGCTTTGTGTCTTCCAATTTTAGAGAAGTCCTAGTTTAGAGAGTACTGGAAGCAATCTGTACTAAAGCAACTCCTCAGCCTTCCTCAGGTATCAGAATATTTCCCTGATTCTCTGCCCAGTACAGCTGTGTCCTGGTCGATCCCTTCAAAGCCATTTGATTTAGATAAGGCACCAGGAACAGGAGAGAGTATCCCCACATTATACTATAAGTTGTGACTTCAGGACATTTAACTTCACTATTTATTTCTGCTTTTAAGAAAAGTGAAGTCAGTCTTCTCACTTTTCAGGTTGATTACACTCTGCATATTTACAAGCCAAAATATATAATAATAAATTTTAAAAGCCCAACCAACAACAAATCACAGGGCATTGAGCAAGGCTTTACCCAATTTGTACACCAGCACTGGCTACAGAGATGGTGCTGCAGAAATCTGGATTTCAGCAGTACTTCTGCACCCTCTTAGGCCCCAGTTCCCTTTTGCTTTTCTTGCATGGGGAGCCAACTGTGACCATGCATTGAGTGCAAAGGGCTTCCCTTCTGATTCAGCATTTCAGTGCTGCTCTATCCTCAAGTACCTGGCTGCACAGAATGGAAATACATATTAAAGCCCAGTGCTGCTCTCTGTGGTGTTCTCAATCACACAGGCACAGCTGTTTTCTACTGTGGATGTGCTTGAGGACAGACATTGTTCATAGAATTGCAGCTAAAATTATTCTTTTGTCCTAGGGTCATTATGATCATCATAAATAGGCCAGAATGAGATGCAACAGTGTCTCTACAAGTTGCATTATTCTCACTTTTGACAGCAGAGGTACAGTCTAGCTTACACTGAGGTGTGTTATGCTAGGGGCATTTTGTTCAAAGTGAAAATACAGGCTTGCAGTTTCATGCTTTGTGAATGGCTGTAGGGAAATTAGATGGGTGGTTGGAACATTTTTTCATCTTTTAACTTGCTGTTTGCCTTTGAAGCTCCAAGCCTAAGTTCCCTTATTTGTTATGTTCTAAGAGGCCTTCAAATTTGAGCTCCACAGAAAGAGAAAATTATAACTTCATCATTTTTCTTATTGCAGGCATCCATCAGCTCATTTCACAACAAACCAGAACTGTAAGAAATGACAAGAAACTTCAAAAGGCTTGGAGAACTATACAGGACATGGGGATCCAGGAACAGGGACAGTCCTTTCAGCCCTCTGAGCTCCTTCAGCAATTACAATTTTGTTGGATGTCTCAATGACAGAGTACCCAGATTTCTATGACTTTCTGCTTTTGCTCGCCCAGAAAAAAAAACAGATGTGTAGAGCTCTGTGTTTGCATCTGACATTTTGAGACTCTGTTAGGAGTCCTGCAGGAAGGAAGTAGATATAAACACACATATGACTGTCCATGCAGACACCCAGAATTTAAGTTAAAAAATGGAATTTAGCTTGCATTATCTTCAGCTAACACAGGTTCTGAGAAAGGATTAAAAAGCAGAAGCAGCAAACAAAATCTCTGGTCTATCTTTTGCAGTCCAAATATAAATTCAACTTTAGAAGTAAATTTGACCTAGAGCTCTTCCTTCTTTTATAAATTAAAAGAAAATATTTGACTGAACCACTCATGAATCTTGCTATGTTCAAAACCTGTGGGTTTGACATGAATTTATAGTTTAGAAACTACCATGCTGGTCTTATTTTAATCATTGGTTCAGCTCCTTCCAATTTCAAGACAACTATTTTATCAAAAGCTTCTCTTCTAAAGGCATTTTCACAGGACACAAGCCCACTTCTGCTCACAGGCAGACTAATGCCTCCATAAGGAGTTCAGGAGAAGTCCCCCAAGAAAACCTTATATTTGATTTTGACTATACAACCATGTTTGCAGGTAAAAAAAAAAAAAAAATCAGTGTCTCCTTCATCTCTCAGCTTTCTTTTCCATGTAAGTCAAAGTTACACTGATTTCTGTCTAGTGGAAAAATGCTCACTTTCAAGGACTAAGTAGGTCTAACAGTAATTAAAAGCACAACACCAGCCACTAGAGGATGTCTATCTGTGGCAGAAATGCTGGTGTCCTCCAAGATTCAGGCTTTGTCCCTTAATTGTAGCAGGACCAGACTGAAATCTTCACTCTCCCATCCTAAATCAATGCTTTCTTCAGACTATTATTCAGCATATTTCAGTTCTGCATGACTCTTAGATCAAAGACCCAGTATTCCAATGTCATATACTTGCATAATGCCCCTTTCATACCAGTTCTAAATTAATCTCAACAAATCAGCAGTGCAGACTGTATTCAGCCACATTGCCTTCAAGACCTCATTCCAACACCTCTGTATGTGTGGGGAAGTTGTGTCATGGAAATCAGGAAGAGGGTTTTGCTCTTACCAGTAGAACCTGTTGGGTGTAACTCCCTCATGAAGAAGCAGCCATCTTCTGCCAAACTCCACAGAACTGAATAACTGTGGACAAAAACAAAGTCATGAATCACAGTAAAACACAAAGATACCAGAGAAATTAACCTGAAAAACCCTCTATCACTTCTGAGATAGTGACTTGGACTTTTATTCATCCCAGTCTCAAAGAGACACACCTGGGGCAGCTGTGGCACCTTTCATTGGCATAGAGAATACTGAGATGTTTGATATGGGACACAACTGGTATTACCTGAGGGATCACTTTATGGATAAACCCAGCAACCTGCCCTGAACTAAAATTCATCATCCAGTTGCCTTCCTCAATATTATGTTCAGAAGAACATTGTCTTTCCATTAGCAGTGCCATTCTTAGGAAGCTTTTTCAATCTGGCACCAAAAAACGTTCTAACATGTCTAGAGACTGGATGAGTTGAAACAGCACAAGTCACTTGTTCCAAGGAAACGTGTGATCCTCCCTCTGCTCTTGTCCTTCTCCTGCCAACAACGTGACACCTTCTCCTGGTCTGGTTACGCAAACAATATCCAAATACATCAATCATTTCAGGAAATCTTTCCATGATAAATACCAAACCAGCCTGAGAAAGGTCAGCAAAAAGGCACGTTACAGGTATTATAAATCCTCTGACATGTCTTTGTGGAATGATATACAAATGTTACTATTACAGAGCACTTACAAACAGCTGCTCTCCCTAAGTGCTGCCATCAAGTAATTCTCAGAAGGCCAGTAGAGGGAAGGATCACGATCCCAAAAGCAAATGTTTTGCTTAATTTAGCCTCAAATTTATCATGTGGAATGAGTGAGAGGCAGTCAGTCCTACACTTTTCTGACAGATTCATCCTATTTCCCTTCCTTTCTTTGCCTGGTAGACTTGGTCAGTCCCCTTTTCTGTCAAGGCAGATGTTGGACATTGTTTTTTGAATTATTATCTCTCTTTTCATAACATCTTCATAACATTAAAGGATTTTGCATAAAATGCAGATTATCTGAATCTTTATGTGCAAACCACGGCAAATTTTTTTAAACATGAAGTGGCAGTGGACTGGTAGGAAAGATGGATGTCTTTGAGAATAACAGAAGAAACAATTATTAGTTAAAAGCTTTGCATTCATCAAAAAGATTATTTGAATGTATTTTAAGAATTATGAGACTGGGATGTAAAACAACTTTGAGATCTACCTATTTGGATATTGATTCCAAGTGCAAAACCCAATATCCCTCACCTTTCCTGTGTTAAAAACTTTTAAGAACATGGAGAAACTAATTGAAAGAGCTTTTTAGTAAAGAGTAGACTGGCATGTGTTAAAATTTGCTTTGAAATATTAAAGCTAAAAATTCACCTCTTTCACCTCCCCTTCTCTTGAACACTGTCAAAGAAGAGAGAGGGAAGATGGAGGGGACAGAAGATAACAAGAGTAAGAAAAGGGAAAAACAGTTTAGTTCTGTGGCTAGAAGTGCATGAATTTTAAAACTTCAGTGAGTCTGTTATTTTTCCTTAAGTAGGAGATTATAGATACATTTTTATATGAAACTTTAGGAAACACTAACTATAACAAAAGAAAACTTTTCTTTTTGCAAATTTAAGAAAATCTTTTGGAACACTGAACAACCACTTTTTGAAGTGATTTAAGGCCACCTATTCAAGAACTTTACTATTACAGGAAGCATTTCCCCTCCTTCACACTCAAAATCTGTTTCTTTAGAAAGGTCTCCAAACCTTTCTTTATAATTGCAGCAAGAAATAAAAACATGATAACAATAAGCTATTGCTATTATCCCTCATGTCTCTGATGTCAAAGTTTTTCTTTTCATGGCAAAGTAGTTTCTTTTCTGCCAAGTGCTGTCTTTGACATACAGTAATTTAAGTTTCAATAAAGCTCATATGATCCTTTAATTAAGAACAGGGAGCAATCCAAACTCAGCAAATACCTCTGTATTTGCAGACCAGGGATAAACAGGATCCAGGCTTTCCATGGACACTGATGTTCCGACAGCTGAAGTCATCATATTGAATCTTGTTTTCCCACTTTTTATCTCTCACCCTTATCCCTCTCTGGTTCCCCTGAGCACAACTCACAACTCCAAGCAGGTTATTCCCTCTCTGAATTTGCTGGGGACAGCAACGATGCCCAGAATGAACTAATCACAGCCTGCAAAAGCTTTCTCTGTGCTGGTGCAGCACCCTCCTCCCTGCCTGCAGTCCCACTGCAGTGCCAGGTGCTCCACAGCCCCCACAGCTCTTCCTCCAGAGGGGCCTTGACCTGGAGCATCCTTCAACTCCCCCCAGAGAATGGAGGCTGTGATGCTGCACAGCATCCAGACAGCCCTGCTTTCTCCTCATCTGTGTCCTGAGGATGACATGATTCAGGCAAAAAAGAAGAGAAATGCAAGAGTTTCTGAGTCTGTTTCAAAGGTAGGAAATGGATCCAGCAATTCTACTGTCAGGGCTGGACTGTTAAATTAGAAGCCAGTGCCCAGTGAGCTGGAGACAGCATGTGAGAAAAGGCAACAGCTCTCAAAGGGAAATACCAGCTCCCTGGGAGCCCATATCCAAAGCTCTCATTGTCTTTGATAAGACACTTTCATAACCAGACATTAGAGGGTTTTTCATCCTCTGCCATTATCTCAGCACCAGCTTTGGCCTTTACTGACTCACAGCAGCACAAGCAGCACTAATGTATCTTTAGCAAAGGAGGAATTCCCCACCTCATGTATG